>CM024589.1:35822297-36267831 GCA_014182565.1 Eucalyptus marginata | reverse complement strand
AAGATTGACCTTTTAACCTCTTTATGTTTTCATTTTGTCTATGGTTAATTGTCATACACATAAAAGGTTGGCACGAGTATTGTCACGCCCTGAACCTCGAGCACGCTAACATCCCACCATGGTCATTCAAATGCGACGTTCCCAAATTAAGTTGCCGACCCTATCAGTTCTTTAATGCACATGCGGAAGCGTATTATAAAACCCCTGACAATAAAATATGGGATAGGAAAGCAAGAAGCAATTTCACAACCAATCACTTACATAAACTAACGGAGTTTACAAACAGAGGTCTACAACCAAAAGTCTACAAAAGGCCGGCACATAAAAAGAAACGGTCCTACGACCTACAAGTCGGACACGATCTCCAATCCAACAAACTTCACCTCTGCAACTCCACAAGGCCAACCGTAACGAACTGGCCGCTCCGTCTACTAGGGATCTAAAAATGTAAGCCCACAACGGGGTGAGACATTGTCCCAGCAAGTTCAACCCTCTAAACCTCATTAGAAAGAAAATACGCCCAAGGGTGGCCTAGCCACACCACATAGAGGACTTACCTCGCCTCAATTCCTTCCTGCAGGTTAGCATAATTCGAATCACTCAATCATGTTCATATCACTCAATCACATATAGTAATAAGAATTTAAACAACTGGAATGCCAACAATTTCATTTCAAACAACCATAGGAGTCCGGATTATAAGACCAAACCATTATGACACGTCCCATACCATGCCACACGATTCTGTCCCATAATCTGACTCGTCAATAACACTCAGCATGCGATCCAATTGTTATTCACTGCCACACAAGGGCATAGCCTACTCGTTGTTCAGCTATCTACTGACATTAATGCCAGGCATCGCCTCCCCACCTTGGAGCACGGCTTCGTCACTACGTCGACGACGTTCCCGAAGGAGCATAGGCCCAGAATCAACTGCGACCCAAACCCATTGTAAAGGGAAACCCATATAGAGCAAGTCCGGCTCAACAGCTCAGGACAACTTCCTCTTAATTATCACACAACAATTTCATACTTGACCCCAGGACACTTTGCATTTCACTCAATGCTTCCACTTAAAATAATGATCTCGGCCATTTTTCTTCATATTAAAAATATTCCAGAAATTATTCACATGTGTGGGGGCACGTTAATTTCGAACTAGAAAGCCAATATCTCACATTTTCAAACCCCACTATTTAATATAATCATTAAAATCCAATTTTGGTATCAAATCCGACACTTGGGATTTTCTAAATAAAATCCATATTTTTCACAATCAACACTCAATTTACAATATCCACTCATCGAATTCAAAATCTGAATACACAGCAGCGATTAGCACGAAATTCTAAGAAAATAAGGTCCGAAATAATTTTCGGAATTTAATAAATAATTAATTTTATTCCGAAATTCATTAAATAATAATATCCATATTTTTCACAATCCACACTCAATTTATAATATCCAACCATCAATTCCAAAATCTAAATACACCGCAGCGATCAGCGAAATTCTGAGAATTTAGGGTCCCGACAAAATTTTTGGAATTTATTAAATAATTAAATTTATTCCGAAAATTAATTAAATAATAATATTTTAATAATTTCGAATAATAATATATTATTAAATAATTAAATAATTTCGAACTATTTAATTAAATCAAAAATAAATCAATTATGTCCAATCAAGGCTTATTATAAAATAAACCTACTTAGCCTTAATTAAACACATCTTAACTTAATCAAATCTCTTAAGCTAATTTACACTTAAATAAATTAAACTAACCACCTAATAACACTTAACATAAACTAAACCTCCCTAAGCATAATTAACCCTCTAATCGAGGTTTAGTGAGCTAAACTCACCCGATTAACGAACCGATCGGACCAAAACGACGGGGACGTCGTGGGGATTGACTTTCCTCAAGGTGGGCCAAGCATCTGGAATCAATAAGCCGACCAAAACGGGCCAAACGTCTTCTGCCATACCCATTTCTTGAGATAACCATGACCAACACTCAAGTCCAATGACCATGACCAACACTTAAGTCCAATGCTTGTGAGAAAACACGCAACAAAAGAAATCTTTTCGATTATTAACGTTCACCTAACTTTAATTTCTTGAGATTAACGTAATCGGCCAAATTGAAAATCTTATTTATGAATTTGATGTTGGTCAACAGTGGCGTAGGACAGTTAATACTGGAGGTAAGCGACATGCATTTTGTTTATGTCGTGATGGTACAAGCTAGGAAAAAATATTTTTAGTTATCAACACAGATACATGTATAGGTAGACCGAATGGATGGTGTGGATAGAAGTAATTATAGTACAAACGGTAGATCTGTGTCGCGACCTCCCTCGAAGCGGGTTTTGGACCACCTAAGGGTTCGGCTAATGGATTGCTAAGCCTAGACTTAACTCGGCTCTCCCAAGCCCATACCAATTCGCGACTTAGGTTTGAGTTCTTAACATGCAAATGATTTTCAATTAGGAGTCGCCACTAATCTATTTTTTGGTGGGTCGATTAGAAACCCAAGTAAAAAGCAACGGGAGGTTTACTTTACCCTACGAACCAGAGACTATGGGTACGGGGACTTGGTTACACTAGATTTCTCTAATGCCCTTTCGGTACCTTTCTTTTTATTTTTATTTTTATTTTTTGAAAAAATGTTTGGCAAGCAGCTTGGATTGATTTTAATTTATCTCCCTAACATGTGATGTCATCATGCGAGTGCACAAACCACCAATTAAACACCCAAGTAAACAATAAATAAATTACAAAGACTTACCTCAAAGCAACGAAAGCATCTGCGTTGTTAGATCAAAATTCACATCATCAACCCTATATATGATTTCTAATTAACACGCAACTTCTTTTTTTTGTTTTCACTTTATTTAATGGGAACTTAATCTATATGCAATGCATGCTAGTAATCTAGTATGACATGATATGACATAATAACATGGCCTAAGCTACATGATGCAAATGAGATGTTTTTGTCTTTTCTTAATAAGCATGCAATCTATTCTAAATTATGAAATTAATTTATTCAAAGACAATTTTTTTTTAGGTATTTTCCATGAAATTCGAAATTATGAAAAAGTGGAAATTATCTACCTAAATTAAAACGTCATCTAATTTGAATTAGGAAAGAAGTTATGTCAAATCCTAATTTAAACTAGAATGTTATCCTAACTTAGAAATCCCTAACTAAAATGCAATCTACTTAAAAACTATTATCTAGAATTAAATTACGTGCAATCTTACTCTAAAATGCAATAACACGCAAAGAAGGCCCTAATTCTACATGAATTATGCATAATGTTTTTTTGTTATTTTTGTTATTTTTTATTTTTTATTTTTTATTAATTTCAAAATTAAAATTTAACGTGCAAATTAAATAATAAAAAAAGACTAACGTTCCAAATGAATATGTTTTCTTTTCGTGATGAAACTTGTTGTCCTAAATATGCAAAATAAAAAAAAAAAGCAAGCCTAACCCTAATTTTCTTTTTTTTTTTTTTTTTTATTTTCGAAATTAACAATTCCTAATAATTAAACATGCAATAATAAAAACTAACAACCTAAGTCATTTGATTTTTTTTTTTAAAGAAAATTAATTTAAATAACACCACAGCAAATCACATAGTATTAATACCCCAAATTGACGAACCGTATCTTGCACGTAAGATCGGGTTGGCCAATTTCAGATAAATCACGAATCGGATCTCGGGCGGGAGATCGGATTAGCAATTTTTTAAAGTGATTGCGAAGTCGGATTTCGGGCGCGAAAATCGGACCGACAATCACTAGTTTCCGAGGCAATTTCCTACCATGCAATTTCAATTTCACATAAAAGGGTAATTTAAACTATAAGGGAACAAATAAAATAAAGCAATAAAATAACAAACATAACAAAAATAAGGTAGATAAGTAAATAAAAGAAAAAGAAAACTACCTAGATTGATTTTCTTTTCCTTTTTTTTTTTTTTTCTTTTGTTGTTTTTCTTTTTTCTGTTTTTCCCCACACGGCTTGGCCGCTCGTGGTGGGTCACCAAGGGGACCGATCGCCGGCGTTCCGGTGAGGGCGGCGGCGGGCGGAGCTGCCGGTGTTTGGGACACCCGGCGAGGAGACTAGTAGCAAGCGGAAGAGGGCACGGCAGCGAGAGGGGCGACGCTTGGACGGAGGACTCGGCACCCGGCTTTGGCGTCGCGGGGGTCGCACCGGGCGTGAGCGATCGGTGCTCCGGCAGAAACAGGCGAGAGGCGGAGCGGGGGCTCGGGCTGCTGGTGCTTCGGGCGGGTGGGTCGGGCGCCGATGCGCAGCGGTGGAGCTCGGGGTTACCGGCTGCGGAGGAGTCGCGGACGGAAGCTGCGGGGGCAAGTGGCGAGGGAGCCGGCTCGCGATCTGCTGTGGCGTCGGCGCTAGGGCGGAGGCGGCCCGAGCAGCGCGGCGTCCGGCGCGGAGGGGGCGAGTCCGAGTTGGGTCGCGAACCGGGCCGAGCTCACTTCAAATCCGCCCCGCATCGGGTCATTGCAGCAGCTTCGCGGGGGAGGACGAAGAAAATGGCGATCGGTCACAAAGGCGCGCGGAGGCTCATGGACGGAGGCCGGCAGCTGCGTCGGCGGGAAGAGGGCGGCTCGTGCTGGGGCGGCTTGCGGGCGGTGGAGGTCGCGGACGACCGGGCCGGCGGAGGCTTCCCCCTTTGCGGGGAAGATGAACAGTCGCGCCCAAAAGGGGGGCCTTCTTTTTTTTTTTTTTTTTTTTTTTTTTCTCTCCTCCCGTCTCCTCTCACGTTACTTTCTTTTTTGTTTTTCCTCCTCACAAACTCTCTATTCACCCCTTTATTTTAATATCCCCCGACTTCATTTTTTTCTCTCAAACGAGCATCCCCTTCCCTTTTTTTTAATATTTTCCTTTCTCTTCACTCGTATGTCTCTGTATGGGCACTCTTTTTTTTTTCTCGACAAACTTCCCTCGTGAATTCCCCCTGCGTCGTTCCGCCGTTTGCGTATTTATAGGCTTAAGTTCCACCCACAACCGTTGATTTTCCTTTACGTGTTACCGCTTCGTCTTCAGCGAATTTCTCGCTGCTTCACTCCGACAACCCATACTTGAAGAAGTATGGGCTTCCCTAACGTCTGCGGAATGCATGGATGTGCAGGGACTTCTTTCCTTTTTTGACTTTCGCTCTTTGCGCGTTCAGACAAACGGAGAGAGAGAGACTTTCCTTTTTCTGAATATTATCGACCACGAGCCGCTGCGTCTTGTTGCCCTTTTAGTACCGATGCAAAAAATGCGACTTCATGAAATGCAATTTTATTTTACTTTTCTTTTCTTAATTTTAATTTTTTATGCAACTAATTACTAAATGATTAGGCAAAATTTAGGTGTCAACAGCTGCCCCTCTTTGAAGGTGAGCTCGCAGAGGTTACATTCAAAGATAATATGATACCTAAATTTTGACCATGAACATGCAATGGATGATACTTTGGCGGGACTTTTGTTGGAAAATAAATTCCATTTTTTTGATGCAATTTTTATGATGCATGGAAATACTAATGTAAATGATAGGTGAACCTATCTGGGATAACTTACCTCTGAGGAGGATAGAGTAATTCGAGGTAGTGGGTGTTACCTATCCAGGACCCGTACCATTCTACGGTCGCCTAGAATAGTAACGTGACTTTGTGACAATACTGCTTTCCCTGGACCCGTATCATTCTACGGCCGCCCGGTATGGCAGAAAGGAGTTGCTTTCTCGGGACCCGTACCATTCTACGGCCGCCCAATACGGCAGAAAAGATTTGTAAGGAACTGCGTTTCCTAGGACCCGTACCATTCTACGGCCGCCCGTATGGCGAAATGAGCTGCTTTCTCGGGACCCGTACCATTCTACGGTCGCCCAATACGGGGGAAGGGGTTGCTTTCTCGGGACCCGTACCATTCTACGGTCGCCCAATACGGCAGAAAAGATTTGTAAGGAACTGCTTTCCTAGGACCCGTACCATTCTACGGTCGCCCAGTATGGCAGAAATGAGTTGCTTTCTCAGGACCCGTACCATTCTACGGTCGCCCAATACGGCAGAAAGGGGTTGCTTTCTCAGGACCCGTACCATTCTACGGTCGCCCAATACGGCAGAAAAGCTTTGTAAGGAACTGCTTTCCTAGGACCCGTACCATTCTACGGTCGCCCAAGTATGGCGAAAATGAGCTGCTTTCTCAGGACCCGTACCATTCTACGGTCGCCCAATACGGCAGAAATATTTTGTCTAGGACTCGTACCATTCTACGGCCGCCTAAACAGGATTCATTTTCCAGGACCCGTACCATTCTACGGTCGCTGAATGGGGAAATTGCTTTTCGGGACCCGTACCATTCTACGGTCGCCTGTTAGAGCAATAAATGTTGTTTAGGACCCGTACCATTCTACGGTCGCCTAAACGGAGATTTTGCTTAGCTAGGACTCGAACCATTCTTCGGTCGCCCAGCGTTGCAATCTGAAGAAAATTCTTTGGGGACAACTCAAACGAGTGTCGGTGTATTCGAAAAGGGAATACCTATGCAATGACAAGTATTTAAGGTATAGATAGAGATATACTTACCTGATGACATCTCTGTTCATTGGGGATATGTCTCCTGTAAAGATGGGCTTTGGGCTGATGATATCTCTGATTCTTTGGAATATGTCTTCTGGAACTTAGATATCCTGTGGAGGCCTCTCACCTCCTAGTAGAAATAAATTTTGGAACATCAATGATGCACCTTGAATGTTCATGATGGTTTCTCATCTCCTCATATCATGAGGCATTTTGAAAGGAACCCGAATGTTAAGAGCTCTTGGGTCTTTGAGAAAAAATTATCTGTCAGACATGATTAGAGCAAAAAATACATGCATTTGCCGAAGAAGTAAACAATTCAGCACACTCCAAAGTCCACTGAAGTTTTTATCCATTCAATCAAGATTTATGCATGATGGTTTTACCATATTTGCACCACCAGATTTCCACTGGGGAGAATCATCGCTTAAGACAATTTTTACTCATGACATGGATTTTCAAGAATACCAAATGAGAGACTTTCAGTTAGAAAGGACTTTCACTCACTCTCATTAAGAAGGCTATTTTGTCCCAACCATTAATGTGGGATCACAGGAATCACTCAATCTCACTTTCATCATGTCGACGAGGGTTCGAGTATTCTCGCAAGCGGTACGACCTTGTCAACTGAGAGGCCTTTATCAAGACGTAATGTGGGCTTGGTCAATGGCTCAACAAAGAGGGACTCTTCGAGTCAAGGCTAATGAAAGAACAATACTTTGCAATCATCTCCGGGTTTACAAGTCAAGTAACCTGCGAAATGAGATAGAAATGGTCTTGCTCGCACTTCTTCGAGCAATGCTTATAAACATGTGAATTCCTACATTAATTTCAAAGTGCCCTAATCTGAAGAGACTTTGTAAGGGACGTAATGTAGGTCAAGTTTATGGGTTGAGAAATGAATGGATCATTAGGCTCAAAATGTGTATAGGGGGATGAGAATCGGTGCTCATCTTGGCATTGTCACGGGTCTTTTTCTTCGCCATTGGAATTTTCCTCATAGGTACTATAAAAACTTGGCTTTTGAGTTCTTTGAGTACCACTCCATTGAGAATTCACTCTCTTTTTTTTCATTTTCTATGGGCATTGGCCTTGCTTGTACTAGGCACACTGCTTTTTCAGGCCCCTTTTGTTTTTTTATTAATAACCATGTAATGCTTTAACATTTGGGTTCTTGAGGAGTTTTCATTTTTTGTCGGCACTTGGGATTCTGCTACTTGAACATTTGTCTTTTGCCTTGCCCCAGTGTGGGGGATGATCACCAATTGGGTTTAAATGAAACGAATTTACAGGCTCAAGGGGGTACGCAATGGATAAAGTGTGTAGGATAGAGAAAGAACTGCTCTTCATCATCCTAAGGCACTTAAATTACCGTATGAATTCAATGTAATAGCAATACCTGAAGATTGATGCAAGTGAGAGCAAGAATATTCCTATCAATTTCCTCACCTCATGATGTCGTCTTGCCTCCAGCTTGCCCCAATGTGGGGTGGTTCTTGACAGGGGTAATTTAAAATTATCCACATGTGTGGGCTCAAAAGGGTTTAAACAATGGGTGATCATGTAGTGTTTGGGATAGAGAATGAACCGTCTCTCATCATTTCGATCATCGTACCTTTCGCGAGAAAACTCTTTACCTCATAGACATGGAACTTCCTACACTCGTCTCACCAGTGTATGAGCAAGGGACTGTGTATAGGATAGGACTTGCCTTTCATCATTCTGACATGTCTCATTTAGCATGTTCAATCCATTCCACATCATTCATTAACTTGATCTGCAAAGTGATAATCTTCAAGTGGAATTGGTAATTTAAACAGTAGAACTATAATGCAAAAATTTCCTTTGAAAGGTCACAATTACTTCATGGACTCATCAGCTTTGAACACAAAGAGTTTGCAGCTCAAAATAAAGAAAAGGATTGATAAAAAAATTGTTTTTGTTGTTTTTTTTTTTTTTTTTTTTTTTTTGGCAAACTTGTTGCCGTTTCCTGTGGATCAAACCCTGGTCGTTCTCGGACCCATTCATTCCCCATGCCACCAGGCCGAGGCGCTGGTGGTGTCCTCAGGGCATTTCTTTCTGACTTTGTGTCAGCACGTCTGATATACCGAATCAAATGAATTGATATGTGTATGGAACAGGGCCTACTTTTCATCTCATTCAATCCATCCCCACACAATTCAATGAAGAAATGAGTACCTTCGAATCACAACAAATTCTATCAAGGGTAATATTTCTTCACCGCATCAGAGTTAACAGGATTAGAAAACTCACGACCATCCATTTCGTAAGGATTAAGGCACCACCTGGGAGTACCTTCTTCACCATATATGGGCCTCTATAATTTGGAGCAAATTTGCCTCCCGGGATCGGAAAAATCGGCAACACCTTTCTTAGAACTAGATCATTTACTTCGAAGTGTCTCGGCCGTACTTTCCGATTGAAGGCCTTAGCTACCCTTTGTTGATATGCCTGACCATGGCAAAGAGCTTTTAACCTTTTCTCATCAATCAGGTTCAACTGTTCGAACCTTTGTCGTGTCCATTCTGCCTCGGACAATTCCACTTGGGATAAGACTCTCAAAGAGGGGATTTCTACTTCCACAGCAAGAGGCGCCTCCATGCCATAGACTAAGGAGAAAGGGGTTGCCCCGGTAGATGTTCGGATCGATGTCCGATACGCCATTAGACCAAAGGGTAACCTGTCATGCCAATCCCGATAATTCTCGGCCGTCTTGGCCAAAATCTTCTTGATGTTCTTATTAGCTGCCTCAACAGCTCCATTCATTTGTGGGCGGTATGGTGATGAATTCAAATGCTTGATTTTGAATTTACTAAACAACTCATCAACAAACTTGTTATTCAGATTTGTCCCATTGTCAGTGACAATTGCTTCGGGGACACCATAACGGGCGATTATGTCACGCTTAATAAACTTCACAACATTTCGGGCTGTGACATTAGCATATGATGCGGCTTCAATCCACTTTGAAAAGTAATCTATTGCCACCAATATGAATCGGTGTCCATTTGAAGCTTTAGGATTTATCGGGCCAATCACATCGATCCCCCACATTGAGAAAGGCCATGGCTCGATAGTTGGTGTAACTCCGTTGGAGGAACATTTATTTTATCTCCATGAATTTGGCAACGATGGCAACTTCTAACATGCTGTATGCAAAGTCACTTTCTAGCGTAAGCCAATAGTAACCCGTCTCATAATCTTCTTGGCCAACATGTGCCCATTCATGTGTGGGCCACAAACTCCTTCATGCACCTCTTGCATGATTTGGGTAGCTTCTGCTTCATCTACGCATTTCAATAAAACCGAATCATAGGACCTCTTGTATAAATTCTTACCACCGACAAAGAATTTTGAGGCCATCTTCATTATGTATTTTCTATCGGCCTGGAGTGCTTCCTTCAGAAATTCTCGCTTTTGAATATAGTTCATGATATCGTAATACCATGGCTTCTCATCAAGTTCTTCATTCACGACCATACAATAAGAAGGTTTGGCTAGAACCTCGATTTTCAAAGGCTCAACTTCTAAACCATCAGTAACTTGCAACATAGATGACAATGTTGCCAGGGCATCGGCGAACTGATTATGAGATCTAGCCAAGTAGTCAAAAGAGATTTCGTCGAACTCCTTCACCAACTCTTCGAGGTACTTGTGATAGGGCAGTAATTTGGCATCCCTGGTCTTCCATTCACCTACGATGCAGGAGTATGATCAGTGCAGAATCTCCATATACTTTCAATTTGGCCACTCCCATTCCAATTGCGGCCTGAAGTCCGAGAATACAAGCTTCGTATTCAGCTATGTTGTTAGTGCATGGGAATATCAATTTCGCGGCTACTGGGTGATGTTGTCCGTCTGGGGATATCAGTACTGCCCCAGTGCCAGAACCGGACAAGTTCACAGCTCCATCGAAGAACATGGACCATGCATCTTCATTTACGGCCAAAATACGATCATCCAAGGGATAATCATCATCATTCAAGGTTCTAGGGTTCTCGGCCAATATGTCAGCAATTACTCGGCCTTTAACTGATTTTTGTGGTATGAACTGCACGTCGAATTCCGAAATCAAGACCTGCCATTTAGCTAACTTTCCCACCAGAGCTGGTTGATTAAATAAATACTTGATGGGATCATTCTCAGTCACGAGAAACGTCTGGTAATGCAATGTGTACTGTCGCAGTCTATGCAATACCCATACTAACGCAAAGCACAAGTTTTTTCAGCATCAGAATATTTTAGCTCGAGACGGTGAACTTTTTACTTAGGTAGTAAATAGCTCGTTCCCCGATCCACGGGACTTTTCGAGCTAACATCGCACCCGGTGACTCACTATGGATTGTGAGGTACAAAATCAAAGGATGCCCTGATATTGGTGGGACAAGAACAGGTGGACTCATCAAATATTGCTTCAGCTTATCGAACGCCTCTCGACATTCATCATTCCACTCAACTTGTGCATTTTTCTTCAAGAGTTTGAAGAATGGCTTAGCAGTCTCAGAGAGTTGGGAAATGAATCGTGCAATGTAATTCAGTCTCCCTAGGAGACTCCGGACCTCCTTCACTGTCGATGGAGGTTGTAGCTCACATATTGCCTTCGCTTTAGATGGGTCAATCTCGATCCCTTTACTACTCACAATGAACCCAAGTAATTTACCTGACGTTGCCCCAAACACACACTTGGCAGGATTTAAACGGAGCTTGAATTCACGAAGTCGATCAAATAACTTCCTGAGGGTTTTGACATGACTTCTCCCAGGTCGGGTTTTTGCAATCATATCATCGACATATACCTCAATTTCTTCATGCATCATGTCATGGAACAACGTAACCATGGCTCGTTGGTAAGTTGCCCCCGCATTTTTGAGTCCGAAGGGCATGACCTTATAATGAAAGGTTCCCCACGGGGTGATAAATGCTGTCTTCTCTTTATCTTCAACCTTCATTCTTATCGATTGTACCAGAAAAACCATCCATGAAAGAGAATAATTCAAATCCGGCAAAGTACTATCCACGAGAACATCGATATGTGGCAATGGAAAATCATCTTTTGGGCTGGCCTTGTTCAAATCCCGATAATCAACACACACTCGGACTCGACCGTCTTTCTTCATGACCGGTACTATGTTGGCCACCCATTCAGGGTACTGCGAGACTTCGATGAATCCCACTTTGAGGAGTTTCATTACCTCCTCTTCTATCTTCTTTGAGAGCTCCGGTTTAGTCCTCCGAAGCTTCTGCTTCTTAGGGCGCACGTCTGGATTAGTGGGCAAACAATGTTCCACAATTGACGGATCTAAACCTGGCATATCAGCATATGTCCAGGCAAAGATATCCTGGTATTTTTTTAGCAATTGAGTCAGGTGCTCGGCCTCATCTTTGGGAAGATTTGCCCCGATTTTTATCTCTTTGGGATCCTCGGTATCACTCAAATTGATAGTGATTGTTTGCTCGGGGGTGAGAACTTTGGGTTTTTCATGCTGCTCCCAACTATGCTGTACTCCAATGGCGTTACCATTCGGCTCCTCCGAGTCTTCACTGTCATCGCTCATGGTATTGGACTGAACCAATTTCACCACCTTGCCTACCATAAGGTTGCTCCTGAAACATAAAATGGATAATCCAAAAAGACAAACAGGATTAAAAGACATGGATGTCTTATCTTCTTCTTTTGAATTTTCCTTCCTTCCTTAGGATTTTTCTTTTTCGAAATTTTCTTTTAAAAAATTTTGGCAAAACATTTGGAAAACATTTTGACACGAGAAAGCATGATGAAGCCCAGGCCTCAGAATTCTCCTTGGAATTTTCTTTTCTTTCACTGGTTGGATATCATCACCGGGCTGGTTTGGTATACCCCATCATGCCCTCAAAATAAAGCTTGTAATTGTAATCGATATTCATCAATCAAATTACATTTATTGGAATGGAAAGTACAACATTCAAAGCAAATATCAACTCCTTGACAAGTGATATGCAAAATGCGATAATTAAAGCGAAAGCAAATCCTGGAAAACATTAAAAGCGATAAGATTCCCGCGCAGGGGAGTGCAGAAAAGTAAACGTGTTACTCTTGTGGGCTAGCACCCATTTCCTCCGATGGTTCTTCGTTAATGGCACCTATAAGGAGATCATCGAATAGGGTCGTGATCCCTTCCATCTCATTATCTGGATTCTCTGTCTTTGAAGTTGTTGGGTCATCCATGCTACTCCATCCATCGGGCGCGATCATTCTTCCTTCATCATGCATCATTCTAGCAGGGCCGGGGAATGTCTTGCGGATATCGAGGAATAATAAGTTTTTCCTCTCTCGTTCATGTCCTCCTCCTCTTCCATGGTACCCTAATCCGGCGGAACGAGGCCTTCGAGGGATTTCAATTGGATTCCGGATACCCTGTTCTTCTTTACCAAGTCCACGACCAGGAATAAAGCCATTTCCAACCATCACTCTCGCTACCATAACTGCTGCATTTGACACATCAGGGATGGGTGGTGTCGATCCTCGAGATGCATGAATAGTGGACACGAGCTCGAACGATTGGTAACTCAACTCCTCCCTAGGTTCCGGCTCGACATAAGGGATGGCCGTCTCATGATAAATCCGATGATCTTCCTCGCCATGAACAGTGACTAGCTTTCCTTTGACAACAAATTTCACGCTTTGGTGAAGACTTGATGGCACAGCTCCAGCATTATGAATCCAAGGACGACCTAACAGGAAATTGAACCCCGTAGGGATGTCCATTACCTGGAAGAGGACGTTGAACGTCACCGGACCTATTTGCAGATCAAGGTGGGTCTCCCCTATCACCTCTTTTCTTGTACCATCAAAAGCTCGGACGGAGGTCTTTGCAGCACTTATTTTTGTAGGATCTATTTTAAGGCGATGAAGAGTCGTCAATGGACAGATATTCAAGGCAGACCCATTATCAATGAGTACTCGAGCCACATGGGAAGCCCTACACTTGACTGATATGTATAATGCCTTAGTATGTCCCCTCCCTTCAAGAGGGAATTCTTCATCAGAAAAGGCTATTAAATCCTTGAGAAGAATCGACCCTACAAATTCCTCCAACCTGTTTACCTCGATCGTCTCCGGTACATGAACTTCACTCAAGACCTTCATTAGAGACTTTTGATGCGTAGGGAGACGTTTGCAAGAGTTCAAGTAAAGAGATTTGAGCAGGCAATTTTCGCAATCGGTCGACTACGTTATACTCACTTGCTTTGATTATAGCCAGAAATTCTTTAGCCTCTTCATCATCAAGAATCGGCTTTGCGGGTTGGGCATTAGCTTGAGCATAGGTTCGACCAGACCTTGTAATCAGGTCAACATTTAGCTCGTATGACCAGGGGACGGCTTTGTTATTCTTGTACTGATACAACTGGGGCATCTCAATTATTATCTTCTCATCAGTTGAAGGCACTTCCACCATCAGTCCTTCGTGCTCGGAGGCGTCCTCAAGTGGGGGCATATCTTCGATCAATGGGTCAGGCTCGCTCTTTTCAGCACTTAGCTCAGCAAATTCTTTCTCCCAATCAATGATGACTTGAGAGATAGTTGACACTATTCCAGTTTGATCAACATACCCGATCATGCCAGCCTTAACCATTTCTTGAACCCTTTCCTTCATGGTAGGCAAAGGAGGATTCTCATTTGTCGGATAGTAACCAACTCTAACTAATCCGTAGATATCTTTGACAGACACCTTCAAGTTCATTTTTTTGCCAGCATTGAACTCAAAGATTGCATTCACGTTTCCCTCATGTTCCGGCAACGGATTCTTCTTGATATTTGGTTGGGTGGTCCGGAAAGAAAATGCCTTAGTATCCAATAAATTTTGGATCTTGTGCTTCAAAGTCATACATTCATCGGTCGAATGGCCCACCTCTCCCATATGATACTCACATTTTTTGGAGGGATCATAGTTGGAGAATTTTTCAGCATTGGGTCGCTTTGGTTCGTGGGAGATCAATCCCTTCTTTTGGAGTATCGGCAGGACCTGAGATAAAGGACCAGGAAGAGGAGAGAACTGCCTTTTGAATTGTCGCGGTGCAAGCGTTCGGCCTCCATCTTGCTGATTCCCGGGGACACGAACAATTGGAGGCTTACTAGGGGTTGCTTGCGCATAAGCAACATTAACTTCAGTGATCGGTTCTTTGTCTTTCCTTGCAATAAATCTTTTGCCTGCAGGGGTTGGTTCATTAAACCATCCATCTCTCAGCCCCATCTCGATTTGTTCACCCACTGGGATGAGTTGACTGAAGTTCTCAACATACGTGCTGGCCATTCGATTACGAAACTCGAATGGGAGGGTTTTGACAAACAACTTCATCAATTCTTTGTCAGTGGGTTCGGGAGTGATTTGAGCGGCTAGATTTCGCCACCTTATGGCATATTCTTTAAACGACTCACTCCTCTTTTTCTCCATTCGTTCGAGATCCTCTCGGGAAGGTGCAATGTCCATATTGAACTTGTACTGCTTGAGAAATGCATCGGCCACCTCATTCCAAGTGTCGAGGAGGTTTATGTTTTTCATAATATACCAGTTCAATGCAGGCCCGACCAAACTCATTTGGAATGATTGAATCATAAGGGGCTCATTTTTGACATGTTGAGCCATCCTTACATGGTACATCTGCAGGTGAGCTTTCGGGCAAGAAGTACCATCATACTTCTCGAACTCCGGCATTTTAAACTTGCTTGGCGTCTTAACCTTCTCATAAACGGACAAGTCAATTGGAAGTGAATTCTGCGATCCTTGCAATTGTTTCACTTTCTCTTCAAGTTTCGCAAGGCGTTCACCTTGCTCCGTCTTAGGAGTGCCGTCAGACTTGGCTTTCTCGGCGGTGATTGGAGGTATGTCATCCTCCAATTTAGGCATGTCATCATCAACCATCTGGACCTTCCTTGCCTGCTTTGGGATTATTAACTCAGGTAGAGCAGGTGCAGAAATGGGATTCACCCGGAGGGATTCGATTTGGGCAGTCATAAGTTGCATAGATGTAAGCAACTGTTTGAGCTGATCTTCCACACTGGTAATACGATCACGCATCTCGGTTTGGTCAGCCATTTTAGCTCTTGATCGTGTAATAATAGGCGAACGTGGCGGATCCGTTATCACCTAAATTGCAGAAATGAACAAAATAAGTATCTCATATGAAACACGTCGGTCCATGGCAATGGTCTAAAAATTTTTCATTAAGGGAGTTTCGACATGACCCTAACAAAATAGAAACTTGAAATGCCCTAAACAAATAAACTAGAAAGGCAAATGACTCAACTTCCTAAACATTAATCTAGAAATGAAAACAACAAGATTGATTCAAGCACTTCATCTAGCTTGATCAATATACACTCGGGACACCACTCGGCGCAATCGCTTATTCTCCTCTTGAGCTTTTTCAGCAACCCTTTTGAAGCGTTTATTCTCAGCGCAATTGGTGATCTTCAGTGGCACCTCTGGTATCTTTGGAAGTAACTCCTCTGGAATCTTGTGTTGTTGAATGTACTTAATTGAGGCATAGTACTTCCTTTCTTTACCCTTCAGCTCCTCCTCAGGCCATTTGAGCTTTTGTGGATGACACATGTCCCACATTGATTTGATCGTGAGAATGGAATCCTCATGGTCTTGATCTCCATCAACAAAGCTTACTCGGAGCGGATCTGTTTGCAAAGCTGGTGGAAGCTCCTGCACCACTTGATACTGACGGGTCACTCTAGTCGGATAATATTCCATTGCTCCAGTGAATCCCAGTAAAGGAATTGGGCCAGCAGCTCCACATGAGAGTCTCGCCACACGAACTTGGAACCACTTAGCATGCCATAGGAAACTCTTGGAAGTTGGTTTTTCATGAAAGCTAGCCATCTAGAATAATGGTAATCCGGTGCATGTTTTTGGTTGTTCTCAAATCTCATAATAGGGTGATTAGAGTTATTAACATCATGTATAGTCATTGAACCACCAAATCCTTTTATATGAGAAAGAAACCAAATTTGCAAAAGCTCAGGAGAGGCATGGAAAATCTTATCACCGCCCTCTTTGAATCTAGTGAGGGAAAGAAAAGTTTCGGTCGAACAGTGTTTACAAAATTTTTTTCTTCCAACACTTGTTTAACTAATTGAGCAATCAAAGGGTTAATGACATTCTTGCAATGAGGGAAAACTATAAACCCGAAGAACGCTAAAAGGAAAACCCTTCGCATTTGAAATGAATTGCCACTTTCAAAACATTCTTTTAGAAAAGATAAATGACATGTATTGCGGTGAGCTTTTAAAACCTTTCTTACATTGTCCTCCTTAATTCTTAAAAAATCGGATAAGGCCACAATGGGGTCTATTCCGATAGGTGGGCTAATTAATTCAGCTTTCAAAGATTTCCCTATGGCAGTGCTATACTCTTCCAAGGTGGGCGTGAGTTCATGCTTACCGCCGAAGATGAAAGTAGAAGTCTCGGGGCACCAACAATGAGCAAGTGCTTGGATGAGGCCGCCATGGATGTTGATATGCAGTAGTGGAAGTAGTCGACCAATGTGCGATTCTACGAATTGACGGCCAGCTTGGTCTAACTTGTCCCACCATGCACTAAGCTCTTCCTTTGGAGGGAGAATAATTCGAATGTCCGGTATTCCCATTGTATATTGACCAAGACTCAGGACAATCCTAATGCCATGAACCGACCAAATGATATAATAAAGTAAGTAGATTGCAAGAGTGTGAATTTAGAAAACTTACTTTACCAATAAACAATGGGCAATCACATAGGCAAGCGCATGGTAAGTGGCTCGATTTCTAGTCTATAAGGCTTAACAAACTGAAGCCACAAGGATGATCAGACTAGCCGCGGGCGTGCGGACTAAATCGGGTCCTCATGACTTCGGCTTGGTCAAAGAGCCGACCCGGGTTGCGGGTATGCGAACCGAGGTGGGTACTCTTGACACCAAAAAGAAATTTCGGGATCGAGATGGGCGACTCGTACCGCGAGCATACGGTCAGAGTGGTATCCATCTCGATACCATCCTAGATAATCCTATGCGGCCCAAGTCCGGCGGCGGGTTGTGTGTGCAATAGTGTAGTGCTAGATGCAAGGCATGCACGACAGTTTATATCAAGCAACACTTCATAAGTGAAAGTAAACCACACATTCCTACACCTCCCTGCAAAACAAATGTCAGCAAACACTTCCCCTTATACCTCCCACCTTGCAAGAACATTTAACACCTTAAATGTTAGGGACGTACCTGGAATCCTCGTTGCCAAACAAAAATATGTTTCAAAAAGAAAATTGGCCTAAGTCCACCAAAGTCTTAAATCAAGTCCCCAGTGGAGTCGCCAAGCTGTCGCGACCTCCCTCGAAGCGGGTTTTGGACCACCTAAGGGCTCGGCTAATGGATTGCTAAGCCTAGACTTAACTCGGGCTCTCCCAAGCCCATACCAATTCGCGACTTAGGTTTGAGTTCTTAACATGCAAATGATTTTCAATTAGGAGTCGCCACTAATCTATTTTTTGGTGGGTCGATTAGAAACCCAAGTAAAGCAACGGGAGGTTTACTTTACTCCTACGAACCAGAGACTATGGGTACGGGGACTTGGTTACACTAGATTTCTCTAATGCCCTTTCGGTACCTTTCTTTTTATTTTTATTTTTATTTTTTGAAAAAATGTTTGGCAAGCAGCTTGGATTGATTTTAATTTATCTCCCTAACGTGTGATGTCATCATGCGAGTGCACAAACCACCAATTAAACACCCAAGTAAACAATAAATAAATTACAAAGACTTACCTCAAAGCAACGAAAGCATCTGCGTTGTTAGATCAAAATTCACATCATCAACCCTATATATGATTTCTAATTAACACGCAACTTCTTTTTTTTTTTTGTTTTCACTTTATTTAATGGGAACTTAATCTATATGCAATGCATGCTAGTAATCTAGTATGACATGATATGACATAATAACATGGCCTAAGCTACATGATGCAAATGAGATGTTTTTGTCTTTTCTTAATAAGCATGCAATCTATTCTAAATAATGAAATTAATTTATTCAAAGACAATTTTTTTTAGGTATTTTCCATGAAATTCGAAATTATAAAAAAGTGGAAATTATCTATCTAAATTAAAATGTCATCTAATTTGAATTAGGAAAGAAGTTATGTCAAATCCTAATTTAAACTAGAATGTTATCCTAACTTAGAAATCCCTAACTAAAATGCAATCTACTTAAAACTATTATCTAGAATTAAATTACGTGCAATCTTACTCTAAAATGCAATAACACGCAAAGAAGGCCCTAATTCTACATGAATTATGCATAATGTTTTTTTGTTATTTTTGTTATTTTTTATTTTTTATTTTTTATTAATTTCAAAATTAAAATTTAACGTGCAAATTAAATAATAAAAAAAAAAAGACTAACGTTCCAAATGAATATGTTTTCTTTTTCGTGATGAAACTTGCTGTCCTAAATATGCAAAATAAAAAAAAGCAAGCCTAACCCTAATTTTCTTTTTTTTTTTTTTTTTTATTTTCGAAATTAACAATTCCTAATAATTAAACATGCAATAATAAAAACTAACAACCTAAGTCATTTGATTTTTTTTTTTTAAAGAAAATTAATTTAAATAACACCACAGCAAATCACATAGTATTAATACCCCAAATTGACGAACCGTATCTTGCACGTAAGATCGGGTTGGCCAATTTCAGATAAATCACGAATCGGATCTCGGGCGGGAGATCGGATTAGCAATTTTTAAAGTGATTGCGAGTCGGATTTCGGGCGCGAAAATCGGACCGACAATCACTAGTTTCCGAGGCAATTTCCTACCATGCAATTTCAATTTCACATAAAAGGGTAATTTAAACTATAAGGGAACAAATAAAATAAAGCAATAAAATAACAAACATAACAAAAATAAGGTAGATAAGTAAATAAAAGAAAAAGAAAACTACCTAGATTGATTTTCTTTTTCCTTTTTTTTTGTTTTTCTTTTGTTGTTTTTCTTTTTCTGTTTTTCCCCACACGGCTTGGCCGCTCGTGGTGGGTCACCAAGGGGACCGATCGCCGGCGTTCCGGTGAGGGGCGGCGGCGGGCGGAGCTGCCGGTGTTCGGGGCACCGGCGAGGAGACTAGCAGCAAGCGGAAGAGGGCACGGCAGCAGAGGGGCGACGCTTGGACGGAGGACTCGGCAGCCGGCTTTGGCGTCGCGGGTCAGCAGCTGGGCGTGAGCGATCGGTGCTCCGGCAGCAACAGGGCAGAGGCGGAGCAGGGGCTCGGGCTGCTGGTGCTTCGGGCGGCAGGGGTCGGGCGCTGATGCAGAGCGGTGGAGCTCGGGGTTACCGGCTGCGGAGGAGTCGCGGACGGAAGCTGCAGGGGGGCAAGTGGCGAGGGAGCTGGCTCGCGATCTGCTGTGGCGTCGGCGCTAGGGCGGAGGCAGCGAGCAGCGGCAGCGTCCGGCGCGGAGGTGGGGGCGAGTCCGAGTTGGGTCGCGAACCGGGCCGAGCTCACTTCAAATCCGCCTGCATCGGGTCATTGCAGCGAGCTTCGCGGGGGAGGACGAAGAAAATGGCGATCGGTCGCAAAGGCGCGCGGAGGCTCGCGGACGGAGGCCGGCAGCTGCGTCGGCGGGAAGAGGGCGGCTCGTCTGGGGGCGGCTTGCAGGCGGTGGAGGTCGCGGACGACTGGGCCGGCGGAGGCTTCCCCCCCTTTGCGGGGAAGATGAACAGTCGCGCCCAAAAGGGGGGGGGCCTTCTTTTTTTTTTTTTTTACTTTTTCTCTCTCCTCCTGTCTCCTCTCACGTTACTTTCTTTTTGTTTTTCCTCCTCACAAACTCTCTATTCACCCCTTTATTTTAATATCCCCCCCTGACTTCATTTTTTTCTCTCAAACGAGCATCCCCTTCCCTTTTTTTTAATCTTTTCCTTTCTCTTCACTCGTATGTCTCTGTATGGGCACTCTCTTTTTTTTTCTCTGACAAACTTCCCTCGTGAATTCCCCCTGCGTCGTTCCGCCGTTTGCGTATTTATAGGCTTAAGTTCCACCCACAACTGTTGATTTTCCTTTACGTGTTACTCGCTTCGTCTTCAGCGAATTTCTCGCTGCTTCACCTAACAACCCATACTTGAAGAAGTATGGGCTTCCCTAACGTCTGCGGAATGCATGGATGTGCAGGGACTTCTTTCCTTTTTTGACTTTCGCTCTTTGCGCGTTCAGACAAACGGAGAGAGAGAGACTTTCCTTTTTCTGAATATTATCGACCACGAGCCTCGCCGCGTCTTGTTCTTTAAGTACCGATGCAAAAATGCGACTTCATGAAACGCAATTTTATTTTACTTTTCTTTTCTTAATTTTAATTTTTTATGCAACTAATTACTAAATGATTAGGCAAAATTTAGGTGTCAACAATCTGAACATGCAAACTGCACGTAGTTGCACTTTCGAAACATTAACTTTAAAAATTCGTAATTGATTTCTTGGATTATTGTCCATAGGAGGCCATTTGATTTTTTTCTTTTCTTTTTAAAGAATATTTGTAGTTATCTTACATGCGCATTCGAATTGATTTGACTTGTCAAGAGGTAGATGAAGAGAGCCAAAAGTTCCCCTTCTTTAAAAGTATGGTTCCTTTAATTATTTGGATTAATACCTCAAAAAATCCTAAATTGGTATACGTATGACAAATTTATCCTAAACTATATTTTTAACCATGAAAAACTCCAAACTAGTACACCTGTGATAAATTTACCCCAACTGATCATAAAAAATTCCAAACCGATACACTTGTGACAAATCTATCTTAAACTAATTTATTCAATCGCCAAAAACCTCAAATCGGTACATTTGTGACAAATATACCCTCCATTAAATTAGATTAGTACCTCAAAAAATCGCAAAAATTATATAACTATGACAAACGGGGAGTAAAATCTCAAACCGGACACCCTACCTAACCTGTCACTTATTATTTAACTTAATAAGTTGACAAGAAATTTAACGGAAATTAATATAAGGTAAATTTGTCACAAGTGTACTAATTTTTAGTAAATTTGTCAAAGGTGTATCAATTTGGGATTTTTGGTGGTTAGAAAATTAGTTTATGGTAAATTTGTTACAAGTGTACCAGTTTATGATTTTTTAGGATATTAACCCTAATTATTTAAAACCATTTAATGATGAAAATTTAGCTGAAGAGGCAAATAATAAAAGGGGAGGGTTTGCGGTTCATTAAGAATATATAGGAACAGTAACCATGGGCTCTTTATGACGTTATACTATATTTTAGATTAATAATGTATCTGTCCATGAATCAATTTAGTAGCCAAATCATTTGAATCGATATTCGGATATAGAGTGCCTAGTAACATTTAGCTATAGGTACTGACACTCGAATTAAATCATTTAAATAACTAGTGTCCTTACATTATTGAATTATTTTGGTAATTTCATCCTCTCCCATTTCATGTTGAGGGGTATGGTCCATTAGTTTCTACGTTAGTTCACAATTTTTCTTTGCTAAGTTCATGGAATAGACAAAACTCAATTCAAAAGGTTAGGGGACCAAACAGGAGATCATTCACATACTAATGATACGAAGAACCGAACTTGTGTCCATATGCCTAATTATATTGACCCAAGTCCGCTCTTTAAGTCAATATCACCAAAGAGTAGTAAATTCAGTAAAAATCTTGTCACGGAAGTGATTGTATGAAGATAAGATATTTAAGGTGGATATGATGTTGTTAGAAGTCTAGAAGTTGTGGGCTAGAGCGTGAAGAAAGAAAGTCTGGACTTTCGGCATTGAAGAATTGGTCCTTTTAACAAAATCTAAGGAAAGATCAGTTGCCCAGAAACCATGAATTGCAAGCGATTTGCGCATGAATTCATCTTCTGCAAAAGACAATGAGAGCATCGTAGTCTTCTAAGATGACAACTTAATTTCTTGCAGAAAGAAGTAATCAATTTGATAACTTCATGAGAACTAATTTCAAATTTGACCAACAAGTTGATATATCGTGCCATGTAAAACAACTAATGCATGTACATATACATAGCATATATTTGTAGGGTGGATGAACTCAGACGTCCCATCACTAACAAATTTCACATCTCACTCTCCGGCAAGCCGGCAACCGTGAAAGACCAAGCCGAAACAAGGCTCGGATTATCTTTGCCACCATGCTCATGCCGCCTCTGAATCTCTGAACGGACCAAAGAACTAAACCCTTCAAAGACCTATTTACAATACCTAATGATTGAATTCAACATTTGGGAATCATTGGGCAATGTGTCAAAATGGGTCTATGACCCATTTCTTAATCCAAATATAATAGATTGAGTTATTATATGAGTTATGAGTTTAAACATAATGAGTCATAAATGAGTTTATAATTTACTTAGACCAAACACATTTCTATGATGCTCAGCTTATTCTCCCTTACCCTCACTTGATCTCACATCCATTCGCTCCACAATCTCACCGTAGTTTTGGTATGAGTTTCATCAATTGGGTTGAATATATAAGTGTTTTTGTAATATAAGTCAAGTTGAGTATGGATCGGGTTAGGTCAAATATGAGCCAAGAGATTTGCATTTCATTAAAATGGTGAAAACGTAGTAAATGGATCTATTTGGGTTGAAAAATTTTCAATCTGATCCACCCACTTGACAGGTCTAACCGTTCCTCTATTGAATGTAGCACTAAATTCAGGATTCTTCCTCCCTAGTCATATAGATACACTCCAAGTGCAACCTCAAATGGATTGATTAATTTGTCACTAGAATCATTGTCATCATTTCCTCGAAACCAATCTAAACCAAAATGCCAAGGAGTCACATGAGTCGGATCAAGCATCGCGCGACGAACAGCGACAACCACGTGACCTTCATACTTAAAAGCAAACTCAAAGAAGGGGAAAAAGTATTTTCTTGTCATGAGATCCCCAGACCGATACCCTAGTGTAGTGAGGAGAGTCTTCTACCATGGAACATTAAACTTATAAGCATTGAGAGAGAGGGAGGGAGAGAGAGAGCACCACAATATCCTAGAGTTACTATCTATTTTTGTCCCTTTTTTATTTATTCTTGGCTGCAAATTCGAAAAGGAGTAACATCCATAATTCTTGGGAGCAGAGCAAGGCCCCTAGAAATTAGGTTCTGACCGGGTTCGTCCCAATCTAGTTCATGCCTACCCAGTGATCAGTCTATGTATATCAGACGAAAAGAAGTGTGTAGATCTAATCCTGACACTGCATTATTGATTTAAATTTGTGTTAATCATATGGACATAAAAAAGAACTTACATTTTCTAATTTAACAACAAATTGTCTTGTACAGTTGGGTACTTTTTACGTTCACCTAAATTTTGTTTGGAAAAATAGATTATAAATCGCCAATAAAATGGAAAAACGAGAAGAGAACAAAGCAGGACGAAACAACCAGACAGAAAAATTGAGAAGAAATAGTTTAGGAGTTCTATACATGCTTTTAGGGGTCAGTTGGAGGAGAAATAGTTTCCATAAATGTCGGTCTATGTAGATTGAAGTTGTCGTATGATATGTGAAGGTCAAGTATCTCATGAAGGTCTATATTCTCAATAATGTCAAGTTTATCTAGAATTTCAATTATTGCATGAATAACAATTGTTAATTTATTGTGCGGTGCGATCGTTGCTTAGCCGATCATAACAAATGGCAAAAGATTATGTATGGAGAAAAGTATTCTTATAGAAAAGTTCAAGAGCACGATTTTCATTCATAGATAAAATCTCATGCTTAATTGAATTTTCAAACAAAATAATGTTCAACAACATATTTTCTTTCGATTGTTAAGATGTTCTTTGCTTCCTGAACCAAATCAAGTTAGCTTCTTGGTCAATAGTTCGATTTGTCCACATTCATTCACATCATCTAGGATAATGTGATTTCTTTTTTTTTTCTTTTTTTCTTTTTTTTAAGTAGGAACTTATCAATTTGGTAAAAGAAGGATACTCTCCTCAAGTCGCAAATTAACATTTTATGTAGTCATACCACTCTTTTATTTTCCATCTCATCGTGAACATCTTTGAGAAAATTACAACGATAGAAGAGATGATAGATATTTTTTGTACACCACCTTCCCAAGAGTGGCATTGCCAACCTAGGGCAGACCGTGCACACACATCTCCACGTCATCTCCCATCCTTCAACAATTCGTACATCCTTATTATAGACACCAAGCTTTATTCCAACTAAATTTATAGTCACGTCTTGCTCATCCATCCTCAAGAGTTGTCAAAATCTCGGAACATAATTTATGCTTCACTACGCACATGACGGAGCCAGAGAGCAAAAAAAATTTCCAGAGCTTTTCTCCTCTCTTCTCTGTTACGTTCTTTTTCCTAAAACCCTCTCTGCAACCTGCTCCAATGCATGCGAGAGAGTTGTTTTTTCTTAGTTAGCTGATTGGAGGGAGAGAAAACAGATTCCATTTCATCTCTGAATTTGAATGAACATTCTAGAACTCTATTCCTCCATGGAGATTGGATTGTGGCCTTGACATATGGAGTGAGCCTCTATCTGATGGGTTTTATGGGCTTTTTATTAGACGTGCGGCCGCCGTGCAAAGTAGTTTAATGAATTTAAATCCAGGTTGAAGTGAGCAAATTAGATGGGCTGAAGTAAATGGGTTTGGGTTTGACCAATATAGGTCACGATTGGGTTGAGGATTGCTTCTATGGGCTGTGCATGGTTGGCCCAAAACCAAATTTAGTCTCCCTTTCCTTGTTGCTTTCTTTTTCTTGTGATTTATTTATTTATTTTGTTCTTTTTGCATGCACAATGTGCTAACAAAAGTAAGGTGTCAACAGGTAAAGATTTAGGAGACCTTCTCCCCGAAAGCGTGCTTGGGAAGGGTCGCAACAGCTTAGTTGGCCCATTCACCCCTTGCTAGAGTCAACTAACCTTAGCTTTTCTCTCGTTCTATCGCTCATTCACTCACTTGGCCCCGTTCACCCCTTGCTAGAGTCCCCTAAGTCCACCTTTCCTCTCCATCTATCACTCATTCGCACACTTGGCCACCGCAGGTTGTAGAGAGAAACTCGAGAGAAAGAAATGGTTGGAGGAGAATGTATCGCGTTGGAAATGTTATGATACAAATAAGACCCCTATTTATACATAAGTTGCTCTAATCATAATCATACATCTCCTCTTAATTTAAAGGTGGAAATCCAATCTCCAATCCACCAACTACCCTACTTAATTACACGAAATCAAGAATACGAGTGTATGTTATTAATGATATCCTTGATATACTGACATTTGAGTTTCCTTTCGGTTGTGGATACTAGCATAGCACTTTAGTTTTTTATTTTTTTAATGGCGGGGTAGTGAGAATTCAGTCCGGATTGGATGTTCATAAATCAAGTTGGGTTTCCCGTATATTAGCATGAAAACATGTCTCTCGTAAAATCTTTTTTCTCCTGCTCATCATGCTTTCACGTATTGCGATAGTTGAGACTACTTTTAGTTTTGGAATTGACAAAATTTGGTTTCAGATATTGATATGAATGCATTTTGAGTCACACTTTCATGGCTATTTTGACTTCATTGGTAGATAGCAAAAGGCGATTCAAACCTTCATGCTTTTGCATTAGTTTTTCGTTGAATTGACCTTGTGGTCGGCCAAGAGTAACGTTAACACTATGTGTAAAAGACAAAAGACGGGGCATTGGCTTTTTCTGTGGCTAAAATTGGACGTAACGAGAGGAGTTATTCGATTACATCAATTTGACAATTTTTAATGCTTAAATACACTTTTTAAAAGTCCTGAAATTTAATTCCATTTTCACGACAAGTTTTATAATTTTCTTTATACATATCTTAATTTTATATAGTTTAAAACGGTGGGATTATTTCTACACTTTTCCTTTATCTTCTTTTGGCTAGCTACCAAAAATGCCCCTTATTTCGCAATAATGTACTCTTTCTCTCTCCTTAATTTTTCTCTCTTTTCTTCCTGGTTAAGTCTTCCCTCTTCGTAGTGAAGATTTATTCTGGTCATAAATTCTTCTTTATTCTTGTTTCTCATTCATTTCATCAATTGTAAATTTTTGAGGCAGCCTTGTACTTTTACGGTCTTTGCCACACCAGTCGTGGCAACTCTCGTCTTTAGTTTTAATTTAAGTGTTGATACAATCACGTTTTCTGTTTGTTGTACATTAACCTTATAAATCTTAAGGATGCGTTTATTTCAAAAAAAGAGTTTCAAAAAATTTTCTTAATTAATTTTTACAAACGATATAAACAATCATTTTTAGGAAAAGATTCTATAAATTATTATTTTTCATGAAATAAATTCACCGTAAGAGAAAAGAACAAGACAGTATCCTAAAATTATTTTCTATGTCTTTCCCATTTTAATATAAGTAGCTGGAAATTTGAAAAGGAAATATACTCAATATCCATGTGGACAGAGCCAGGCCCCTAAAAATTAGGACCGCATCAGGTCTACCCCAAGTTAGCATGCCTATATATTAAACAGTCTTTGCATATCAAACAAAAAGAAGTACTTAGATCTAATCTTGGTACTAAATTGGTGATTTCAATTTATGTTAATCATGCCGACATAAAGGAACTTCTATTCTCGAATTCAAAGATGAAATGGCTGGTACGATTCGGTCCTTTAACGTTTACCTAATTTTTTTTGGGAAAATAGAGTATTTATTGTTGTTAAAATGGGAAAATGAGAAGAAAAAAACAAAGAGGGATGAAACAACTAGACAAAAAAAAGAAGAGTAGAAGTAGCTTAGGACTTTTTATACACGTGTTTATAGATGAGTTAGAGGAGATATAATTTCCATAAAATTTGTCTATTGTTATTGCAATCATGCATGAATAACAATTGGCAATCGATTGTGGATTCGATTTGATCAAAACCACCAGCGAAAAAAAACCTATATATAGACCAAAGCATGCTTATAGAAAATTTCAAGAGCATGATCTTCGTTTGTTGCTAAAATCTCAAGTTCAGTTAAATTTTCAGACCTCATAATGTTCAATGATATCTTTCTTTCTTCTCATTGTTAAGATGATCTTGGAATAGAAATTTTATCAATTTGATTGGAGGATTCCCCCTTTGAGCAGTCTCTCTCTTGAGGTATCGAATTAACTTTTTCTGCAGAGATACCACTCTTTTCTAATTAATCCCATTCATAAAATGTTTAAGAAAATTTGCATCCAGCAAAAAGGTGACTGATCTTTTTTGTATACCGCCTTAGCGAAAGTGGTTTTTATACAACCCCAGGCGGACCGCACGATGCGACCACGCATCCCTCCATCATCTCCTGCGCTTCGGTAAGTTCCCCACCCCGATTGTCGGCATCAAGCTTTCAAATCATCTCTCACACGTCTCTGTCTATTCCAATCAAATACTTACAAAGGTTGGAAATGACATTCTTAAGAAGTTGACAATACCTACAAAATGAAAAATGGAGCTGCTTTTCTTTATCTTCTTTTTTTCTGAATGTCAACATAGAAGTCCCTTACCTGTCAAGACACATTCGGATTTGATTTTGGTGACCACGCAGAGGGCACCGTGACATTAGTGCGAATTAGAAAAAGAATGGAGTGTTAATTGGATCCCAAAAGGGAAGTGGTGAGCATCTTTGATATAAAAGCCGATTCTCCTATCTTATCCTTCCGAAAGCTAAACAAGTAAAGTAAGACCAATCGAACAATCATTGAGATAAAATATAAGTTTTTATGTTTGCAAGCCTTGTGTGTGTGTCACAACAGACTAATGGGATCACGACCATGCAGTGAGAGAATGTATGGGAGAGAATGCTCTATTGATTTTTATTGTATTAAAAATGGAATGGAGAACCATTATTTATATATGCACCCCATTATTACAATCGAGATTGCTACTTGATCTATCAATAGAAATTTAATTTCCCTATTTACTAACTATTTCATTAATTATCAAAATTTATTAAAACACAAGTGTTCATTACCCACGATATCTTTGCCAACATCCTAGAATACTTATGAAAATTTATATTCATAGAAGTTCCAAAACATGCCCAGTTAACTTGACCACCTCCTAGGCTTCTTGTGCCTTGAAAACCTCCTATCAATGACATTCTCTCACACTCATTGAAGCGACACTCTCCGCGCTCTCGACTTGAAGTTCTTGACTTGCCGGTTCAAATCCTTCACTTAAATTATTGGCGTCCTTGCAAGTTGGCGAATTTTTTTGTGGCCCATCTCATCTAATCTTTTGCTTCTTGGCTATACGACTAATGGTTCTTGAATCCCAACTCGTTCAAGAAGCAATTCCTCCCTTGACTCGGTCAACTCCATAATTGTGAGCTTATTGGGAACGCTCCAAGCTAGGCCATGCCTATTCGGTGATCGATCTATGCATATCAAACAAAAAGAAGTACTGAGATCTAAAATTCGATACTAAATTAGTTATTCAAATTTATGTTAATCATATGGCCATAAAAAGAGCTTATATTCTCGAGTTCAATAATCAATTGGTTTGCACCAGTGTTTTTTACATTCACCTACTAAATCCACAATACTAATCTTTCAATTGAATCAAAATGTAAGATACAAATTAAGAATCGGTAGGCACGGTTGGAACTTCAACTTTTACCTTGTATGGACTACTAAGTGGGTGTGCACACACACGCGTGTTTTTCTTTGGTTTTCTTTTTCTCTAGGGAGATTTCCTCCTTTTGGGTGTATGAGTGAGTATCGCTTCAGAGTAAAATTGGAAACCGAAAAATTGATTCGGTTTCGAATTACTATGAGATCCGGTCTAGTTCCTAGTTCCATATTTTTAGGAACTGGGAACCTACAAAATTACTAATTAATAGTAGACTCCATTCTAAATTAGAAGGCTATATTTCTATTCTCAATCTCCCTGCTGATTTATAGCATTAACCGAGCCATTGTGAGTATAAAATAGATAGCACATATCTTGAATGGAACTTCTTGTCCCATTGACCACATTATGACTTTCGACGTACTCTTCCATTCATGAAGAAATTCACGAAGGCTAAGAGCCAATTGATGAAAAAATTTTAAAAAATAATTTTTCAAAGGGACAATAACACACATAATTTCTAAATTTTGACTTAATGTGTAATCTGATTTTTAAACTTTTTATTTATTCAATGTAGTTATTCAACTTTAGCCTAATGTTCAACATAGCCCTTGAATTTTTAATTTATTCGATATGGTTTTTGAACTTTTGGTATATATTCAATATAATTCATGAAAATGTTTAAAGTGGTCCCTAGTTTTGAATTAATGGAAGGATAATATCGAACATTTTCATATAATTTAATAACTAAATTGAATATGTATCAAAAGTTTGTGAATTATGTTGAGCAAATTAAAAGTTGAGAGACAATATTACATATTTGTTAAAAGTTCAAGGACTACATTGAACAAATTAAAAAGTTCAATAATCATATTTCATATCGAATCAAAATTCATGAACCATTAATGTTTTTTTTCCATTTTCAACTTTGTTATTCTATCTAAGTATTGATTCCGGAGTTGTCCTATGACAATCCTTTCCGGGACCAACTAAATTATGCACTCCCTTCTCCATTTCCTTGAAGAGGATCTTATCTTTAGTCGCACAAAACATGAGAAGTACTTTTACAAAAGAAACTTGTCTGCAAAGCACAAATCAACCCTGTGATAGGTTTTTCACCTACTATTTCCACTTTTATTAGTGCGGATGATTACTATACCGGCCTACTAGTTCTTCAAACACCTTTATGGGTGCAATGAAGTCTACTCTTCCCATGAGAGAGTCCCCTAATTTATAGATATATATTTTTCTTTCTTTTAATCAGACGAAGTAGTTTAAGGAGATATTTAGGCTCGAGACCAACCAAATCATGCATTCTCTTCTTTATTTTCTTGAAGAGGATCCTATCTTTAGTCGCACGAAACACGGGAAGTACTTCTTACAAAAGAGACTTGTTATGTCAAGTCAATAGTCAAGGCGTTCTGCATTAGCTTGCCTCTCAGGTTTACGCTCCGAAGAATGGCCGTCAGCTTCTTTAGTTTGTCTTCATCCCCAGGAAACGTAAATGGAGCCGTTTCTTAATGTCATTTTTCCAAACACTAAAAAATGTATATATTGCGTATTTTGAAGTTTTTATTATTTATTTTATCATACGTGCTCAACTTTTAGAAATTGTTACTATTGACAAATGGAAAATTTCCATTTTTGTTATTGCATTTATTTTCATTTTGGTTAATTAAAAATGGAACCAAAAAAATAAAAAGGAAATTGGCCGATTCCTGATAGACCCTGATCAATGAGTCATAAATGAATTGCCTTAAGTTATAAAACAAGTTTAAGTATATCATAAATGGGTTGATAACTAATCCAATTTCAACTCATATGAAAAATTAGAAGAACAAATTCATTTCTAACACATATTAAGTGGAGCTTGACTTAAGAGATGTTAGGCCAATTTTTACAAGTCTTTATAACTTTTGATTTTTTTTTTTTGTTTCCTTCTACGAGGATCGCCAACCGATCCTTACTGTTAGACCTTGCCATCCACAAGCAAGCGCCCAGCCCTTGCCCAAAGTGGTTGAGGAGGAGGGTCAGTTAGGGGCTATTTGTTTAAATTTGTTTCTATTCTCCGGAACAAAAAAATAACAGAAACGCATTTGTTTACACTTTTGTTCTCGGGAATAGATTTGGAACAGAAACAAGAAGTAGAAAAAAAAAACTTGTTTCTTGTTCCCGGGAACAAGAAACAAGTTTTTTTCTCCTTTTTCTTCTTTTTTCTTTGGCCGATCGCCGGAGCGTCGCCGGCCCCCAGTAAGGCTAAGCTCACCCAGCCACCAGCGAGGCCAAGCTCGCCCAGCCATTGGCGAGGCCGAGAGCCTCGCCAGGCCACCACTAAGCAACGCTGACCTAGCGGTGGCCCGGCGAGCCTCGCCATGGCTAGGCGAGGCCGCCGACCCCCTCGTCGCCTAGTCACCGGCCATGACCGAGACCGACGACCGGCCAAAGGGAAGAAAGAAAAAAAAAGGAAAATATTAAAAAATTAAAAAAAACAAAAAAATTATACAAGTTTACCAAACGAGTTTCTGTTCTTTTTCTATTTCAGGAATAGAAATTTTATGCAATTACCAAACGTTCTTCACGTTCAAAAATTGTTCCTTGGAAACAGAAATAGTTTTACTATTTCTATTCTAGGGAACAATTTTTGAACAAAATCAAGATTATCAAACGTGCCCTAAAATTATAAACACACTCGAATCACTCAAACATTATCACTATTTCCCAACTACCAACTATACTCAATAATTCACACAGAATTTAAACCTCACAATTCCTCACGATACAATCATCAATCTCATAAAGGAATTCACAAATTAAACCATAAGATTTACTGGTTTCAAAGCACTGGTAATTCTTCATGAGGGAATTCAAGAGCACGTCGCACAATCAAACAGCCAAAAGCTGAGGCATATTGATAGGGTTGCTCTAATTAGAAGTGCTCTCAACAGATACCGTGGCCAAGTCGACAAAATCCCGAACCAACTTTTGCACACCGACTCAAGTTCACCTCGGTCGGTCAAAGGAAGGAGATTGACAATTGACACTAAGATTAGGAAATTCATGGTGACTTGCTTCCTTATTCTCTGGCTAGCTTCGATAAGCGACATCGAGCAAGATATGAAGCTGGTCGCCATGAATTCCCTGATCCTAGCAGTATGCTTAAGATTAATTGGAAACGTTTTGTTCCCTTTTTTTTTTCTACTAGGAGTAGGATTAAGGTCAACCCAACTAAAAAAGAATGTAAAAGGCAATGGGCCATCAATGCTAGAGGAGCTGTTCAGACAATTAACTGACTGCTCATCATCAGCCATTTTGCTAAAAAGAAGCAAAAGGGGGATGATCCACTTTTCAATCAAATAAAGCTAATATTATGTGAAGAAATAGCTCAAAATGATAATCAGTGAAGCAATTATCGGAGCACATGTATGTATTGCAGGAACCCACTTCAATAAGACCTAATTCCAAGATCTGAGATCAACTAGTTATGATTAGAAGCGGTGACTAAGCAAAACTCATTGACCTTCAAACTTAGTAACTAGAGCTCATTGATTACTTGAAAAGAAACGAAAGATAAAAGGGTATTACCTGAGCTTTCAAGGGAGACAGCTTATCTTGAGAGAGTTGAACAGAGAAATCGCAGCTTTGTTTACGGAAAAGATGGGTTCTTCTTGGAGCAGAGAAACTTAAACTCGAGGCCTCGATGAAGAATAAGGGACCAAACCGCTCTCTTCTTGGAGATAACTAGTAACAACTGGTGGGGTCACAAAAGCAATGATTTTGTATTTAGGGTGCTCAAATTCTTGAATTTTCACTGTGTTAGAAGATGGTGGGCTTTGGTGATCACGGTCAATCTAGGACTGGAGTTCAGAGATTGCAGCCCATGAATTAAAAAGAATACCGGAGGACAGGGCCAAGTTCGCCAAATCGAGTCCATTGCTGAATCTACCAAAGAACCAAAAAAAAAAAAAAATGAAAATGAAGAACAAGAGACCAATTGAGAAACAATAACAAGAATGCGTCCTTTCGGAAGCCGAATTGCGAAAGGGTTTTCGTTTGAGAAAGATAAAAAGTTTTAATAACATACAGAGGTTTAGCTGTTGGATGCAAATTATGCAATCCCTATATCAACATAACCAGAACAAGAACATGCATAATCAAGAAGAAAGATTAACGCACCTGTTTTTGGATCCATCGTTCTTGAAGCGGAAGCTGAAACACAATGTTCCACGCGCAAGTCCTTCTCCTCTATTGCCCTCCGTATCACTGGCTCAATGAGACGGCCCCCTCACCCTTTAGCGTCAGGTTAACGCCCCTTATGTGAGGATACGTGTGAAAAATTAGGGTTAGAGGAGAGACTTAGCGCTATTTATAGAGTTTCCAGCTAGGCCCCTCATTACGGGCCAAGCTCAACTCGACCCACACTAGCTTAGACCCCATTATAGACTAATTAAGAAACCTTCTATCTCACCTTAGACCAATCCCCGTAAAACGGTAAACGTTAAACGGTAAATTACAATATCAATTAATGTAGTCCACATTATGAAAACTTTTACATTCTCCCACTTGAACTATATTAATTAAAATCGTACTGTATGTGCGCACATTGGTCCAAAGATAATTCTTAATAGTCAATCATATCCTATAAAGTCTCAAACACCGAATCATGGCGGTAACTGCATGTATACACACAGAGCCTTCCATGGTTACGAATGTTCTCAACTCTATTGATATGGATCCAATATGGTAGTGTGTCAAATGGACAACATCTCTCATAGAGAGATCCCATTTGTCGGGCCACCATTCTCTTACCTTAAGCGTCACAAAAAATTGTGCCACTAGAGAATGTCCTTATGGTTCCATGAACCCACATATGTCTTGTCCTTACGGTTAACCTTTCTTTATGTATAACAAGACATATGGACAAGGCTAATATCCGGATGCCCCTAGCCTTCACTCAAGGTTTAAGCAATACCTTGAGACTTTTAACTATATATATTCAACATAATAACAAACCATTCAAAAATATCTTATTGAATGCAAAAGTTGACATATATATATATATATATATATATATATATATATATATATATATATATATATATATATATATCAAAAATGTTACTAAATTGTAACAAAAACAGATGTAAACTTTATTCAAAGAAAATAAAACAGCTCCCACTAAATAACAGCATCCCAAGATGCTCCTAAGCCCATGCTAATGACATGTCGCTCAAATACACATGGACGTAGGCCTTTAGTTAGTGGATCTCGCAACCATATCATCTGTAGGAATATAATCTACTGCAACGTCACCATTCTCGCACCGATTCCTTTATAGTCAAAAACTTGACCTCCATGTGTTTAGACCCCTTGAGACTTCTGTTGTTATTAATAAACAACACTACAGAGTTATTATCACAATGCAGCTGTATGGGCATATCCACAAAATCATAAACTGATAACTCCCTAATGAGGTTCCGGAGCCAAATAGCTTGAGTAGAAGCTGTAAAGCATGCTACAAACTCCGCTTGCATGGTAGAAGAAGATATGGACTTCTGTTTCTCGCTCTTCCATGATACTGCACCTCCTGCCAACATAAATATGTATCCGGTCGTTGACTTCTTATCATCTTGACAGCCAGCAAAATCTGCATCGAATACCCTACTAGCTGCAAGTCTGGAACATGTCGTAAATCAGCATATAATCTCTTGTTCTCTTTAAGTACCTTAAAACCTTCTTGGCAGCAACCCAGTGATCGTGTCCCAGATTTGACTGATATCTGCCTAGAGGAACATTCTTCATTTGAGTTTTCTCAAAATCTGAATTAGGGCATTGTGAAAGACTCAATTTATCACCCTTAACAACGGGAGCAATTCTGATTTGCAATGTACGCATATTGAATCTTTCTAAAATGCGATCAATATATGCCCTCTGAGACAAACCCAATGAACGGCAAGAGCGATCCCTATGGATCTCAACGCCAAGAACAAAAGATGCCTCACCAAGGTCTTTCATGTCAAAATTTTTCGATAACATCTGCTTTGTCTCATGCAATAAACCAATGTCACTACTAGCAAGCAAGATATCATCCTCATAAAGTATGAGAAAAATATATTTCCTCCCACTGACCTTGGTGTATATACACTGATCTACTTTGTTCTCAATAAATCCAAATGAAGTAACAATGCTATGAAACTTCAAATACCACCTGTCTAGAAGCTTGTTTAAGGCCATAAATAGACTTTTTCAATCTACAAACAAGCTTACCCGAATCATCTGCTGCAAAACCTTGGGCTGCACCATGTAAACCTCCTCATTAAGGTCTCCATTTAGAAAAGCAATCTTAACATCCATCTGGTGTAACTCCATATCAAAATGAGCTACCAATGCCAATATCACTCTAAAGGAATCTTTAGAATAAATTGGAGAAAATGTTGCTTCATAATCTATTCCTTCTCTTTGAGTGAAACCCTTAGCTACCAATCTGGCTTTAAATTTTTCAATCTTCCCTTTGGAATCCCTTTTAGTCTTGTATACCCATTTGCAGCCAATAGGTTTACAACCTTCAGGCAATTCAACAAGCTCCCAAACACCATTGTGTTTCATAGATTGCATCTCATCTTTCATCGCATCTTGCCACAAATCTGATTGAGGACATGAGATGGCATCCGTATAAGTCACCGGATCGACAACACAACCAATATCATAATCATGCTCTCCTAGGTAGACAAGATAATCAGGTAAATTCGTCCTACTAATCATACTTATCATCATGTCCATAAGAGTGCGATTCCGCCTTTCAGCCACACCATTTTGTTCAGGACTTCCGGGCATAGTAAACTGACCTATTATCCTAGAATCTTCTAAGTATTTAGCAAACAGCCCTTTAAGTTTTTCAGCATCACCGTGCCTACCAAAATACTCACCACCACAATCAGATCTGACAATCTTTATAACTTTTCCCAACTGTTTCTCCACTTCAGTCCAAAAAATCTTGAATTTGTCAAGAGACTCGGACTTTTCTTTAATCAATTATAAGTATCCATATCGGGAAAAGTCGTCAATAAATGTGATGAAATAAAAATTTCTGCATAAGGTAGCCGTGTACGGTCCACTAATATCGGTGTGAATAACCTCTAACAAGTCAGAACTACGTACGGCGGATTTCTTCTTTATCTTAGTCATCTTACCTCTACAACAATCCACACAAGTTTCTAGATCAATTTTAAGAGTAAGCAGGATATCAGCCTTTATAAGCCTTTCTACTCTTTCTTTGGAGATGTGACCAAGACGTTTATGCCAATGCATAAGACTGTTCCTTAGGTAGAGGCCTTTTGGAAACAACCTTTTCAGCTGAATAAGCAACGTACATGTCGTTGGGAGATAAGCTCAATCGATACAATCCATTGGATAAATTGCAACACTCAATCTTATTTGAATTATAAAACATGGAAATAGTATTACTCTTTATCTCAAAAGAGTATCCACACATGTCCAAACAAGACACTGAAACTAAATTCCGCCTAAAAGAAGGTACGTAAAAAGTGTTTCTCAACATCATCCTAAAACCAGAATCTAAAATCAAAATGACATCTCCCACGAACTCGACGTCAACTCCAATGTTGTTTCCCACAGTGAGCTTTAATTCACCCTGATTTTGCGTCCTTCGGTTTATGAACCCATGTATGGTAAACGCAACATGATTAGTTGCTCCACTATCTAGCCACCAAGAATTGGTTAGGGTTTCAGATAGATTAGATTCACAAACAAACGCCAAAGAATTATTACCTTTAGGCTTATTCTTAGTTCTCTTGGACAACCAAGCCTTAAACTTATTGCAGCATTTCTTCACGTGTCCTCTCTCCCTACAAAAGTAGCAAAGAACACCATCCTTCTTGGTGAATGCTTTCTTAGGACAGAGTGTTAGAAGGACCTGCACCTTCAGAATTTCCTTTGTTGTTGGAAGGACCAGCAGCTTCAGAATTCCCTTTGTGGGTATAATTCTTCAACTTCTTACCCTTGTCACTAGCAGAATTAGAAGCATAAAGAGCAACGTGCCCTTTATCTTTCTTCAATTTCTCTTCCTCTGCCACCAACCTTGCAATCAGGTCATTAACAGACCAGGTTTCATCTTGGGAACTATAATTGGTCTTAATAATCCCAAAGTCAAGAGGAAGAGTATTTAGAGCTTGATGGACGATGCAAGCAGTAGGAATTTCAACATTGAGAGCCTGAAGCTTTGTCTGCAAATCAACCATCCTCATAACATAATCTCTAACTCCACCAGAACCATCATACTTCATAGTAAAAAGTGTTTGCAGGTGTGTCCCTATCTCAGCATTAGGCGACACACGGTTTCTAGCCATCAAAGCTTCCATCATTTGCCTAGCATTGTAGTCTGCAGGCAAACCACTTTTCAAGTGTTCCTGAATGGAACGCTTCATGGATAGCAAGCAAATTCTATTACTCTTTTCCCATGCAGCAAAATTTGCTTTCTAAGCCTCTGTACTCTCGGCAGTCAGATCTGCCGGCCGATCAGCAGTAAGAGCCATATGAACATCTGCCATCTCCATGGCAAACAGAAAATCCTCTCTCCATCTCTTAAAATTCGAGCCAGCAAGAACCTCAATAGTGACGGAGTTACCATTTGCAGAAAAAGTGATTGAAAAACAAGCAATGTATATAATTAGCATCATGTGAGCATTGTGTAACTTGACGCACAAGTACACATCCAGAGAGTTACATGCAAAATCACATAATCACCTTTGGGCATAATACATGACAAGCAGTTGTACACTCCCCACATGATAGCGGTTATGAGAATACATTCTAATCTTCGTGAATTCATCACCTTTGGGCATATGAACCACTAGGATTAGTCACTCCTCCACCACATCATCATGTATCCCTCCATGAACTAATATATAATCACCCCCTTTGGGAGTATGACTATACATTAGACCAGGAGACATCCCAATCATTATATGAGACCGAAATTTCTCAAACCCAATTAAGTGTGCCACTTTGGCGGTCACAACTCAATTGAATTATTGAAACTCTCTCATACCAGGGATATAAAATTTACATCTCACATAAACCACACATATGTGATTTTAACTTTAGTGACAGGGGCAGTAAATTACTAAAATCACATATCATGCTAATTACATTGCTTCATTTATTAATAAAAATAAAATTTATTGTAAATTATTGATGAATAACACTCATAAAGTTCATGTTATAACATACCAGTAACCCAGCACCTGTATTTCCAAAATTACAGAAAAAATACAAGAAAAATACGCAAAAATACACTTAAAAAGTACGTATTTAGGGTTCCGTATGCATTTTAAGATCCATAAAATCATCAAAAAACATAAATAAATACACCACGACGTAGGAAATCACCATACAAGTTCATCGCCGCCAGCCACGCGTGAAACGGAGCATCCACGCACCCGCACGCGCCGCCTGAGTGCGCGGCGTGTGGAGCCCACGCGTGGGCGTCAAAGGGCTGGTCAAACCGGTCCGACCGGTTGACTGGTCCAGTCAACGGTTGATCGGGTCGAGTCGGGTTGGGTCCTGGGTCGGTCGCCATTCGGGTCGAGTCGGGTCGGTCGCCATTCGAGTCGAGTCGGGTCGGGTCCCACCGCTGACGTCAGCGGGTCAAGTCCCACCACTGACGTCAGCGGGTCGGGTCGGCGCAATCGGATCGAATCCAAGTCCGGGTTGCTGACGTCAGCGTGACGTCAGCACCCGCGTACGCCACACACGCGAGCAGCGCCCCGCGCTTGGGAGCGCGTGAGGGCGCGTGGACGCGCGTGGGCGCGCGTCTTCGACGCCCGGCAGCGCGTGGCTGCGCGTGGGGGCGCGTGGGGCCTCCCCCGGCGACGCGCCGCCCACGGTTTTGCTCACCTCGTCGAGCCCAGTCCGAATATGTGATTTAATTTTATTTTTATTGTACTTAAAAATCTTGAAAATCACAAAATTAGGGCAAATTACTATGCGTTCGAGTTCTAGGATTATAGAGGCTCTAATACCAGATGTTGGATGCAAATTATGCAATCCCTATATCAACATAACCAGAACAAGAACATGCATAATCAAGAAGAAAGATTAACGCACCTGTTTTGGGATCCATCGTTCTTGAAGCGGAAGCTGAAACACAATGTTCCACGCGCAAGTCCTTCTCCTCTATTGCCCTCCGTATCACTAGCTCAATGAGACGGCCCCCTCACCCTTTAGCGTTAGGTTAACGCCCCTTATGTGAGGATACGTGTGAAAAATTAGGGTTAGAGGAGAGACTTAGCGCTATTTATAGAGTTTCCATCTAGGCCCCCTCATTACGGGCAGGCTCAACTCGCCCACACTAAATTTTGTGCCTCATATTAGGACTAATTAAGAAACCTTCTATCTCACCTTAGACCAATCCCCGTAAAACGATAAACGTTAAACGGTAAATTACAATATCAATTAATGTAGTCCACATTAGGAAAACTTTTACATTGGCGGCTCCCTCGAAGTCCATTGTCGGAGCTCGTTGTTGGTGTTCTTTCGTAAATGACGTGCCTCTATGAACAAATTCCCGACCGGAGTCCACGCGTTCTTTCTAAAGCTCCCCGACCATGAGAACGCGTTTCTCTGGAGCTGCAGGGCTGTGATGTGTTTGGAGGTTTCTTCAAAATGGAATGACTTGGGGTGTCTCACCGATGAAGTTGGAAAAAGAATAAAATCTCAACAACTCTGCACGGTACAATGCCACTTCCATGACTGAGCTATGCTGACCCCGTTGCCTTCGGGAGCAAGCGTTTCCACGGTCCACCATTTGATCGGACATCAAGACTTCCCTTTTATGCACTTTTAAGTGCATTCAAATCATGCGATTCAAAATCTATGGAGTTCATCTCTCGATATGCAGAGCGCTTCCTTACCACCATGGTAGTTCGCAGTTCCTGAAGCCCTAATTACCCAATTCACTTGATCACCACCCTTTCTCGGTAAATCCCACCTATTTGTGTTCATCTTCGCTGCCTCGGATGGCTAATTTTACCAATTCTCTTCGGTAGGTTATCCACTCGTAAACCCCACAAAACCCGTCTCTCTCTCTCTCTTTCCGTTTCTTCTACTTCTACCTTTGCCTTCTTCAGAACTGCATCGTACTGCAAATACTTGATGCGACCCTCATCCCCTCAGCTCGTCAACTACTTCGGTTCTTTCCTGCTTGACGATACCCCTTTTCAGTTCATGCATGGACTCGAATTTCGCTGGTTGGCTCGAATCTAAATTGCCTGCCATTCAGATTGTCTTTCCATATTAACGGAACTTTGCCCAGATGGCCCACTTCGACGAGCCACAAGACCCTCGACTTATTGCCCTATGTCACCGAATGAGTCAATTGTGGCACCAGTAAGAGATTGAAGAATGGGACGACATGCCACCTATGGAAAAGGTCGAAGAATGCAAGTTAACACCGGTAGGTAAAATCCACTCCAACCCTTCCATAAATATACAAGCTTTTCAGAATACATTAAAGAGGGCATGGAAAACAAATCGAGTTGAAATTACCCAACGCGAGGGGGACATTTACGTTGCTAAGTTTGAATTTGAAGATGAGAAACAAAGGGTACAAGAGGGTGGACCTTGGCTCTTTTCTAGCAATTTGGTCATTTTTAAACCATGGATACCGAATACGCCATTGCACTGCTATGATTTTTCAACTTGTGCATTTTGGGTACAAATATATGGTTTGCCGCTTGAATGGTACTCCGAAACTATGATTCACGCAGCACAACAACAAAGGCAATAGATGACCGCAATCTTATGGAAACTCCTATTCTATTGGCCACTGAGGCAGGAGGAAGGGCGATGGCGACTGGCCCTCAACAATCACCTTTGTACAAATGAAACTTATAAGGTGGAACTGTCAGGGTTTAGGCTCCTCCCTAACAGTTTGAGCCCTTAAGGCCCTTGTGGCCAAAGAAAAGCCTGACATCTTATTTTTTATGGAAACTAAGAATCGAGAGGAGGTGATCACTCGACTACAAAGTGCATTCAAATCCAAATAATCTTGTTTCTATCACGGGAATCGACGGCCTGGATATGTTCAAGGTCCTCACGTTGGTGCCAATTTAGATCTCTTTGGCTTTTTTACAAAGTATATTACATACAATCAACTTTCGATTCATATGAAGCTATGAGGAACTCCATGGACCGGCTTACCAAGCCGGTCAGGGAGCTCGGACAATGAAGACGTGGGTAACTGCCACACCAATGGACAAGAAAACGTGCGTGGATGGGTTTGAGGTGAGGTTATGGACAAGGGTGTAAAGGCGATGGTAACGCAAGAGGGTGGTGGATCTCGTCCAGATTTTTATCGCCTACATTTTGTTTTTGCCATTCATCTATCTTTTATCTTCATTAATGAAAGGACAACTTTAAGTCTTGAAAGGTCGATGGTATGGAACTCATAGTTTGTCAGGCGTTGTACTTCATACATCTTTGTTCATCTTCCCCTTAGGGTCTGTGTAATATAGAATCGCACGGAGGATTCCTAGGCTTGACTATGTTATGGACACAACATGTGACTAATAATTGACAAATCAATTTATTAGTTAGGTCCATATCATAGTCAAAATTCAATATATACTAGAGATGATTGGTTGAAAATTTCAAATTATGTAGAGTGTTAGCTTATGTTAAATAAGAAACCATTACTTTGAGACTTGGGATAATCCTAAATTCAAGTTTGCGATCAATGTTACAAAATAAAAAAATGCCCTCGTAAAAGCTACATAGCTATGAAAATTCGGGACAGTTTGTCGGTCCACATACTGTCGGGAGTATGTATCGCAACTCCTAAAAGAAACTATAGCGGGTCTGATTGAAGGGGAAAAAGGAAAATCCGAGAAGATCACAACCGTTGGACATACGAGGCTCCCTTCAGAGCCGTGCTCAGTGCTCACGTGTAAATCTTAAAAAAACATAAAATAGGTCAGTCCTGCCAAGTAGACAATGGAACACTTCATTCAATGCTTGCCACGTGTCATGGGGCTTACTCTAGGATTTTGGAAAGCAAGGGATAGGTAACAAAAATCGCCCTTTAGCTTCTTTTGTATTTAGTTGCCTTCCTCTTTGCCCGAATTTCTCAATTTAGAGTTATGGTTTGAAGAATATTTGTGATTTAGCTCCAATTCCTTAATTTGGGACAAACAAATATGTTTTTCACCAATTATGCGGGTTCACTTTGCTGGCGAGTCGCATTGAATAATTAATTATTTAAAAATTGTCATGTTGGATTTTTCAATCACACAAATCGACAATAGCACTAAAGTGATTTTTTTTAAAAAAAATAGCATTTAAGTGATCGTTCAAATTACAATATCATTTAAAAAAAATTCATATTACATGTTTTGCAAAATTTTAATAAAAGGCAAAAAGTAAAAACCAGTTAAAAAAAAAGCTGTTAAATTAAGTAAAAATTTAAAAGTAAAATTAATTTAGACACGCTTGGAAAAATGTAAAATAGATTGTATTAAAGAGCGAAAGAGGACAAATGGGAATTAAAAAGAAGCAATGTTTTAAGCAAGTTTATATTCGTTTTCTTGAGCTGTTTCTAATTGTGAAACTAAATCCCTCCGAGTCTTTAAGAAATGTTTCACAGTAAAGATTGGTGATCTTTGAACTTCTTTTTAATATTCAATACCATCTATTTTTTATTCATATTAATGTTGAATTTTGAAAAATTGGGATAGATCTCCCACCTTGTTTTTTCGCTCTTTAAAACCTTTTAAGGACTTGCTCGAATTCAATTCAATTTATATTTTCCCTTGAAAATTTGATAACATCAATGACGAGAACCTTAATGGCTAAGGGATTAACTTGTGCGGCATCCCTTTCTCCTCTGTCCCTCTCTCTCATGAAAAGAAATGCAGCACCACCTTTGCCAAAGTAACGCCACCACCGGCAACGATTATCCGCCACTGTGCCACTTAGACAGATTCTCTCTCTTTCAATGACTTGTAGGGCAAAATTCAGTTGGTCAGGAGTTAAATTACCATTTAACTTTATATGTTCATAATGCAAATGGAACATTCTCTAGATCCTGGCCAAATCTTCAATTGCCTAAAGCCAAGGCCCTTGTCTTGAACTTTGAGACCAACATTCAAATCAAAACTTATGCTTTGCCTGAATTCATTGAGAAAGCAGATAAGCTCAAGGCCGTGATAGTAACAAACTACAGTCTCTTTCTAGCTAAGCTAGGCAATTTCCATGTCATTGGGTCCATTTTAAGGAGGATGAGGCTCAAACGCGTCATGGTTCCTTTCGTAAGCATGGGAAAGCTACGCTTGCATAGTCCACAAAAGATGTCCATTTTCATGTGTGGGATCGGTCAGGCTTCAATATTGGACAACGCCAAAATCTCCGATGCAATGCCAAACTTAGTGGAACTCGTCATCGACCATTGTGATGATCTTGTGACATTACTTGATGGCATTTCTGAGATAAAGCCCTGAGGAAGCTTAGTATCACAAACTGTCATAATTTTTTTGCACTCCCTGAACAAATTGGGCAATGGGTGTCCCTCAAAGTGGTAAAGCTTAATTCCTGTACAAACTTGTCAAAGTTACCGGACTCTATTGGAACCCTCCAAAAATTGATATCTCTAAATATATCCGATTGCCTGCACCTAAGCATTTTGCCCAATCAAATTGGTCTCTTTTGGTTAATCTCAAAGGATTAACATGAGAGGATGCATAGGGTTGTCTGTGCTGCCACAGTCTATCGTGAAGCTTGGGAACCTAAGGAAGGTGGTTTGTGACAAAGAAAAAGAAGTCTTGTGGGAGCTTCTTAGGAGCAGTCTCAATGGTTTGAATATAATAGCATCTGAAGAGGAGTATAACTTAGATTGGTTGTGTGATTAAGAAGAGGGCGATCATGTTATCTCTGAACTGTCTATATATATATATATATATATGTTTGTTCGATTTATTTCTTGTACTTTGCCCTCTCTCTTTTTTCCAATGTGGACGGCCGTGACATTGCTGACTGGACAAAATGATTGATGAGTATGAGTAGCGTCGAATCATTTTTTAATGTATCGAATTAGAAATTTTTTTTTTCCTTTTATTTTTTTTTCTTCTTTGTTTCATCTCGAGCAAAGAAGAAAAAAAAAAATAAAAAAAAAAAAATTCGGACTCGAATACATTAAAAAATGATTTGGCGCTACTCATACTCATCAATCATTTGGTCCCGTGAGCAATGCCACGGCCGTCACATTGGGAAAAAAAAAAAAATAGGGCAAAGTACAGGAAATAAATCATATATATATATAAATAGACAATTCAAAGACAACATGATCGCCCTCTTCTTAATCATGTAACCAATCTAAGTTATACTCCTCTTCAGATGCTATTATATTCAAACCATTGAGACTGCTCCTGAGAGGCTCCCATAAGACTTCTTTTTCTTTGTCACAAACCACTTCCTTAGGTTCCTAAGCTTCACAATAGACCGTGGCAGCACAGTAAAACCCCATGCATCCTCTCATGTTCATCCTCTTGAGATTAACCAAAAAAACCAATTTGATTGGGCAAAATGCTTAGGTACTGTGCAATCGATATATTTAGAGATATCACTCGGAGGGTTCCAATAGAGTCCGGTAACTTCGACAAGTTTGTACAGAATTAAACCTTACCACTTCGAGGGACACTCATTGCTCAATTTGTTCAGAAGTGCAGAAAAATTATGACGCTTGTGATACTAAGCTTCCTCAAGGGCTTTATCTCACAAATGCCATCCGAGTAATGTCACAAGATCATTGCAATAGTCGATGACGAGCTCCACCAAGTTTGGCATTACACGAGATTTTGGCGTTGTCCAATGTTGAAGCCTGACCAATCCCGCACATGAAAAATGACATCTTTTGCAGACTATGCAAGCATAGCTTTCCCATGCTTACGAAAGGAACCGTGACACGTTCAAGCCTCATCCTCCTTAAATTGGACCCAATGACATGGAAATTGCCTAGCTCAGCTAGAAAGAGACTGTAGTTTGTTACTAGTGGCCTTGAGCTTATCTCGTTTCTCAATAAATTCAGGCAAAGCATAAGTTTTGGTTGAATGTTGGTCTCAAAGTTCAAGACAAGAGTCTCGGCTTTAGGCAATTGAAGATTTGGCCAAGTTTGCATTATGAACATATAAAGTTAAATGGTAATTTAACTACTAACCAACTGAATTTTTCCCTACAAGTCATTGAGAGAGAGAGTTCCCAACCTGTGGAGATGGACACTAGACGAGCACTGAGAGTTGATTGCTTTTGCTCGCACCACCAATCAGGAAAATTATTTCCAGTCAAGTCGAGAATAAGTCTCTCTCTTTTCTACTTCCCCCTGATTGCACTCCCATGATAGGCAGCTCTCTAAGCATATCGTGCTGCATAGCATAGTGGCTGCTGTAACATTTGTCCTCGTCCTCACTTGAATCTCTCCTGTATGTATGCAATCAAACCCTCGGATATAAGCATTTGTTCTCAAGTTTCTTGTGCCAAAATCTAATGCAAGACATTTGATGATACCGATTTACAATTAAAGAAAGACATTTGATCCTTCCCATGCTTAATATATCAAGTCAAGAGAGGGAAATATTTTTTTACAAGCCTTTGTATAATCCATTTGAATTTTACAATGCAGAACATGTCTGAAGGTCAGGTGCAGTAACTGTGGTGTGGATTCAAAACACCTAGTAAGCCCAGTTTTGGGGAAACAGAAAGTTTGTTGTGCATAAATTACTCTTTCAATCTTGGTGCAAAGATCTAATAACGCCTTTGCCCATTTCACACATGCATTCTAACTGTCACGTATCAGGGAAAACTAATCATTTGCCAACAAGAATAGTAGAATTTGATGAGGTACATCTAGAGCAATAGAAAACTAGAAAGGTAAGAATGAGAGAACAAAACATACTTCGGAGCCATACCTGGTGACTACAAGGTCAGCTAGGTTCCTGTAAACGAGTTCATTGAGGTCAGCAACAGCACGCACGCCATCGAAATCTAGCTTATACAATTCCACCCACATATCAATAAGGGCAGTGGCAGGGAATTGAGCCGAGGTCCATGAAATGTTCCTTGATTGAAGGGTCACCATCCAAGTCATCCAAGCTCTTTCTGAGGCAATCTAGAATGTCACTGTCCAAATCTGAACTGGACCAATCAAGAAGCTTTGTTTCCCAGAACGAACGATCCTTTCCGCGGAGAGACGTGGCAATGACTGTAAGAGCCAATGGCAATCCCTTACAGCGCTTCACTATCTGCCACAGGGAAAAGGAAAACAGAAACAATTATGGGAACTTTGATAGGATCTGTGATTAGTACAAACCAAGGCCTCTATTTGATGAAAGAGAGATCAAAGGATAGGAGGTTGAATTTCATTGATCAATTTCTTTTAAGAAAAAGTTAACTCAGAGTTTCGATAATCATAAGAAATCCTATAATGGATGTACTCAAGCAGGTATACACCTGGTCCAACAGCTCATCATCTGGTGCATCCATGCTAGTATCATCAACAGTAACAAATTGACGAAAAAGTTCCAGGGCTTTGCCATGAGTCAGTGGGTTCAGGTGATGCACAGGACGATAAGCAGGAAACTCATATCTTGATGTCACCACAATCTTGTAATGTTTGATCTTCTTGAAAACAAATTTCTCAATTATGGATTGCGAGTCGGTCCATACATCATCCAGCACAAGCAACACAGGATTCTGTCCTATACTAATGAGCAATTGCTGCAAGTAATGAATTGCATGATCTTCTGTTTCAATCACAGGTACCTCGAAACCCTTATGTTGAATCATTTTCCGGACAATATCTGTCAAGTTGGGCTTCTTTGAGACAGGGACGAACATAATGTTGTTGAATTTGCCTATTTGCCAACCACCATAAGTCTGACTCCCATCGCTTGCAAAAAGTATGAAAATTTGCCACGACACTTACTAGTTTATTGAATTTGGTAGGATAAGAAACAGAGCTAAGCAGATATCATATAGCAGAAAAATGAGTGCGAATAAAACAGAGGCAAGTCATTGCATATTTAAAAGCTTGGGAAAGATCTATCAAATTGGACATAATATCAAAACTGAAAATAAACCATGAGAAAAGAATTTTTTACTCTATGAAACATCCATATGCATAAAATGCAAGCAATTCTTTGTGCAATCCATGAGAAAAAGAATTTTTTACTCTATGAAACATCCATATGCATAAAATGCAAGCAATTCTTTGTGCAAACATTTACCTCTACAAGGTAACTGTATTGCTTGACAGAGAGAACAGGGATTCAAGTATTCCAATATGTGCACAAATGGAAAATTGTTCAGGCAACAGCTCCTATACACATAAATGGCTAACCAGAAGCTGTTGAGGTGACCGATTGGCAAGGATCAATGGATGAATTCATCTTTACTTTAATTAGTTCTAGATCAATCAAAACACTAATCACGCATACCTTCAATATCCATGTCACGACACAACTTCTTAAGCAGAGTCGTCTTCCCACACCCACCCGGGGCGGTCACAACAATCACAGACACTCCCTCCTGCAGCAACCGCTCCTTGAGCTTCCTCAAGGACGCCTCCATCACTGACCCGACAATGAAATCAAGCGCCTCAGGAACTGCAAGGTTGACTGAAGCCCCGAGCCAGCTCTGGAGGGCCCTGCCATTTGCTTGACCGGGATGGATTCTATCTTCATCTCCTTCACCTCCCACAGTATTTCCCCATTCATCCTCACATTCAGCAATGGCATATAAATCTGGAACTCCCTCACGAGTTCTGCATCAAACTTGGTCAGCTTTTTTGAGTTCCTATACTTGTTCCAAAAGTTAAGATAATGGATCCTTGAGTACTTCTCAACCAGTCTTTCGCCTTTAAGAAATAGCTCCTTGATCAGATCAGTCTCATTCCGACTACAGCCCAACCGTTCATTATACTCATCCCATTCCTTGATAATTGGGTCTATTTTACTCAAGGTGGCCTCAATCTTCTTGAGCTGGCGACCAAATGCTCTAATGGTTTGCACTACCTCCTTGACAATCGAGAAAAGCTCAATGTTATTTTTACAGCAAGTCCTGCAAAATCAACCGGCATGCTCTTGTTCTTTTTGTCTTCACAGACTAAACGATGCCAAAACTAAAGCTACTTGCAGAGCCAAACAAGCAAGCTTTATCTGCCTGAAGTCGTATAAACCAGAAATGAATTAACAACTATGAAGCAAGACCTACTCCTTCCCATCCCAGGAATAATTGAAGAGATCTGGCTGCAAAATGGAATTGGGTAAAGAACAAAGTGAAGGAGGCGACCTACTGGCCACAAAGAAAAGAAAAGAGGACCTGATATTTCATTAGTAGGGGATGAATCCAGAAAAGAGAAGAGGACGCCCATAAGCAGACTTTCTGCAAAGCTAGAACCCCAAGACTTGCAGAGGCCAAGAAGCCAAGATTGGAAAAACTTAATAGATGACCATGATGCTAAAATCGAAACTGTGTGCCGAGACTTGCATTTCCCACAAATGGGAATTTGCCGGAAATGCAACATCCGGTTCCGGCAAATTTTGCCGGAAATGCAAATGGGACTCCGACGTCACCTAGGTCTTGGGATCGCCAAACGCGTCATCTAGGTAATCGCGGGAAAATGCAAATTCCGGTTCCGACAAATTTTGCCGGAAATGCAAATGGGACTCCAACATCGCCCGGGTCTTGGGATCGCCAAACGGGTCATCTAGGGAATCGCGGGAAAAGCGCGAATCGAACACAGAGTCAGGAACTCAGAACTAGCAAGAAAACGGGAAAATAATCCGAAGGGGTAGCTATGGACGGGAGTGTTACAGAGGTCGGCGGATGAGCAGAGGTGGGCGCGGTACACGGCGTTGTCATGGGGGAGGACATCGGTGCCGTCGATACTGCCGGCCTGGATCGGGTGGTGCGACTTGGCGTAGAACACCGAGTTCGGCCGGCCACTGCTGTTCGTGCTCATCTCCCTCTCTCTTATCTCGCTAGGAATAGAGTCTTGGAGGAGGACGAAAGCGCAGCACAAATGGGAGAATGGGCAGCGAAACAGAGGAGATGGGACAATGCCTTTTCTAACATAAAATAAGTTTTATCATTTCACCTTCCTAGCCAAGCACTTTCCGCGCGCTTCCATGTTATCGCATCATTCCTCTGACCCAACTTTCTAACTTGAAGGACACGATAAACGCACGACATTCATCTGTAGTATGGCATGCACGCGAAACGCACATGCCATGAACAATGTTTCTGCGAGTCGCAAGCATGTAATTCACGAGTCACGACCTGGCCATAGCTGCAACTATCACCAAGCATTATTTTTGTCAACACATTATTTTTCGAAAAAAAAGAATTTCGACACGTTAAGATATGTTGTATATTAAATATTTATTTTTATATAAGATTATTTTTGTTGGAATTCTCTATTTTTGCCTTTTTTGGCTAAAAATGATTGTTTTCTCTTTTAAGGTTTTCCAATTGGTAATCAATGTGTTACCCGTTCCATTGATACGCCAAATCTTATTGGGGCTAATTCCCTCAACGAAAATCTTCAATTTTAGGTTTGATCTCTATTGTGCTTCGAACCGTTCCAAATTTGCACGGCAATCTCAAATCTGCTTGCTTGTCCAAAAATCGTCACTGAATTTTTTAATATTATTAATATCACGAGGTTGCTATTATCCCTTAGAAGTTGACGATACTAAGGAAAACACAAATTCTGATGAAGATTTTCTAACTGATTTTAATGTCAATAATTTTGAATAAAGTAGTGGCATATTTTGGACATGTAAAAAGATTTAGGACTAGAGTGAAAAGGTTGGAGTAAAATTGAGATTAGACCTAAAATTTTGAGTTTTGTTAGAGAATAGGCCAATTTAAAAAAAAAAACTATCGAAATTTTATCATGACACAAAAATATTTTTATTTAAAATGAACTAAAAAATCTAAGAGGCTATTATTTGAGAAATGTGCCATTAAAATTTCCCAACCTTGCGAGTTGTCATGGCGCATGATGACGGGGCTAACGGCGCTGACGTCTCCGACATGATACATTTCTAATAGCCAAAAGAGTAGCAAATGTGTCAACAGAAGTCAGATGACGTTGTTTCTCCAAAATGTCTTTGTTTCCTATTTCTCTTGATCGAGACTAATCTGCTCTATTATGTTTCGAGATATTATTGCGACTCTTTTTCTCTCTATTCTCACTTCAACGGATTAGCCTCGTCATCTACCATTTTAGGTGCTCCCATAGAAAATATAAGGGTGGGTGCTTTTTCAGATCATTCGGAAAGTCGGGATTATTTTTGTATTATAGGCAAAAGTTCAAAGTGTTTCTTTGGGGACTTAGCGCCTTGTGACTACAAAACATGCATTTTAATATGCCTTGCATTTTTATGCAAACAAAGTGAGGATATATGCAAACAAAATGAGGATATAACGCATATTTCGAAAAGGAAAAGAAAAGAAGATAAGACTTTTAATTTTATGTTTTTTTGACTAGCCAAGTGCCCGCTCTTGTAGCTATGATTGAACATCCAAACCAGTTTAATTTGGGAACAAAATTGAACCGGCCTTACTCAATTGGTTTCAAGCCGTTTACATGGAGATCGACTGAGGATTGAAGAACCAACTTTAACTTGTTTAGTGTCCAGTTTTGTACCATGAACCACTAGTTCTATTGAGACGTTTTTGAATTGGCTTTTTTTTTTTTTTATTTTTAACTTTGTTTAAAGAAAATGTAGATTTGATGGAGATAATTTTCGAACCCATCGATGGAGGGATTGTCGAAATGTACCAATTTGGAGTTTTCAATAGTCGAAAAATTAGTTTAGGATAAATTTATTACCGATATATTAGTTTGAAATTTTTGATGACCAAAATATTAATTTTTGATAAATTTATCATAAATGTAGCAACTTCAAGTTTTTTTTTTTTATGGTATTAACCCTTTAATCTATTGTCTCACACAAATAAGATACATGAACTATATTCAAACATGTGCAAATAAACTTTTTTGGTTAATTATACAAAACTTAGATTAGTACACATTTGTCTTTGAAACTTCAATCATCACACAATAACCCTATCAACTTTCATTTTGTTACGGCCATCAACCATTCGTTATTTTTTCCAATAAAAGCGTTTTTCATTTCATTTGCAAATGAAATCTCTCTTTGCCCTTATTTGCCGTGAAAAATGAAAGAAAAAGAGAGTAGAAAACGGGAGAAAACTAAATTAATAAAAATAGTAATGATAGAATAAATAAATATCAAGAACAATATAAAAAATAAAAAATAAATTGTTTTGATAAATAGAGCCACTTTTATAGAACTACATAAAAAATCTATAAAAAAAAAAAATAGAAATAATTAACGCAAATTAAATAAGAAAGAAAGCGCCTTAAAGTACATGGGAGTTTTATCTAAATTCCCAAAATTTTTTATTTTACTATACCGACCATATTTATAAAAATAAAAATAAAAATAAATAAAACCTTCATGCTTTGTCCCCATGGGTAGAAATGGTTAGGTTGCCATCATGTAAGGAATTACCCACCTTAAATTAAGGCTTGCACTATTTTGACCCTCTTATTGGCTCTTAACACCATATTTTACATTAAATTGGTTAATTCTCCCTTATAGGTCCCATTCTTGATGTAAGATTATTTATTACTTTTTTTCTTATTTTTTTTGTTTCGATTTTACTAGAGATGAAACTAGCCATGCTCCTTGAAACAACATTTTACTAAAGGTAAATGTGGGACCCACTCTTGATTCAAATTAATGCTTGTCCTCTTTCTTTCTTTTTTGGTTTTTTTTTCCTTTTCTTTCTCCATTTGGAACAAATTTGGTGTACCTCTTTTCCAAAAAAAATAGTTTTTTAAAAAGGAAAAAAGATAGTTATTTGGTAGATAGCTAACCAATTATTGTGCTCCTCACAAAAGAAAACTAATTATTTTGTTAATGAATTATATATTTTTTTGTATTAGGAAACTATTATTCAAAAAATAACTTAAGCACAAGTAAGAGGATATTCTTTCAATAAATTGTGGATAATGCATACATCAACCACAATATCCAATCCTTGAGTAAACTCTCATAAATTTATACAAAAAATCAAAATAAAAAAATTCACAATCATGAGGACAATATAGAAAAATAAATTTAAAAATTTGTAAATAAAACTAACATTTCTTTACACTAGTATATGTGGCCGATTGCTGGCCTAGGGTTAGAAAAAGAAAAGAAAAGAAAAGAAAATTAAAAATATATATTATTAAAAATTGTTTATGTTGGTGTTGATAGTGTCATATAAGACAATTAGCGTCCAAATAAGTGATTTCTAGTTAAATTTGGCCAAATGAACTCAATTAATATATATGAAAATATTTATGACTTAATAGGTAAAATTTAAAGATTTAGGACATTGACAAAAATATAATAGGTTTATGACATTCTAGACAATTTTCCCCTAAAAAATCTTACCACTTGTTTACTTATTTAATAATCATACATGGTAAGTTCATTAAAATGGTCCTCTAACGAGGCTCATTTTATTTTTTATTTAAAAAAAAAATTGGTAGCTTACTAATTAATTTGATGGTGGAAGTCTTACATAATTGGTAACTTACTGACCTCTAACCGGACTTATTCGTACAATCTAATAGAAGATGGTAATTTATGAATCAACTTGATGTTGGTGAGTTAAATAGAATGTCAGCAAATTTCTAACCTTTAATCGTGCCCTCTGGTAAAATTGTTAACCAACTAATCAAATTTGAAGTCGGTAAATCCATTTCAATATCGTCAACTTCCAATCCTCTTATCCTGTCTACGTAAGCAATTACTTACAATGTTGATAATCTACTAATCTCTACTCGAGGTAGTTATAAAATTTAAGAAGCTTGTAACTTGCTAATCAATTTCTTGTCGGTGAAAGTTAAAGAAGTTGGTAATTTAGGTCATGTTTGTTTAAATATGTTTATGTTCCCCTATCGCGACCTACCCTCGGGGGGAGGTAGTACGTTTGGAGGTATTACTTAAATAACGGATCTAAGCGCCCATGACAGCGCGAGCCTCTCTGCCCCATACCCGTGTGCGTGGGGCATTCTTAAGAATTTCGCAGAAAAATGAGTCGCTACTAGTTTATTAGGGTCAACTAGAAACCAGGGTGAGGCACGGAGTATGCCACACTTCCTACGCAAACCAGAGAATCAGGGTCGGGTCGAGACTTAATTACACTAATTGACCAATTAGTGCTATTTCGATACCTAATCTCGTTCATTTTAGAAAAAAAAAATGATTTTTATCAAGCAAGCCTGGATTGATTTTATACATATCCACTAACATGTGAGGTGATCACACGGGACGCACAATCATTAATATAACAATCCAGCCTAAGGAAAACGATTAAACAAATTACATGGGAAAGCAAAAATTTAACATTAAGGAAAAGATAAATGCTAATCTCAACTAGACTAAATGGATCAAAATAGCAAGAGCATACAAATAGGAGTAATTGTCTTTGAAGACAATTGAAACCCTAAGGGCTTACTCAATTTTTAGCACGCTTTAGAGCTAAGAAACTCTCACTTTTAAGAAAATAGCTCGAAAAGTTTATTTTTAAAATTTTCCAAATAAAATTCTGAATTTTCTTACTTTTTTATTTTTTTAATTTTATATTTTTTCAATTTTTTTTAATTTTTTAATTACTTTTTTAATTATTATTTAAAAAACTCGAATTTTCAATATTTTTTGGAAGTTTTAATGTTCTCTGAAAGCTCTTGAATTTTCGGAATTTTTTTTTAATTTTTCTTAAAATCTTTTGAATTTCTTTTTGAAATATTTAATAGTTAATATTATTATAATCAGGAAAACGGATTCGGACCGGGAAAACCCAATCCTGCCCATTGACCCGACCTAAATCGTAAATCCAGATCTAACGGATTAAAAAAAGAAATTTTTTCATTTTTTTATATATATATTTTTTAATTGTTTTTTTCTTTCTTTTGTCTTTTCCTCACTTCATCCTTTTACCTACACCTCTTTTCTCTTGCTTTTTTTCTTTTTTTTTTTTTTTTTTTATTTGTCTCTTCCCCTGTACTATCATCTCCTTCACGTTTCCCTCTCCGAAATGTCTCCCTCCAATGTATTTTCCTCCCTTTTGTCCCTTTTTTTACATTTCTTTTCATTAGCCTTTTTTATTTCTTTTCTTTTCTTTTCCTTTTATTTTTCTCTTCCCTTTTGGTTTTCTTCTTCTTCGTGTGTTCTCTGCACGCCGGAAGTCACCTTCTCCCCTAAACTCTTTTTTACCAAAACTCATCGACCAAACCGACGCCATTTTAAACAAGCCTCACTACCCATCGTCACCAGCACCGACACCGCTCGCGTTCGGGCTACCGCCGAGCCGACACCCACTCTCTCACCTATACGGACAAGGAGGAAGACGGGACACAACTTGCACGAAAATAAACCCAAATCACAACATATGACCATAAACCCCAATCACGACAATGTAAACTCGAAATGGACGAAACAAAAGCGTGTAGAACAGCAACAAAACGCATCTAGCAACGGCGTATGCCTATAACGGACGAAGGTTCAGGGATAGTCATGCGGGCTTCACTCAGGCATTTATACAAACAGTTCGCGAGCGTTACCAAAGATTTAGATTTCTGACTCAACCGGGACTTGAAATAGGACTAGGACTCTCGGAAAACGATCGAAAACACACAAAGGCTTGGCTAAAGACCTAGGGGCGCCGGAGGGACCAAAGCTCATGCGAACAAGTTGGCCATGAGCTCCGGACTGACGCCCTACAAAAACGGAGCATACATGACCAGAGAAAACCTACTTGGTTTGGTTCGATGGGGGTGCCGCGGCGGACGGCAGCTAACGGACAGGCCACCGACGACGGCAAATCGCTCTCTCGGGCTCACGCTCTCCTCGCTCTCTTTCTCTATCTCTCTCTCTTGGGACTCTCCGAAGAACTCTCCCCCTCAGAACCCCAAAAGAACCCCCCAATGCAAATGAGCGAGACCCTCACTTTTAAGGGTGACCAGCAGGCGCACATGGCCTCTGCCACTGCCAGCTTGCCGGCCGGACTGATCCCGACACGCGGATCACGCCGCCATCTGCCCCTCGCGATCTCCTGCTCCTCTGGCTTGTACATTTCTCCTCCTTTCTGCAGAATGCGTGAAGGACAAAGAGAGAGGGGAAAAGAAGGTTGGGCTCATCTTGGGCAAAAATAAGAAAAGTGGGCCGGCCCAGGCGAAGAGAAAGAAAAAGGGAAAGAGAGGGGTCGGGCTGACCTGCCCCCGGCCCGGTCTCATTTTTCTATTTTCCTTTCTTTTTTCTCTTCTCTTTTTTTTTTTTTTTGTAATTAATTCCCTTTGATAATTTTTTAATTTTTTTTTCTTTTTGATGGTGAATATTTTTGGAAAAAAAATTAAGAAAAGACCATTCAATATGCGATACAATAATGAAAACACAATGCATTTTAATGAATTTTTTTTTTACTTTTCTTTCTTTTTTTTTGTTTTTTTTTTTTTTTTTTAGCAACTAATTCCTAATTTTGTATGCGATAAGTTTTAAGTAAAAATGGCAAAATTTAGGTGTCAACATCCTGTAACACAAACTTTTTTTGTTCTGGAAAACAAAAAAAAAACGTAAACGCGTTTATTTACACTTTTGTTCGGGAATAGATTTGGAACGTAAACAAAGAAGTAAAAACAACTTGTTTCTTTGTTCCCAATTACAATTTCGAGAAACACTTTTTTCTCCCTTCTTCTTCTTCTTTTTCTTCTTCTTTTTTCTTTGGCCGATCGCCAACCTTGGCCATGGCCGGCAACCGCCTATCGAGGGCCACCGACCTCGACATAGCGTCGCCGGCCTAAAGGAAGAAAAAAAGAAAAAAAAAAAAAAGAAAAAAGAAAAAAGGAAAAATAAATAAATAAATAAGGAAAAATATTTAAAAATATCAAAAATAAAAAGAAACAAAAAAATTATACAAGTTTACCAAACATGTTTGTTCTTTTTCTATTTCGGAACAAAAATTTTATGTAGTTACTAAACGCGTTCTTTTGTTCAAAATTGTTTCTCGTAACGTAAATAGTTTTGTCTATTTCTGTTCCCCAACAATTTTTCAACAAAAACGTTACCAAACGCTCCCTTAGCGACACCTACTAGACTTAAAAGAAAAAAATGAAAATAAATAATAAAATAAAAAATAGAAGAATTCAATTTTATTATTAAATTGTAAAACTTGTCCACTATATTTATATTGCATGGAAGTGTTTTAGCAATATTTTTTTTTTTTTTTTAAATCATAGAAACAAGTTTTCCTTAAATTTGGTTATATATTGAAATATTTTAGAAATATGAGTCAAATATGAGTTTTCATATTTATATTGCATGGAAGTGTTTTAGCAATATAATTTTTCTCTCTCCTATATTTTTCTTCTCTTTCTTTTGTTCTTCTTTTTCTTTGGCTGGTCATCGGCCATGGCCGAGGCCGGTGACCAGCCGTGCCGAGGGCCGGCAACCTCACCGGAGCGCCGCCGGCCCCCGGCGAGGTTGGGGCCGGTGAGCCTCGTCGTGGTTGGGCGAGGCCGCCGGCTCTCGTCAACCGCCGCGCCATGGCCGAGGCTAGCAACCGACTAAAAAGAAGAAAAAAAGGAAAAATAAAATTAAAAATTAAAAGAAACAAAAAAATTATACAAGTTTACCAAACGTGTTTCTATTCTTTTTCTATTCTAGAACGTAAATTTTGTGCAGCTTATCAAACGTGTTCTTTTGTTCAAAAATATTCCCTAGAACATAGATAGTTTTTTCTATTTTTATTCCTTTGAACAATTTTTGAACAGAAACATTACCAAACGTATCCTAACAGTTCAATGGTCATATTACATATCAAGTCAAAATTCATGAACCATTTATGTTATTTTTCAATTTTCAACTTTGTTATTATATATAAATATTGATTCTAGAGTTGTCCTATGACAATACTTTCCAGGACCGACTAAATTATGCACTCCCTTCTTTATTTTCTTGAAGAGGATCTTATCTTTAGTCGCACAAAACACGAGAAGCACTTTCTACAAAAAGAGACTTGTTTGCGAAGCACGGATCAACTTTGGGATAGGCTTTTCATCTATCATTCTCATTTTTATTGGTGCGGATGGCTATTATACCGGCTTTCTAGTTCTTCAAACACATTTGTGGATGCAGTGAAGTCTACTCTTCCCACATGAGAGAGCCCCCTAATTCATAGACATATATTTTTCTTCCTCTCGATCAAACGAAGTAGATTAAGGAGACATTTAGGCTCGAGACCAACCAAATCATGCATTCTCTTCTTAATTTTCCTAAAGAGGATCCTATCTTTAGTCGCGCGGAACACGGGAAGTACTTTCTACAAAAGTGACTTGTTATGTCAAGTCAATAGTCAAGGCGTTCTGCTGTAGCTTGCCTCTCAAGTTTACACTCCAAAGGATGGCCGTATTTTGTCTTTATCCTCAGAAAACGTAAATGGAGCCGTTTCTTAATGTCATTCTTCCAAACACTAAATAACGTATCTTCTTTTGGCTAACTACCCAAAAGGCCCCTTAATTTCGCAATAATGTACTCTCTCTCTCTCTCCTCAATTTCCTCTGTTTTCTTCCTGGTTAAGTCTTCCCTCTTCGTAGTGAAGATTTATTCTGGTCATAAATTCTTCTTTATTCTTGTTTCTCATTCATTTCATCAATTGTAAATTTTTTGAGGCAGCCTTGTACTTTTACAGTCTTTGCCACACCAGTCGTGGCAACTCTCGTCTTTAGTTTTAATTTGAGTGTTGATACAATCATGTTTTCTGTTTGTTGTAGATTAACCTTATAAATATTAAGGATGCGTTTATTTCACAAAAAATAGTTTCAAGAATTTTTCTTAATTATTTTTTATAAACAATATAAACAATCATTTTTAGAAAAAAATATTCTCTAAATTATTATTTTTTATGAAATAAATTCGCTGTAAGAGAAAAAGAACAAGACAGTATCCTAAAATTATTTTCTATGTCTTTCCCATTTTAATATAATTAGCTGGAAATTCGAAAAGGAAATACACTCAATATCCATGTGGACAGAGCCAGGCCCCGAAAAATTAGGACAGCATCAGGTTCACCCCAAGTTAGCATGCCTATATATTAAACAGTCTTTGCATATCAAACAAAAAGTATTTAGATCTAATCTTGGTACTAAATTGGTGATTTCAATTTAAATTTAAAATATTACCAACATATAGGAACTTCTATTCTCGAATTCAAAGATGAATTGGCTTGTACTTTTCGGTCTTTTATCATTTACCTAAATTTTTTTGGGAAAATAGAGGATATATTGTTGATAAAATGGGAAAATGAGAAGAAAAAAACAAAGAGGAATGAAACATCTAGGCAAAAAAAGAGAGTAGAAGTAGCTTAGGACTTTTTACACGTGTTTATGGATGAGTTAGAGGAGATATAATTTCCATAAAAAATTGTCTACTATGATTGCAATTGTGCATGAATAGCAATTGGCATGCACAATAGCAATTGGCAATCGATTGTGGGATGCGATCTGATCGGAACCACCAGCAAAAACCTATATATAGACCAAAGCATGCTTATAGAAAATTTCAAGAGCATGATCTTCATTTATAGCTAAAATCTCAAGTTCCGTTAAATTTTCTGATCTCGTAATGTTCAATAATTTTCTTTCTTCTCATTGTTAGGACGACCTTGGAATAGAAATTTCATCAATTTGATTGGAGGATTCCCCCTTTGAGCAGTCTCTCTCTTGAGGCATCGAATTAACTTTTTCTGCAGAGATACCACTCTTTTCTAATTAATCCCATTCATAAAATGTATAAGAAAATTTGCATCCAGCAAAAAGGTGACTGATTTTTTTTTTTTATACCACCTTAGCGAGAGCGGTTTTAATACAACCCCAGGCGGACCGCACGATGCGACCACGCATCCCTCCATCATCTCCTGCGCTTCGGCAAGTTGCCCACCCCGATTGTCGGCATCAAGCTTTCAAATCATCTCTCCCACGTCTCTGTCTATTCCAATCAAATACTTAAGTCACATCTAGCTCATCTATCCTCCAGAGCCGCCAAAGGTTGGAAATGGCATTCTCTAGAAGTTGACAATACCTACAAAGTGAAAAATGGAGCTGCTTCTCTTTATCTTTTTTTTTTTTCCCGATAGATACACGGTGGGCAAAGGCGCGAGAGCCAGCGAGACCTCCTTTGAATGTCACCATAGAAGTCCCTTACCTGTCAAGACACATTCGGATTTGATTTTGGGTGACCACGCAGAGGGCACCGTGACATTAGTGCGAATTAGAAAAATAATGGAGTGTTAATTGGATCCCAAAAGGGTAGTGGTGAGCATCTTTGATATAAAAGCCGATTCTCCTATCTTATCCTTCCGAAAGCTAAACAAGTAAAGCAAGACCAATCGAGCAGTCATTGAGATAAAATATAAGTTTTTATGTTTGCAAGCCTTTGTGTGTGTGTCACAGCGGACTAATGGGATCGCGACCATGCAGTGAGAGAATGTGTGGGAGAGAATGCTCTATTGATTTTTATTGTATTGAAAATGGAATGATATGCAAATGAGGGGAGAACCTTATTTATATGTGCACCCCTCTAATTACACTCGGGATTACCACTTGATCTATCGATGGAAATTTAATCTCCCTATTTACTAACTATTTCATTAATTATCAAAATTTATTAAAACACAAGTGTTCATTACCCACAATATCTTTGACAACATCCTAGAATACTTATGAAAATTTATATTCATAGAACTTCCAAAACATGACAAGTTAACTTGACCACCTCCTAGGCTTCTTGTGCCTTGAAAACCTCCGATCAATGTCATTCTCTTACACTCATTGAAGTGACACTCCGCGCTCGACTTGAAGTTCTTGACTTGCCGGTTCAAATCCTTCACTTAAATTATTGACTCCCTTGCAAGTTGGCGAATTTTTTGTGTCCCATCTCATCTAATCTTTTGCTTCTTGACTATACGACTAATGGTTCTTGAATCCCAACTCGTTCAACAAGCAATTCCTCCCTTGACTCGGTCAACTCCATATTTGTGAGCTTATTGGGAACGCTCCAAGCTAGGCCATGCCTATTCGGTGATCGGTCTATGCATATCAGACAAAAAGAAATACTTAGATCTAAATTTTGATACTAAATTAGTTATTTAAATTTATGTTAATCATATGGCCATGAAAAGAGCTTCTATTCTCGAGTTCAATAATGAATTGGTTTGCATGATCTTACGTTCACCTAATAAATCCACGTTACTAATTTTTCAATTGAATTAAAACGTAAGATACAAATTAAGAATCGGTAGGCACCTTTGGAACTTCAACTTTTACCTTGTATGGACTACTAAGTGGGTGTGCACATGCACATGTGTTTTTCTTTGGTTTTCTTTTTTTTCTAAGGAGACTTCCTCCTTTTTGGGGGTACGAGTGAGTATCACTTCAGAGTAAAATTGGAAACCGAAAAATCAGTTTGGTTCCACATTCCAGTGAGATCCAGGCTAGTTCCTAGTTCCATATTTTTATGAACTGGGAACCTACAAAATTACTAATTAATAGTAGACTCCAATCTAAATTAGAAGGTTATGTGTCTATTCTCAATCTCCCTGCTGATTTATAACATTAGCAGAGCCAATGTGAGTATAAAATAGATAGCACATATCTTGAATGGAACTTCTTGTCTCATTGACCACATTATGACTTTCGACATACTCTTCCATTCATGAAGAAATTCACGAATGCTAAGAGCCAATTGATAAAAACTTCTTAAAAAATAATTTTTCAAAGGGACAAGGACACATAATTTCTAAACTTTGACTTAATGTATAATGTGATTTTTAAACTTTTTATTTATTTCAATGTGGTTATTGAACTTTAACCTAATGTTCAATGTAGCTCTTGAATTTTTAATTTGTTCGATATGATTTTTGAACTTTTGGTATATGTTCAATGTAGTCCATGAAAATGTTTAAAGTGGTCCCTAGTTTTGAATTAATAGACGGATAATATTAAATATTTTCATATAATTTAATAACTAAATTGAATATGTATCAAAAGTTTATAAATTATATTGAGCAAATTAAAAGTTTAGAGACAATATTGCATATTTGATTGAAGTTCAAGGATCGTATTGAACAAATTAAAAATTTAATGATCATATTACACATCGAGTCAAAATTCATGAACCACTAATGTTATTTTTTCATTTTCAACTTTGTTATTCTATAATGATTATGGAGTTGTCCTATGACAATCCTTTCCAGGACCAACTAAATTATGCATTCCCTTATTTATTTTCTTGAAGAGGATCTTATCTTTAGTCGCACAAAACACGAGAAGTACTTTTTACAAAAGAGACTTGTTCATCTATCCTTCTCACTTTTATCGGCGCGAATAACTACTATACCGGCCTACCAATTCTTCAAACACCTTTGTGGGTGCGGTGAAGTCTACTCTTCCCATGAGAGAGTCCCTTAATTCATAGACATATATTTTTCTTTCTCTCAATCAGACAAAGTAGTTTAAGGAGATATTTAGGCTCGAGACCAACCAAATCATGCATTCTCTTATTTATTTTCTTGAAGAGGATCCTACCTTTAGCCGCACAAAACATGGGAAGTACTTTTTACGAAAGAGACTTGTTATGTGAAAGTCAGTAGTCATGGCGTTCTGCATTAGCTTGCCTCTCAAGTTTACACTCCGAAGGATGGCCGTCAACTTCTTTATTTTGTCTTCATCCTCAGAAAACGTAAATGGAGCCGTTTCTTAATGTCATTCTTCCAAACACTAAAAAACGTATATATTGCGTATTTTGAAATTTTTACTATTTATTTTATCGTACGTGCTCAACTTTTAGAAATTTTTACTATTGACAAATGGAAAATTTCCATTTTTGTTATTGAGTTTATTTTCATTTTACTTAACTAAAAATGGAACCAAAAAAATAAAAAGGAAATGGGCATAAAAACAAACTTAAGTAGATCATAAATGGGTTAATAACTAATCCAATTTCAACTCATATGAAAAAGTAAAAGAACAAATTCATTTCTAACACGTATTAAGTGGAGTTTGACTTAAGAGATGTCAGGCCAATTTTTATAAGTTTTTATAATTTTTGATTTTTTTCTTTTTTCTTCTGCAAGGATCGCCAACCGACCCTCACCGGTAGACCTTGCCGACCACAAGCAAGGGCCCAACCCTTGCCAGTGGTCGAGGAGGAGAGTCAATTAGTGACCCCCACTGGACTTAGAAGAAAAAAATGAAAAGAAATAAGAAAATAAACATATAAAAGAATTCAATTTTATCATAAAATTATAAAACTTGTTCACTATATTTATATTGCACGAAAGTGTTTTAGTAACATAATTTTTTTTTTTTAAATCGTAAGAAACAATTTTTCTTAAATTGGATTAAATATGAAAATATTTTAGCAATATGAGTTAAATTGGGTCGGATATGAGTTTTTAGATTTATATCGCACAAAAACACATCAATTTGAATCGGATCATTTATTTCTCGATTCATTCATTTGACGAATTTACCCGCAATAATATAGGTTCCAGATTTTACGGTATGCAAGTGGATTTCGAGTTCAAAAAAACTAGTATTCGATTCAAATAAATAAATTTCAAATTTCAGATTGAATTTGGACAGAACCTAAACTCGCTCACCACTATTTCTAGCTTGGTAAAGTTTTTTTCTGAGTTACCGACCAAAAAAAAAGTTTTTTTCTGAGGAGGTGGTCTTCCTAACTTCTGTGTGAAGTTCCTCCGTTTACTTAGCCCTCAAAATCAACAAAAAGTAAAAGAGAAAAGAGAAAGAAAGGAGGAGGAGAAGGAGGAGAAGGAGGAGGAGAAAATCTTGGACAGGAAGGACGGCCCTTTTTCCTATTGGGAAGAAGAAGGGAGGACCGGCAAGGAATCAAAAGGAGAACGCTTTGCGGTAAGAAGGCATCTTCCCTTTACTCGATCAATCTCGTCCTCTCAGAATATTTTGCTTTTTCCGTGCCCCCTTCCCCCTTTTCTTCCTCGCATTCCCACTCGCACTTCCTTCTTCCCCCATCGGTCTCCGCCTCTCTCTCTCTCCCGCATCTTCCCACCAAGATTTTTCTTGGGTCTCTCTGGTAAGTCCAGCATCGCTTCGAGGAGTAGGGTTTTTCCGGCGCTCCGATTTGGACATCTGGGTGGGTGGTTTAGCTCGAGGGCGTTGGTGGGTACTGGGTTTTGTGTCGCTGTCTTTGCTTTTTCTTGTTTCTGCATTTCTGGGTTTTGCTCCGTCTGCTTTGTTTGTCTCGATTTCGGGCGAATTTCACTTGAGACGTGGTCGGGTGCTTCGGGGATTCGAGCTCTGCTTGTGAAGTTAGATTCTTGACTGATGGTTAAGTATGTCCGAAGTTGTGTGGCGCGATGCGGTGGCATTAGCGGAACCTTGTGATTGAAATCATGTGTCCTCTGATTGTTCGGTTTTGCATCTTTTTGGCGGCAATCTGGTTGATGGGTTCTGAAAATTTTTTGGGTTCTGGCAGGAGCTGAGGAGGGGGGGCACTGTTGCGATGGGGAAGGGCTCGAAGAACTATTGCAAGTCGGCCTCTCACAAGCTGTTCAAGGACAAGGCGAAGAACCGAGTGGACGATCTCCAGGGGATGTTCATAGATCTGCAGTATGCTAGGAAGGAGAGCCGCAACGTTGATGCTGTGGTCCTTGAGGAGCAAGTCCATCAAATGCTTCGCGAGTGGAAAGCCGAGCTCAACGAGCCCTCTCCTGCATCGTCTTTGCAACAAGTTAGCTTCTCATCTGCATCGCCCTTTTTTACATCATATGTCACCTTCCTGAACTTCTCCATTTAACTTTTCATGTTGAAAATTCTATTGATTGATGCAAATGTGTCAAAAGAATTCAAGTTCAATGATTATTGCTAAGTTGCTTTTGACTTTCATTGGAGGACATGTCTAACTGGGAGAGAAAACAGTTTTGTGCATGATCCTGCCAAGGGTTGAGTCCTGGTAGGGGGCCTTTTTATTTCCTTTTGGTATAAAACCAGAGAGTCATCAAACCTGTATCTTTGGTGCATGACTAATTTTTCAAATGGAAGTGGGTTTTAAAACTGTGTCTTAATGGGCCGTATTTTGATTGCTTACTGCAAGTTGTTGCATCCATTTTTGAAATTATGTTGAGAAGTTTTCTCCTTTATTTGATGGCTATAGGGCGGTAGTCTTGCCTCCTTCTCATCAGATATATGTAGATTGCTGCAACTCTGTGAGGAAGAAGATGATGCAACTAGTGCATTAACTCCACCCAAGGCAGAGCCAAATGATCAAAACCTAAACGTTGGAGATGGCACAAACTTGCCAGAGGTGCTTCCTCCTTAACTTGTTGTGCAGTAAGCTTTTATGTTGACAATATGCTCCATGTAAGTTGAAGTGTTATCCTATCAATCACTCTTTCAAATGTAGTAAATTTCTTTTCCACAATATGTTCGTCTTATGCTTATGTCTGCTGAATTTACTGAGGTTCATGTGATCCAAGGTTCAAGATATGTGTATCTTAACATCTAAGTGTGACAAGAGCATGTGTTAAGGACTATGATCTAGATTGAAAGGATGCTGAAGAATTATTTCACTTTAGCTTATTTTGGCCCGGCAACTTCTGATATGACTTTCTGCTCATCTGCTGAATGCTCCCTTTCATGACTGAGTTCTCTGCCTGCAAGGATGTGTGGTTCACTTTGTGTTTTAAGTCATTTGTTGCTTTGGTTCATATCCTGCTCCCTTTTTGCATAACGTGGTTAGAGACTTCATGGACGAGATCACTGAGGTTAAATTATCTAGATTTGTTGATCTCATTCAAAGCACTAGTACATTGAAAGCTGAGCAACAATTTGAATGCAAGAATATATATGCATCATGTTCCTATCAACGTGCCATGAGAATTCATGGTGGAATCTGATTGGAGATGATAGTGGTTCTTGATGCAGTCTATTGCTGATTGTCAGACTGAGTTTCATATGAGACAACTAAGAGTTTGAAATGGTGTATCCATCTTTTTCAGGGATTGAATGGCAAGCAGAGGCCCCAGAAACGCTGCTTCCCATCCGCAGATCAGTGCAAGGAATCCCATCTTGCCATTGGTGCTGCAGCAATAGACACTGTAGATGGCATCAACAGCTTGGAACAGCTTCAGTTTGTGAATCAAGGGTTCAACCAAACTTACTATGATAACTACAACAGCACAGGTTTTGGTGGAGAGGATACAATGCCTCATGTGGCCAACTGTCTACCAAGTATTTGCCCTCCACCTTCAGCCTTTTGGGCCCCAAATGTGCACTCTGGGATTGCCCAAGGCCTGCTCAAGGTTTGGAATGGTGTCAGGACTACTGCAGTAGCTTTCACGCTGCTCTAGCATTAAATGAGGGCCCACCGGGCATGAGCCCAGTTCTCCGACCAGGGGGAATTGGTCTAAAAGACGGGCTTCTTTTTGCTGCTCTTAGTGCCAAGGCCCAAACGAAAGATGTCGGCATTCCAGAATGTGAGGGAGCTGCAACTGCTAAGTCTCCATGGAATGCACCTGGTAAACTCATAGTTTTTTCCTTTCATTTGGTTTTGTTCAGGTTTACTGTTTCTTCTGGGGGTATGTATTCCCAGGTGACAGATGATGTACCCTTTTAGGTTTTTCTAATACCCTGGATTGTCTTTTATGATTGCAGAACTTTTTGACCTCTCAGTTCTGGAGGGTGAGACAATTAGGGAATGGCTATTTTTTGACAAGCCTCGCAGAGCGTTTGAAAGTGGAAATAGAAAGCAGAGGTCTTTACCTGATTACAGTGGCCGTGGGTGGCATGAGTCACGGAAGCAAGTCATGAATGAGTTTGGAGGGCTGAAAAGGTCTTATTATATGGATCCACAACCGCTGAATCACTTTGAGTGGCATCTCTATGAGTATGAGATCAACAAGTATGATGCCTGTGCCTTGTACAGATTAGAACTGAAGCTTGTTGATGGAAAGAAGAATCCAAAGGGTAGGGTAGCAAATGATTCTCTTGCTGATCTTCAGAAACAGATGGGAAGGCTGACAGCTGAGTTCCCTCCTGATAGCAAGCGCTCCGTCAAGGGGAGAACCAAAGTTAATTCAAAGGATAGCGTTGGATACATTTATTCAGATCAGAATCACGGTGCAGCTGCAAATGAAATAGTTGACTATGGATTGGTTTCCCCATATGACTACCTCGTGGAGAACAAAGGTGAATATTACGTGACGTAAGGGAAGGTAGACGAAGAAGCTGCTCTTCTTGGTCTTTTCTGCATTAGCCTAAGCATTTTATCTCAGGCTGCAACGGAGCTAACCCTTTTGCTGCTTGCATCAAGTCTGAAGTACCTATGAACAATAAGCTCAACTAAACCTCAAATTCTTTTGGGGGTCATGCAGAGAGATCCATAAACTGGTGTACATTCTAACCTCTGGAATATTAACCTGTCCTTAATTTTTATGACCAATTCTGCTGTGTCGGCAACTAGAAAATGGATGGTGGCGCCTTAAGGTGATGGATTGGTGGCCACTCCTTAATATTCTGCTCCAATCTTTTTCTAGGTCTATTGAAGAATTGTGCTTGTGTTAAAATCTATAGGACACATTATACTATATGTTCTCGTACTGTCTTCATCGGCGTTGTACAATGAAATATATTATCATTTTCAAGTGAATCGCCTGTGCGATTTGGTGGTGATCTATGTTTCTGAGGCTTGCTATATGCGGTCTTCTACGTACAGATTCATGTTCTGTGGTGATGGTCCATGTTTTGTATAGTGAATAACTTAGGTGCTGTTTTGATAACGTTTCTTTTCTGTGTCTTTTTTGTTCTTTTCTCTGAACAAAAAAAAAAAAAAAAAACGGAAATCTGTTTAGTGATGTTGGCTCCGGCGAGGGTCTCGCCTTAAATAAGTGGTTAGGAATAAATTTGAAATAATAATAAGAACTAGAAAAAAAAAAAATTATTTCTTTGTTCTTGAGAACAATTTCTATAATAGGTCAATTTTTTTTTTTTTTCTCTTTTCTTCTTCCTTCTCTAGCTGGTCGTTAGGGCTTGACGATAGTTAACGACCGGCCAAATGAGGTCCAGTGATCTCGCCATGGCTAGGTGAAGTTTGACCTCGTCCAACCACGACAAGTTTGGCCTCGCCATGGTTAGGCCCCGAGTCAAGTTGATCTCATGATAATGGGGCGAGGTGAAGCCTCACCGGCTCCTCTGAGGTTGGCGAGGTCGTCGGCTTTCATCTCTAGCCGGTCGTTGAAGTCCGGTGATAGGCTAGAGGAGGAAGGCGATGGTCGTGACTAGCTTGAGGAAGCAGAAGATGGAGGAAAAAAAATCAAAAATCAAAAAAAAAAAATGTAAGAAAATTATTTAAAAACTAAAAGAAATTTTATGTTACAAAAAATCTTTGAGGGTTGTCCCAAATACCTTTATGTTTCTTTTCTCTTATTCTAGGAATAGAAGTTCTGTGTAATTACCAAATGCATTTAAATACTAAGAAGCTACTTAAAAAAGTAGAAATAAAAAAAAAACTATTTATCAACAGAAATTATTCCTGAAAATAGAAATGTTATCACATGCACTCTAACTCGGGCGATCTGAACAGTAAAAGCAGTCGAGATGATCTCACGAGCAATGAGCTCAGCCTTACACGTGATGCATGTTTAAGTGATCGGAAGCATCTGATTCTTCGCACGATTCTTTTTCCTCATCATGCTTTTTCTGTCTGTCTATGCTGTGTGAGCACCAAAAAGATCAATCAGAGCCAGGTGAGTCTTTAGGAATACGATGATTACTGGAGCACCGCCTCGGGGCCTTTTCAAAAGTGGGTTTCTTTTTTGAGAATATCAAGATTATTTGTTTAAAATTCGATGCGATTGGTTGTCCACGTGAAATAAAGATTGGACGGTGAAAATGCATCCCGTAGGTTTCTCTTTTAGTAAGTGGGCATGTTTAGCATCCAAGACAAGTCTTGTCAGAGAACAATGTAATTTAGTGAATCTTACTCTTCTAAGAATTTGGCATTGGTTTTTACTTTGGGAATCCGTTGGTACAAGTTGAGTTGAAGTCAAAATCATATGAAGTGACAACTAAGTGATTCGTGAACTATTTTTAATATATAATATAATTTTTGAACTTTTTATACTTTCATCTCGTTCTTAAACCTAAAATGCAATTAGTATAATTTTTTCGCTTAGGATTTAGATTTTTGTAATTTAGTGAATCTGATTATACTAAGAAGTTAGCATTGCTTTCTTCTTTGGGAATCCGTTAATGCAAATTAAGTTGAAATCAAAATCAGATGAAATGATAACATAGGTGGTTTGTGAACCCTTATTCAATATATAATGTGGTTCATGAACTTTTTATTATTCGATCTAGTTCTTAAACCTTCAAATCCAACTATATAATTCTTTTGCTAAGAATTTCAACGATGTCAACTAACACGGCCATATTTGTTTTTGTATTAACAAACAAATAAACTCTTCTTTTTCAATTAGATCTTCTTCTTTTACACTAATTGATACATATATAGAATTACCTTTATGTTATAATGTATTCTTTTCCTCTTTTTTTCCCTCACAAGCACCCACTCAACATTATTGAAATACCTCCAAATCTCTCTCTTCTTTTGATAATTATTCGAATCCCTTTCCTTTCTTTATCACTCCATCCAAGCTAACTGAGTGTAAATAAATGAAAAACTGAAGAAAAAATCTGCAAAATTAACTTAAGATATATGCATCGAAAGTTCTAAAATTTGTCAAAAAAGTATAACTAAGTTATAAAACTTATAAAAAGTGCAATTAAATTTTAAAATTTATGAAATTGATATAATCAAGTCCTTCAATTAACATCATTGGTTTGTCTTTTAACGGAAAATGTTAACGTGGCATTCTTAAATTAATTTTTCTATTCAATGTGGCATTTTTTTTATTATTTTCTTCTTCAAATCTTTGTTAAATTAAATTAAAAACAAACAAAGCTAAAATTTGTTTAAGAAAACAAAATTGAAAAAAGAAAAGAGAGAGAAGGGTAGGGTAGGGCCTCATCATTAACAAGGGGTTGGCAAAGGTCGCTGGCTTTGGGCAAGACCTGGCAACCCTTGCTATGCTTAGGTGAGGGGTGCCTAAATCTGAGCGACACCAACCCTTTCCTAGGATTGGTGGCCACGCATACCTTGGGCAAGGCCTCATCGACCCTAGGAGACAACGATGAGGCCTTGATCTTCGTGCACACCCAAATCTGAGCGACACAAGCTACCATCTAGGGTGAGTGAGCCTTGCCAGCCTCATTAGGCCCAAGTGAGGGCACCTAGACACTCTCTTGGCTCGAACAAGCACTAATGTCTTCCAAATTTGGGCACCCTCACCTAGGCCTAATGAGGGTCATCAGCCCTCGCCCAAGGTCCACAGAGTCAACCCCTCTGGCAATGGGCAACGGCAGCGACATCGCCTATTGGCAAGGCCCTACCCTACCCTCCTCTTTTTTTCTTTCAAATTTTGTTTTTTAAATAAAACATTAGCTTTTTTGAGTTTTGTAATCTAATTTAAATAATAGTTGAAAAAGAAACTAATAAAAAATACCACGTAGGCGAGAGAAATTAATTTAAATATATCGCCTTAATAATTTGACAAATTTTAAGATTTAATTGCACTTTTAAATTTTAAAACTTATGGTGAGTTTATCCCTATAATTTTTACATAGAAAATGCAGAGAGATCATCCCAGTCTGAACCATATGGCTGTTGACATATGGCGCAAGCCATGTGGTATAGCGAACTGCCATACGACTTGGAGCTGCAGAACACGATTCCAGCACACGGGGGAGAAGACGGCCAGCAGCCATCGCTACTTGTAACCCCTCAGCGAGTGTCAATGTCGTCATTGCAGCGACGTACAGATCCAGCACCAGTTAGATGCCTAGGATACGGGAGAGAGAGAGAGATGGGCGCGAGATAGAGATATCGAGACCGTCACTGAACTGTTGCTTGCGAAACAGTCGACGGACTGTTGTTGTTGCCGGCGATGACGCCGGTGAGACCGGCCGTGATGGGCGACATTGTCGATAGCAAACGGGCATCACCGGCGGCAGCTCTCTTCACCCTCTCTCCATCTGTTCTTCGATGCTTCTCTGTTTCTTCTCAGATTTTCTTTCTAATTCTTCTTCCTCTAACATACTCTTTAGGTAGTAACTAAGTTGGGTTTGTCATTGACCTATTTTGACTTATTTTCAAATTTTCAGACGACCCGCCCGTTGAATTCGAGTCTAATGCAGAATTTTGCCACCTCTAACCGAACACATTCACAAGCTGCAAGGGCAATGAGGCCAAACAAGTCGAAACTCAAGAAGCAAAACCTCTACTCTTTACATATTGAAAGAAAAATTATTATTATTATTATAAAAAATCATAAACTGGTATGTTTGTAACAAAATTTATAACAAATATATTCTCCATTAGTTTATGTTCAATTGGATTAATACCACAAAAACCATAAAATTGGAAAATCCTAAACTGATATATGCAGCAATCGTCATGTGTTATCAAACTCAACAATTTAATAACAAAATTAAATGAAAAATAATGGAAGGTAAATGTCACAGGTGTACCATTTTAAGATTTTGTGCAAATGAAGCATGATTACATGTGTACTTATTTGAGGTTTTTCATAGTATCAACTCAAAAATTTACTTTTGTTTTGACTCTCTATAAAAGAGAAACCATGCATCCTTTTAGTTGCAGAAAATATTTTCAGATTGTGATCTGAAAATTTTGACAGGATTACCCTCTCATTGGAACGTTTTGATGGGCTTTTTCCAATTTGCACAGCTTGCATCATTTCTTTAATCATTAAGGGCCTCAAGCAACGACAAATCGGGGGCTACAGAATCTAGGGGAAAAGCTCCACTTGTTCGCTCAACCATGACGTTCTCACTCCTGAAGGAGCTCGTTTGAAATACCAAAGTACCCGCCTTCCGCATGTATGTTTTCATGCCTTCTCCATCTTCTTTCTCATCGCCAGGCATAATAATACAGCACGTCTCCTGCACTAATTTTTCAAAGACATGCACAGAAATACATTGAGAGAGAGAGAGAGAGAGAGAGAGAGAGAGAGAGAGAGAGAGAGAGAGATGATTTTCGCGATCTGATGTATATACACCAAGATCAGGGTAATCCCAACGTCTGACATATACAATCAGAGAGCACTGGGTCAGACAAGCAATGGCCGCAGCAAGCGTAAATTCAATGCGCCAATACACCCCAATCATGGTGTCCTTTAACTCAGATGATACTCCAGAACAACTACACTCTAGTTAGCCCCGCATATTAAAGACATGGTTCATATGTAATACCGCTAGGGACCTAATTACAGACTGGAAGGACTAGGAGCTATTTGCATCTAACCCTAAATGCATCTGGGCATTGAGGTTTCAGCCTAAGCAATATCATCTTCCACGGTGTTAACCCGTTCGCATTCATCGATCCATTCGCTGTATCTGCAAGTTTGCAAGGTCTGTATTAGGACATGAGAGACATTTGAAAGAACTAAAAAGGGATTCTGGGCAGATGAACTTACATGTCTATTGGCTCAGTCAGAGCTGTAAAGACATAGAGAAGACAATAGAGTCAGTACAAATTCAGGATGCTCCTCAAAGCACATTATCTGTCACTTTCACGACAACCCTAACCAGATGAACTACAAACACAGAGGCTGTCCTAAGAATGAAGTTAATTAAAGGATTTACGTAAGGATAGGGAACACAATAAGTTCCCACACCTGTCTTAAGTCACAACCAACTCTAACCAGATGAACTACAAACAAAGAGGCCGTCCTAAGAATTAACTAAATTTAGGGATTCACATAAGAATGGGGAATACTATAAGTTCCCAAACCTGTCTTACGCTTACCCATACAAAAGTATAGACATGAGAAAATACCTGTAATTGTAGTGCTAAAACTTTCTTGGCATATCCCACATACAGCTTCACCAATTAAGTTCTTCATATCACTGAAACCACAAATATGCAAAAAGTCATAAAATCACTCTCGCCAAATTATACCTCATTGTAAGCAGCCTTGTTTATTGCAGTTACAATGAATTCTGAATCAAAAGTTTCATATGCTATTCCTATTCTTTCTTACTCTCAACTATAAGTCCTAGATTTCAATGATGTGATTCACTTCTTTCAAAGGAAAATGTTCTTCACATCCCTTCTCTGTGAGAGATAATTTGACCTATTTTCTTCTAATTAAGTTTTTCTGATAAAAACAATTGAAAGTCGTAAGGCAACTGTTTTATCTAGCATCTCTACGACTATGGCTTTGGTTTTAGGCTCTACAGGCTGATTAATATTCCAAAAAGATTACTTGTAGAGGAACTCTCCGCATGGTACTGTTAACACATCAGGATTGGTAAATGCTTGGAAATACATAACATCAGATGAGAGGGCCTCATCTGATATTCTAAAGAAAATATCAGAATGCACTTCAGCAGGAAGATGGTCTTGAATCCATAAAAAGCTTTTCATGATATGAATCATGCACTGTTTCAAAAAACAAAACATGTCGCACAATTTCTGACTTAGTGCTCAGAGGATAAACCTATAGAAGCCTTATTCCTATGAGAGGGTGGAAAAACAGAAACAAGTGGAACGTAAAACTTACAGGCGGCACTCCACACTTGTGCCATGGTTGCAGAAAGGGCAGCTGAAGACTGTATCAAGTCTGTCCATCCTCTTCTTGGGAGGTGGCTTTGCCCGAGACTTTCTCTTCCCCATAGCTCAAGTTCCTTCTGCTTTTAGTCTGCAATCAAGCAGACAAGATCAATCCACAGATCCCAAAATTAATGCTCACACAAGGCTAACCCTTGCACCCGCACATTCAATCTATGCAGTTAAGGTCAATAATACAGGCCAGAATTACTCAAACCAAACAAGTTCAAAAATTTGTAATCCAGCATAAAAAAGGGAATGCAAAAAGTCAATTCAAGAAAGAAAAATAAAATAGACACGGAGAAACCCTGGAAAAACTCAACCTCATACAAAAACCAAATTGAGAACTCTCACTATCATGGCCTCTGAGGACATTCTTTCTGATTCTACTCGAGTTTGTCAGGAGGGATAGAAATCGATGCATTGCGTGTGACATTAAAAACCCCTTTTCTATTCAGTTTCACTCATCTAAAAGATCAGAGGATCAAGAGACGAAAGCCTTCCGCTATCATGCTGTAATAAGATTCAGACTACCCTTCCACGAAAACCCTCACACAATCCAATCTAATCTCTCGCAACAACACAAGGCCGCGAAAGAGAAAAATTCTTTCTTTCCCCTGATTCTTCCATACCCCCTCGGTCCCAAGCAAATACCCACAGCAAACGACGACTCCAACGAATTTCGCAATCGGTGTCTGGTTTTTTCGCCAGAAATCGAAAGAAAACGACGACCCGAAAGGCCGAAACTTACGCATTCTACGAAGACATTAACGATGCATCAACCGAACAAAGCCCCATCGAGTTTTGCTCAAGAATATTCAAGAATCGAAGGGAAAAGGAGGAACGCGTACCGAGCTTGATGGACGATGCCTGGGTTCTTGAAACGAGAGCGCAAACCCTAGCCCTGAAGAGGAATTCGAGAGATTCTGGGGGAATGCGAGGAGGCAGCGCGGTCGGTATTTATAAGGTAGAGTCGAACGTTACTTCTTCGAGAATGGCTTTGAATGTTCGATTCGGTCCTTCGGATCTTAAAACTTTGGTCACATTAAAGTATTAAAATTTTAGTGGTTTTTTTGGAGCTAGTCTTTTATATATATATATATATAATTCCATTACCTTTTAGTGGACATAGCGGGCCGAACGGGTAATTTCTCTTGCCGACAAGGGCCCGAGCATCATCTAAAAGTGGGCCGAGTAGTCCGAACCGGTACTTATTTTCGGTGGCAGGGTTGCTCGCCCTAGCCGGATCGGAACCCTAGCCAAATCGGAAGGAGGGCATCGGGACCTCATTGGACAGTGGCCGTAGTGGCTCCCGTTGCCATCGGGTGGCCATGAAGCCGGGGCAAGCAAACCACGTTTGGTGATGGCGTGTTCATTTTATTTCGCCACATTAATGTGGATAATAATTTGAAGAACAACAATAAATTTTAAGACTTAAATGACTCAAAAAAAAAAGTTTTAGAATTCGAATTATTGATCAACACAAGTTTATTTATTTCATTGAAATTATCCTTCTATTTACACCATGTTATTTCCAACTTTATATTTTGGATAAGACACTCTTCTTTTTCAATTAACTAACTGAATTACCATTCTTTCTCTCTCTTCAATATATTGTTTCTTTTTTTAGTAGGCTAATTAACTAAAATTGCATTCTTTCTATTTTTATCAATCTTTTATCAAGTAAATCTTGATAAAAAAAAATGGAAAGAAAAATTGATCAAAGTATGAAGAAGGTTAATTTGTTTAAAAACATGATCAAATGTTAAACATGCTTATATTCAGATCATATTGATATATTAGCAAAAGCACAAAAAGAAGAAAAAAGGGGAACTTCTTGTTGTTCTACTCCTGCCATGAAGAAAGTAATTGATATCAATTGTAAATTCATCCCATAGCAAGTGGATCAAAACTTTCATTTATATTAAAAACTTTAAACTGAGTTTGAGAGCAAAGAAACTGCAACTAGATTTTTAACTCCAATCTTGCAATTTTAGATTAAAAAAAAGAGAACACCAAATAAACAATGTTTAACATTAAAAATCTACAAATTTATTCTGAAAACATAACATGATGTAAAATAAAATGATACCTTATTGAATGTAATTGGGCATTTATATTATGAAACTATTAATAAGATAATAGAAATAAATGTAGTTTTGTCGATTAGCCTTATAAGAAAAGGAACAACAAATTGAAGCGAGAGAAGTGTATTTCAATAAGTTAATTGGAAAAGAAAAAAAGAAACAAGGTGGAGTGCCGGAATCCAAATAGGGATGGAAATTACACTACCCTTTTTAAGGTGAAAATTCTAATAAGTGAGAGTTTATAAAAGTACAATAATTTTTTTTTGCCTTCCATTATATTTTATTCTCTTCTCTTCATTTTCAAGATTTGAAAAAAGGCAAATATAAATAGAAAAGATCTACGTTTCACTAGTCATCTAGTTTAAAGCTTTTATACTTGAAAGAATAATTGTACTAGTTTTTCTCATAAATGAATACTAGTGTTGAGCACGTTATAGACGAGTGTGTGCTCCTCAACGAATTATGATAAATGGAAAGAAATCTTTTTTTTTTAAAGAAGCAGAATGATTATTTGATAGGTAAATGTACAGTGGAGAGCCATTACATAATAGTTAGAGACAACCCATACATGGCACGGATACATCGTGTTAGACTGACAACAAAGAAAGTCATGTATGTTATCAATGTTTCATTGTGCTTTCGTGAAAATAATTGTCTAAACGGTTTTTCCAAAACATAGAATTTTGTTCGAAATGAAATATTATCATATGTGTGGATGCAGACCAATAGAAATATTTACCTTGATATTGGAAATTGATAATGAAAAGAAATGTTTCTCTTCATAGTTATATAGTTTAATGGCTCATTTAACGATAACCTTTAATGTACACATGAATGCAATGAACTTTTGCCTTGTTCACTGATATGTTCACCATTAATGGCATGGAAGAACAATTAATTGTGAATGAACGCGAAGAATTCGCAATTTGTACAAACGTCAGAAATTTTTTTTTGTGGCAAGACCTCCAAGAGTTTTAGAAATGCTGACGTGGAATTTTCTGAAAATGACTGCATTAGCCTTCTAGGGAGCTCATAGCTTATTTCATTAAGTGAACAAATTGTATTTTTTATACATTTTACTTTTTTTACGGGAAAGATATACCATACGGTATATAACAAAGATAAAAACCATTAAACCGACATGTCTTTACATAATAGAGATTTCTGGAAAAATCTGTGAATTATGAGTGCTTTTTTTTTTCTATGGTGTGAAAATATCATTTCCCTTGGAAAGATTTTCGAAAAAAAAAAACTATTCTTATGGGATAAGTATAGGGATTTCATATGGGTAGTCGAATGTAATAAATATAATCAAAGGCAAGTCATCCCGGCGAAGAGATCAAAACAAATGCTCCACGGCGAGTGGTGAATACGTGTTTTTTTTTTTTTTTTTTTGTCGGTCCTACGCTAATCCTACTCTAACACTTACTCGATTTTTGCTTTGCCCCGCCTCATTGCAGGGCATGAGAGTCGAAACCCACTCCTGAAATGAAATCGTCCTCACCTCAATCCCCCCCTGAGAATGTGGGGATTTGAACCCCCAACCTCCCCCTTCCAAGATGGAAGGGTGGCCGTGGGGCGAACCCCCAGTGGTTGAATACGTGCTTAGGTGGACCATCTTTTTTTTTTTTTTTTTGAAGAGAATCAACAAATTCATTTATTTGCAATAAAAATGAGATTCCTTTTCTAGATATTTAACCTATATTAATTTCCGTTCACTGCTCAATTATTCGTCTCCGAAAGACTACAAACATCTTCTAATCATCTTTTTTTTTTTTTTCTCAGAAAGACCATGAGCTTTCCTAATAATCTGAGAGTTTATTTCATTCTTCCCCGGGTATTATCACATGTTCAAATGAGCAATCTCGGGGTTCTGCTACTTACATAAGGAAGGTTTTCATTAATTATATCCATAATTTTTTTTTTAAAAAAAATTTTGTTTCACCTTTTCGTATAGGGCTTCAAAATTACTTTTATGTATGAGAAAAAGATTCGTAGTTTCTTTAGCGTTGACTGTGGCTCCCGAGGACAGATATAAAGCGAGGAAAGGCTTTAGTTTTTACTTTCTAGTATAAGATCCAATTGGGTTTGCCAAACGGGTGGATTTGATCGAATTTGGGTTGGGTGAAAATGATTCGACCTATATTAACCTATTTAACCCGTTTTGACTCATTTTCATGCAATGTAAATTTAATGACCTACATTTGATCCGAACTGTACCTGAACCGACTCGTATTTTCAAAACACGTTAATATTCTAGAAAAATAATTTTTCAGGAAAATAATCATATTTTCCGGTATTTAGCTAAAACCTGAAAATAAATTAGAAGATATTTTTTGCTGTTCGGTAAGAAAAATTATTTTATTCACACACCCCTTTCAATAATTTTTTTTATTATATATATATTTTAAATCAATATTTCAATTATTTTTTATTCTTTTTCTTTTTCTTCCTCATTGGCAATTGCCAACCATAGTGGCGGCCGATGACTGGCCAACCTTGCCAGAATGCGGAGAGCTCTAGCCTCACTTGAGGTCACTAGAGCCTCACTGACATTTGACGACCTCGGGTAAGGCTCAAGCCCTTGCCCAACTTGTTGGATTTGGCAAGGCTTTAGCTCGCTTGAGGCCGGTCAAGTGAGCTTGGGCCTCACTAGATCCAACGATCTAGGCGAGGCTTGAGACTCACCCAAGGTCACTAGACATTGGCCAGACTTTGGCGACCTTAGGCAAGGCTCAAGCCCCACCTAGGTTGCCAGATCGGGTGGGGTTTGAACTCACTAGCGTCGGGTGAGCTTGACCTCACCATAGGCGGTTGATCACTAGCCGCATGGCCGGCGACTAGATAATGAAGAAGAAAAAGAAAAAGAAAGGGAAGGAAAAAAGAAAAAGACCATAAAATTGAAAAGTAGAGGGTTTGGTTGGATTATTAATGGATTTTAAATGGATTTGGGATACCCATTTATGACCCATTTTTCAATTGGGCTCAATTATAATAAACCTATTTCCAACTCATATCAAAGTTTTAGTTAACTCATTTTCTACACGGTCCATTAAATGTGGGTTAAAATATGGGTTATTGACCCATTTTGTCACCCCTAGATTCAGCATATGAATATCTATCCTGTAGCCCATGATACAATGATTTCAATCTTCTGTTTTATGAAAGACACTATAAGAAAAAGGACGGGATTCAAATCAATGTTTTTCATTGTCTCCTTGAGATAAGTTAGCAGCCATGAAAGAGTGACATGACTTTTTTGTTCGTAATACTTTTTTGTACCTTTCCTCCCGACCAAAAGATAAAGCACCTTTGTCTGAATTTTTTTTCCATAAAGTTTTGGCCGACAAGTTGAAATTCAATTTTAATCCGTACATTTTAACCTTCAATCAATTTTCTTGTTGTCAACCCTTCAATCATATTGGAATCTAATTATATACTCCATATTTGGCAAATAAAAATTAGAAAAAAAAAAAAAAACCAAAAACTCCAAATTATATTGACTGTGATACATTTACTTTAAACTTTTTTAGTAATATAAGTATGCTTACTCTAACGATTTACCTTAAAAATTTTCCAGTAACGTAAAAACAAACCTTAAACTTGTACTTATGAGGGACATTTATCTTTCGTCAATGTTCTATCGAATGATTTGTTGTAGCTTTCCTCACCTTACAAGACGTCTTTTGAGGCTGAGACTCCCTACATTGGTATTAAAGCTAGGTTAAGTTGAATCCGAGTGTATGCTGATCCATGTCTGCTATCATGCAAGGCGGTCTCATATTGCTTGGGAGAAGCCCTCTGATCTACTTGATAACCGTTGTGGCTCTTCTCACTTTACAAGACATCTTTTGAGATTGAGTCTCCCTAGATTAGCATCAGAGCCAGGTTAAGGTGGATCCGGGTATATGCTAATCCCTATCTGTTGCCATGCAAGACGGTCCCACATCACTTGGGAGAGGTCCTCATTTTTATTTCATTTAAATCATGTAGACACCATATCAACATTGTTTGTTTTCCACTATTCAAATAAGCAGATTTTTAACAATGTTCAATGATAGAATCTTGATAGAGAGTAAACGTCTCACACAGGTATAAGTTTAAAATTTTTTAATGTCACATAACAAAGTTAATTTAGGGTATTTGGTGATTTTTTCCTTAAGAACTACTGCATGATTTAAAGGAGAGACTTAGGTTAAAGACTAACAAAAATAACTCATCATCCTCAAATTATCGTATTTGCACACTCATAAAGCAATTTTAGAAGTCTGAATTTGTGTTTTTCAATACGTGCATGGAATGAGGAAATAGCACATCTAATGAGAATTAATGGAAAATTCAAAGATTTATTGATTATTTTTGTTGAATAGTAGAATAATGACATTGCAAGAATCTAATTTTTTTTTTATTGATATTCAATTTAATACACAGTTTTCTTTGTTCAATGAAGCACCTAAATTTTAAAAATTTGGCATGATGTGGTCATGGCGTGCCATATCATGAGTTTTTCCCTAACTTAGGTCACCCACTCAGTACAAATCAAGAACTATTACCAAGTAAGAGGGTCAATTCGAGCGACAACGAATTTGAAATGGACCTTTCTTTCTTCTTCCTTTTCCTCCATGCTTATGTGGTCACCTCACCCGCCACGCCTGGCAATTGTCAATGCCGATGACATTCTCTCTATCTCTCTCTCTAGTTTTTTTGGGTCGAAACTTTCTCTCTTTTTTGAGGGCTTCAAACCTGAAGTCATTAGACCAAAAAAAAAAAAAAAAAACCTGAAGTCATCTGACCTTTAGATGTAACGTTGTGAGACTTTCAATCGGAGAGAGTATGGTTGGCGGTGATGATGTTCCTATTGACTTGCTTGGGCGGTGATGACAGCGGTGGCGGCCGGTGTGGTTTTGGCGTTTGAATTTGTGGCGGTGGAGTGCCATGGAAATTGTGGCGTTCAAATCTAATGGGGATAATTGTCCAATCAATTTTAAATCTATTGTACTAACGCCAATTCAATTTTAGACAGTTCAATTTTAAACGTTTTGATTTTGCTAAGTTATTTCTAAACTTTTGTGTGAAATTTCAATATGATTGTTTTCACCAATTTTTTTTGGAAATTGTTGCCATGACGATGTGCTATGTAAGATGGCTGGCAATGATTGAGTAGTCATGTTGATTTCAAATAAAAATTGAATAATTACGGTGAAATTTTGGACACAAATTTAAGATTAAATTGGCAAAGTTCAAATTTATAACTAATTTTCATTCATACAATAGATTAATCGTGGTCGTATTGCTAGAGGCAATGGTGATGAGTGGTGGGTGGAGAGAAATTGTTGTTTTGAGAGAGAGAGAAACGGGTAGAGAAACTTGACCATGAAACATGTAGAATGCTAAATTTAATAATCGAATCAATATATTGGAAGTTTCAAAACTTATTATGAAAGTATGATTAAGTTTTAAAATTTTCAAAAAATGAAATCAAATCCTAACATTTGTCACGAAAGTACAATTATATCTTAAAATTTTCAAAATGGCGGTCACCAAAATGATTTGATTGAATTAATTCGATAAACTTTTGAACTTGATTGCACTTTTTGAAAGTTTTAGATTTCAATTACAGTTTCATGATAAGTTTCAGGACTTAATTATACTTTTTGAAAGTTTTATGATTTAATCGCGCTTTCATGATAAATTTTGAGACTTTTAATACACTTATCCCTTTATGAATGAGGACAACTTAACGTGAATAATTTATGAATTCACTAATCTTGTCATATATTTTGTTAACGAGCGAAAGTTCGGGTACTTTAATTAAACAGAAGAAATAACTGAGGTACCGGATGTACCAATAATTAAAGTTCGGGGTACCTGCATGTCTTTGTCTTAGAAAAAAGATGAGATATGTTTGAATAATTTTACTGGTAAGGGGAGAAAAGGTGTTCTGTTCAATTCGGTCAACGCCAATTTCAAGTGCCCTCGACAGAACTAAAAAGGTCCAAAAAAAAAAAAAAAAAAGATCCAACGATAGACTCCTCGTTAAATATCTGAATCTAGCGACCGCACGCCACTAACGACATTTACACCGACGACCCGACTCGAACCGACGACCCGACCTTGACCCGACCCAGCTTGCTAGGGTTTTCCTGTTCGGATTCCGATTCGGAGATAGTGGGGGAGGTGAAAAGGACGAAGAAGGAATCGATTCAGCTCCATCTCTCTTTGGCTCTTCCGCGGAAGATTCTTGTTCCTCGCGAAACGATAACCACCCAATCGCGTCGGGAACGAGACCGATCGTCTCCTTGCAGATCTGGGTCGATCTTCTCTTTCGTGCCCGAATCGTGTTCTGCTGTGGGGGGGAGAAGCGCGTCTCTGAGCCATGGGGAGGGGAAAGTTCAAGGGCAAGCCCACGGGTCGCCGCCAGTTCTCGACTCCCGACGAGATGAGTAAGCTGAGAGCGCAAAGATTTGATTTTTTCTTGCGAATTTCGACGACCCTCTTTCGTTCGGCATCGCTTGTGATTGTTGGGAATAGCCCATTCGTTGACCGTCGGTGGGTTGGTTGTTTGTTTGGACGTGGTCGGGCTGGATTTGGGTGTGGTTCTGTTTTGCTGGATCTGTTTGGTTTTTTGAGATCTTAATGATTGAGGGAATAAGTGAAACTTCGGAGGAGGTGGGGATGGTTGTTTTTAAGAATTTATCTGGAATGATGTTTTTTTTTTTCTTGCGGTTGAGTTATGGTTTCATCGTCGTGATGTCGAGAAAGAAAGAACGAGGATGGTAGTCGGATTTAGACTGTAGTATGATTGTCCCGTTGCAACAGGAGTGACGTGCAATTTGATCTGAGCGTAGATTAAAACGATTGTCAGCTAATGATTCTAATTTCTTTCACTAGTAAAATTCTCGATGACAGTAAGGGTCTGGCATGTCTTTGTAGAACCGAATGCGTTTTCTCTTTCGACCTTATTCCTTAAGGGACAAGCCGGGTTATTATGTCAATTTGATGAATAGAATTACTTGATATCCATAATAGTGATGACATTGAGAGAGAGAGAGAGAGAGAGAAAACTGAGTTTGAGTTTTGTGCTCTCGTACTTCTAAATAATATAAAGTCGATATTCAGAGAGATTGCACTTGGCAAGCTCTCACAGTTGCTATCTTCTGAAGAACCTGTTGTGTTTTTGCCTGACTTTATACTTGGCTAAGCTGGCTTTGTTGTTTATACTGTTGCAGTTGCGGGTACTTCCAGTCGTCCTCGCTCATTCAAACAGGTCTCTCTCTCTCTCTCTCTCACGGAATCTTGATTGCTGGAGGGCTTTTATTTTATTCTTTGACGCTATTTTACATGGTATTATACTACAATAAGTGTATATTTTGTTCTCAGGAAGAAGCTGAGCATGTAGAATCAGAAGAAGAATCAGAAGAAGAATCAGGAGAAGAATCTGGTGGAGAGACTGAAGTGAGTAATTCCCACCTACCTATCTCAGTTGAAAATGTCATTTGAGTGCGTTCAATTGTTTATGGCGAGACTTGATTTTGTTGAACTTTGTGGTGTATTTGTGCCAAATAATTGCAGAAGCGGAAAGGGACTGAAAGTGTTATTCAAATTGAAAATCCAAATTTGGTGAAGGCAAAGAACTTGAAAGCTAAAGATGCTGATGTAAGTTTGTATAGCCCTGGATACCTTTTAGCGTTGCCAAAATGTTGGAGATCTGCTTCTTAAAAACCCACTGGGTGTTGTGTTTCAGGCGAGCAAGACAACGGAACTTTCAAGGCGGGAAAGGTTTGTAGATGCTTATTTGCTTCTCTCTATGAGATTGCTATATGTTTGCATTAGGGTTGAGTGAAAGTTTGGTTTTTTAGGAGTTATTTATTCATATTGCAATTTGACAGTTTTCTGAGGAAAATAAGAATCCCCACCGGATAAAACTTCTTGGTTTTTATAGCTTGAATTTAAAGTTTTTGAATTTTTTTATTCATTGAAGAAGTATTCATCTGTTAATTGTCTTTACATGAGCAGGGAGGAGATAGAAAAGCAGAAAGCTCACGAACGATACATGAGGCTACAGGAACAAGGAAAAACAGAACAAGCCAAGAAAGATCTAGGTAAGCAGTGTTTGGTTGAACAGAAAGAAGATTTCATGTGTCCATGAATATTTATATTCTTAGTTTTCATAAGTCATATAGGGTAATTTGATGTTCACATGTGCAACATATTTGGGTATTTATTACCTATATCATGTAAATTGTGGTGTAAATATGCCCTTCCTGAAATGGTTTTGATAGTTTTTAGCATCTACTGCAGGGAGGCAGCGGACTTTCTAGCTAGTTTACTCTGATATAGAAGTTATGACCCAAAAAAAAAAAAAAAAAAAAAACTACTGTACTCGAGTAATTTTTGGTAGTATTAGCTGTGTAAAAATACTGACGAATGACCATCATGTTAAACCTCTTATTGACTTTGGGAAGGAAATTGGCTTGCTTGCTCACTTGCTATTAGGCCACCGACTTTATTGCTTTCCTGTCTTTAAGTAGAACTACGGCTATGCGTTGAAGTTAGTAGTATGAACATCTTGGGGAGTTTGGATTGCGTATTAGAATGAGTAAGTGTATCAGACTGATGGAATGAGTATCTTCATTTTGATGAAGTGGGAGGGAGAAGTCAAGCAAGACCGAGGTTGGTAGACAAGTTTTTGTGTTGTTGGTGAAGGGAGGGAAAGTAATAACTAGAATTGTAATCTATCAGATGTAATTGAGTCAATCAATGAAAACATAAAAAAGGGAGCAGGATAAGCAGTGTTGTGTCTTTTTGTCTTTGTTGATATGCCAGTGAAGCCTAACATACTTTAAATTCTCATTGCTAAATTTTACTGCCACAAAGTTTAATTTGAACCCTTCATTTTGGGCCTCCTATTGAAGTTCAATGTTGAAATTATTCACTTTTAGTCAGTCACTCATGATATATAATATTAAAATAAAATCCCGGATATCATGAGTCTTATTCCAAGTGAACACTTGCTAGCCAGTGTCAGGTTGGATATTGGTGGCTAAATAAGTGCTTGCACAAATTATGTCAGTGGCGTCTGAGCTTTCTTTATGAACCTCATCTGAGACAAATCCAACTACGAAGAAAGGGACCAGAGAATGGGAAATGTTATTGTCTTCTCTTTTCTTTTTTTCCTTCCCATATAGGTTAGAAATGTGCATTGCCTCCTTAAGACTGTAAGACTAATATCTTTCTTGTCGTTGGTTTGCAATTTAAACTGTACAATTTGATTCAATTTGTGTATAAACCAATTTGTTTAAGGGGTGTGAACCAAGTTAAAAAAAGAATCGTCCAATTTATTCATGATTTATTTAAGATTCAGCCGCTGATGGATCAATGTAGCTATGAATGTTTCTATCAAGTGTGTCACTTAATGTTAATCTAAAATCGTGTGGTCTAGCAACTTGAAACCTAATTTGAGTTTGATAGGTAAATTCATACACTGAACGACTAGATGAAAGCTACAAAAATGACTGTTGGAAAAGTCACTCTTGACTATACTTGTCCGTCAGTTTCTTCTCGTTGGTGTAATGGAATGGTCATTCTTCATATCCATTCCCTTCTCCTTTCTAGTTTTGGTTTTTGGTGCTTATTATTCCACTCTTGTTTCCTGCAGAGCGTTTAGCCCTCATTCGGCAACAAAGAGCAGAAGCTGCCAAGAAGCGAGAGGAAGAGAAAGCTGGTAAAGTCTTTGAGACTGCTGTATTTGTTAGTCTTGCTTCGCCCTTATCGCCATAACTGATCCAAAAACTCTCTTTCATCTACAGCCAAAGAACAGAAGAAGGTAGAAGCTCGCAAATGATCCTTAGAGAGCGCAGAGTAGTGTTCTCCTGCAAAACAACAAAGAGAATATGTGAAGATTAAAGACATTACTTTTCTATTTTATCTATTGGTGCAAACAGTATATTTTCTCTTCCCAGTATTGCTACTGAAAGCATGCGGTACTATTCTCGATTGGCCTTCCTATGAGTGAAGGCGTTTCTGGTGACTATTTAGAAGATCCACGATGCTGGGCTTGTTTGCAGAGCAATGTTTTCCTCAGTAGTTGCTACATCGGGTGCTGCCCTTTGGCGTGCTAGTTCAGGTTAAGAACCGCGCAGTCCATTAATTAATAGGCATTGTGATTGCAAGAAGAGGGCTAGTTATGTTAAACTTCATTATCATTGCTACGATGGATTGACGTTGCCAGGCATCTCTGCTCAATATACCCAAGGTTAATTTTGAAGTTATATCATGAGGTTTCAAGGTTAATTCAATCTTCTATGTTCATGTCTGAGAAATATGGTGTACTCATATGTTGAGGACAAAAATGACCCACTTTTCAAATATTCTTAAAAATAGTTTGTTCAATAAAAAATGGCTGTAGACAGCGTAAATTTGAGCCAATTTTGAAATGTTACATATGGCATCATTGTCCAATCAAACCTCGGACGTCCCATAGATATTCATAAATTACTAATATGACCAGTCATATAAGTATTGGTCGATCAAATTGAATTGCTGCGGTGTGTGATCGTTTGGACGAAAAAGATACCAGCGGTACTTTTTATCCGTCGGATAAGAAAATGTGCTTTTTCTTCTTTTTGGGACGTTGGAAAAGGGATGCCTTTACCGACCTCAACGTGCTCTTTTCGGAACATTTTGTAAGCGAGACAATATAATTGGGATTATGCCAATTTTCTTTAGTACTAGATGGCTCAAGAATTTCAACCGAAAAAAAAAAAAAAAAAGATGGCCCAGAAGTTTTTAGTCATGGTGAGTGTACTGGGATGGAATCTGGTCTAAAGGTCCTTGTCTATCAGAGTACTCATGGAGGTAAATTTAGTGTAGAGTGACATATGGTCGACTCCGTCGGCAGCTAAAACATGACAGAAGACAAAAAAGGTAAGACAAAATGTGTAAAACTCTCACAGTTGGATAAATAACACAAAAAGTCCTTGAACTTTGGCGTAATATGCAATGTGACTCTTGAATTTTAAATTTATTTAATATGATGCTTGAACTTTAGTCGAATTTGCAATGTTATCCTTGAACTTTTAATTTGTTCAATTTTGTTTTTTGGACTTTTGGTACATATTTAATTTAGTCCATTAATTGTATGAATATGTTTAATGCTGTCACTGAACTTGGGGACAAAAAATGGTTTTCAATGACCTTGTTATATAAGTTACACAATGATGAAACAAATTCCACAATTCTGCTGGAGGTGATCTTAAACAACCAGCCCCAACTCTTTTAAACAGAGATAGATTCTAAAGATAAGACATATTTTCCTTCAATTTTGAACTCAAACGCACGGTAACCAAACCAGAGGGAAGTGCTGGCAACTCATGAAGCATGTTGCAGTGAAGTAGATCAAGAGTCTCCAACTTGGAAAGATGCTTGATTTCAGAAGGTATGCTGCATATGCCAGTATATTGCAGCTTCAAGATTCTCAAATGAATTAGCTCCCCAATGCCTCTAGGAATCTCCCCTTTTAAACTCCTACATGAGGAGGCGTGCATTTCTTCAAGGCTATGTAGACGCCCAATAAAACTAGGAAATTCTTTTATGAAGCAATAGTCCATCTTTAACACTCTCAATCTCTGCAAATTTCCAAAGGAATCTGGTAATTTTGAAATGCCTGTTCCCGACATATCCAGCTCCTCTAAAGAGTTTAATTGGCCAATGGAGTCTGGAAGTTCTCGTATCCAACGACAATTCCTCAATGACAAGCGTTGGAGTTTCACCAGCTCACCAAATCCATCAGAGAGTTTGGTAATCTTTGAATTATCTACTGAGAGTATTGTAAGTGATGTCAGGTGTTCAAAAGAATGGGGCAAGAGACTTAATGACAAGCAATTGGAGGCGCAAAGAGTTTCAAGTTTCTTTAAATCACCTTCCAAGGGAATTTCTTGCACAGAAGTCTCATCAATGAGGAGTTCTTTCAAAGCCTCCAAGCCACCCATTTCAGCAGGCAACATGTTGAGTTCAGTGCAGGACTTCAAATTCAGGCAAAGCAAATTTTTGAGACCACCAATTGAAGGATCTAGATAAACCAACCGAGAACATCCCTCTAGAATCAGCATCTCCAATTTCGGGAAGCTAGAAAAGGGAGGACTTATCAGTAATTCAGTGCAACCGGTGAGATTTAAGACTCTCAATTGTTCCGTCTGTAAAACAGAATAGAAAACATCATAAAGTCAATTGCTAGATAATTAACAAAATAAATGCATTAGAGCAGTAATAGGAAACCACCTTGATTTTCATCCAACCTCTCCAATCTTCGGTGATTTTGCTCCATGAAAGATCAAGAATGACTAGTTCGGTCAGAGTAAATTCTGTTACTTCGAAATCTTTTGGGCACCCTTGCCAACGAAGCCACCTTAACTTTGGAAATACATTTGCAAAATTTCCAGACATACGTGCATGATCGATTTTCAAGAACCTTATGTTTGGCAAGCTCTTGAAATCTGTTTCTGTAAATTCATGGGGACGGCGATTTTTGAAGTCAAAACAGAGGACTTCCACCTCCTCCATTCCCTACAGTTGCCAAAAGTAACAAATAATCTGAAGCTATAAAACACGATTTGACAATTTTGCCATGTGATAAGGACTAGAGTGGCTTTCTTTTCCGTGCGTGCAAAGAAAAACTTTAGATGGTGAAATAAGTAAAGCTCATATTAGACCCTATATGTCAAGGCTTTCATTTTACGGAAAAAAGTAAACCATTGAACCATAAGCCTTTACCTCTTCCCAGTTGATGACTTCCAGCTTTGTATTATCCACGTATAGTCTACTGCGCCTTCCAGGATCTCCTTTATCTATAGATCCACTGAGGTGCTTCAACAGCCTATGCATCCAAAGCAAGTTGTCTGCTTGAATTTTTACTAAGGGCATCAAAACGTGGTGAGAAGGCAAAAGATCTCGCTCAGGCCACATATATGATGCAATTCGGCTGTCCTCGCCATTGGCAAACCATGCTATGTCCCAAAAAATTTGTTTCTGCTTTTCATCTAATGCTTCATAACAGATTTTCGAAATCTCCCTACAATCCTTCAAAACCTCTCGAGAGTTCTCCTTCCATGGTTTTATCAAGTCTTCTATCTCCCTCCAATCTCCTATTGTTTTTCCACGCAGAAATGAACCAATAACTTCAATAGTAAATGGAACCCGCCCCATAGCTTTGATAATGCGCTTCGCAATTTCAGGATAGCCAGGTATCAAACCGTGTGTTCCTAAAGCATGCTTGTGAAAAAGTTGAAGAGCTCGATCATTATCCATCTCATTCACTTCATATGTACGAACCAGGTCTTGAGAGTCATATGTTTGGAGAATTCCACCATTTTCTGAAGTAACAATCATCCGACTTCCAGAACCAAACCAGTCAAGCCGGTCTCCTACAAGATCATGAAGATGAGACTCCTTTTCCACATCATCTAGGACAATAAGAACTTTCATATTGTGAAATACATTCAGGAAAAACCTAATTCCTCCTTCAAAAGAAGTAACATCACCATCTCGCCCAAGAATATCGCATATTAACTTAGTTTGCACAAACTGAATACCACCAGCATTTTGTGCCGTTTCTCCAATCTCTGCTAGAAAGCTACAACTATCAAAACAAGAGGAGAGTTGGTCGTATACGGCCTTCGCTATAGTGGTCTTGCCAATTCCATTAGTTCCATGGATTCCAACAATGCGCACTCCAACCTCATCATCATCTATTTCCAATAACTTGAGTACATCCTTCACTCGATCATTTATACCAATTACGTGTTCAATAGTGGCAACTGAGGTTCGCAAAGATTCCAAAGGAAAACTAGGAAGTTTCAACTCCTTGATATGTGGAAGGGGTGGAATCCATTCCATATTAGGACACTCCCATATCCTTAGTGCAGAGAGATTAGGAAGTGACGAGAGGGCATGAAGATCACTTTCTGTGTACTCCACTATAGGTAGCTCACCAACTTCCAAACGCTTGAGGCTCGTAAGCTCACCAAGTGGTGGGAGACTTTTGCATCCTGCACAATGAAACAACCGTAGCTCAAGTAACTTAGGCATGCGAGACATCCAGCTTGGAAACCTTGCACCCCCATAACCTCTTATTTCTAAGCTTCGAAGATTTGAGCTTGGCTGCAGCTCTCTGAGTAGAACTTCATCTCTTTCTTTTCCGGCAAACACTAATACTAGTGAAACTAAGGAATCCTTCTCCCTCAAGTTCGCAGCATTTGACTCTGCTACCGCATCTTCTATTTCTCCCTTAACTTCAATCCTGAGGCTTCCTCTCAAATTGCTTAACCTGTTCAACTCCCCTAGCCCACCGCAATCCTCTGGAAAAGAGCCATCGGGCAAAAAGAAATCTGTTAGAGTGCGCAAAAGAGTCAACTGGCCCAACCCATGTGGCATATGAGATAGGGCATTACAATTGCTAATCTCCAATTGCCTGAGGTTGACCAATTTTCTTATATCTTTTGGCAACTCTATTAGCTTGTAACACATATTGAGTTTAAGTACTTGCAACTTTTGCAATCTTGTCATAGAATCAGGAAGCCTTACGATTTCTCCATTTTCAGAGAGATCTAGAAATGTCAAGTGTTTCAACTCACAAATAGAACTTGGCAACTTCTCAATACCACTATCATGACAATCCAAGACACGCAAGAACTTGAAACTAGAAATGAGTTCACAAAGAGTTTTTACACCCATTTGAGCTTGGCACCTCGAGCGTTTTGTTTGATCCATTTTGATGAATGTCCTCAGATGTTTTGCTCTGAGTAGAGAAGTGCGAAGTCCCTGCGATAAATCTAAAGTTGAATCCCAGGATACATGACGAGTTCTTTCAGCAATTGATGACCGGAGCTGAAAAAAGTGTTGAGAATACTCAGTTTGAGCAACTGTGCACGCTAGATCATTCATTAAATCATGCATCTTACAGGAGGTCACATTTCCAAGTTCATCTTTAGTACAGTCTTGAAAGAAATTCCTCCTAAGTAAATCCATGAAATAGTCGTGAGCAATATCTTCCATATCCTGATCTGGGTTGTCTATGCGCTGGATAAATCCTTCTGCTATCCAGAGACTCGTCAACATTAGTTTATCAATCACCCAATCTTTGGGAAACAATGAACAGAAGTCAAAGCACTGTTTTAGATGGCATGGGAGATGATGATAACTAATTATAACATGTGCGATTACCCCATAAAAATCCGATTCTGCAGAATATCTTGGGATCTCGCGCTCAAAATGTAACCACTCAGCTTCAGTTTTCTTGAAGAATAGTATACTTCCGGATGTTCGTAGAGCCAAAGGGATTCCATGACATTTTTTGACTATCTGCCTCCCGATAGTTAGCTTTTCTGAATCTCTAGTCTCTTCTTCTTCCTTACAAGCCATTCTCAACAATAAATCTAAAGACGAGCTTTCAGAAAGGGCCTCAAGGAAATAAGATGAGGTTGTGCCCATGAAATGCGCAACTAACCGATCGCATGTAGTTATCAGAATCTTGCTTCCATCGGTACCTCCCATAAATAAACTTTTCAAGCTCCCCCATTGTGCGGGAAACTCAAACCACCGTACATCGTCCATAACTAGGAGACATTTCTTCCCACGAATGTGTTCCATAAGTTGATTTTGCAGACTCTCCAACTCAACGTCATCTGCTCTCTCTGTTGTTGCACTTTCTATCATTTTTCGCAATACCATTTTGAGATTAGACATGTCGTCACCCACACAGATCCATATCCTTAAATCAAAATGCTTGTTGACCATGTCATCTTTGTATAGACATCGAGCAAGAGCAGTCTTTCCAATCCCATCTGGACCACATATTGACAGGACGGAAATTTTCTTTTCAGTATCTGAGTCTAACAAGAACTTCTTAATTGCGCTTTTCGCATGATCTCTCCCTGTAATCTCCTCCCCGTACGCAAAGGAGTCCGACTGCTCTCTCTTCTTCGATCCTCTCTCTACATGAGCATCCTTCGCGTACTCTCGCAAGTCAGAATATAAAGCGCCTTCAGCAGCGCTTGCCCTTTCAGCACCATCTCTCCCTATAATCTCCACCTCGGACACGGAGGAGACTGACCACCATCTCTTCCTCGATCTTTTATCTGCCTGTACATCTTTCGCGTGCTCTTGCAAGTGCAAAGACTTCCCTCTAGCAGCGATGGCTTCTAATCTCTTCCTAATGCTCTTCAGCTCTGAAGCAAGTTCGTTTGAAGGTGGAAAGAGGGTATCTACCTGCTTCAACTTCTCATCTTTGCTCGGCGATTCTCGTAAATGCATAACGTCAAATCTCCATTCTTCGAGGAAATCCTCTGCATCATAGAAAGCAGCTTTGAGATCGTGAAGCCATGATTTGAGGTTCCGCTTTTCCGCATCGGGCACTACATTTTGGAGAGTGGAAACGGTTTTCTTGAGCATCTGAAATTCGACATCCCAAAATTTTCCCTCCTCCGTCAGATCTTCCAGAAGTTTAGCTACTTTGCAGACGATCGCCTCCGCCATAGCTCTTCCGGGGTGAAGGGATCCTGCTCCTCCTCTTTTTTCTTTCAAGAGTTATGGAGGATATAGATGAAAGTGCAACAACAGAGAGATGGCATTTGCCTTTTCCAATTCAGTAACTTCATAGTTTAATATTATCTTAGGCGGTCGCCTCAAGAAATTACAAAGACATCTCGGCAATGCTATTTGCCGTTTCCTTCTTCGTTTCTTGCTGATCGTGGATCGATAAAAAAGGTAATATATCGTGCGATTGGCCTACCTTCGCGGAGTACTTTCGCCAGTTAAGGCATTTTGATGGTTGAGACTATGGTGGCCGTGGTATTTTAAATTTGGGCAAATACCACAAAAATATTCCAAACTTTTTTTTTTGCTTCACCAAAAACTCTAAACTTACTTATCATAACAAAAATACCCCCACTTTTTTTTTTGTCATATAAAAATCTAAACTTATATACATGTGACACACATACCCATTATTTCAATTTCATCTAAGATATATTTATCACACCGGTATAAATTCAAGCTTTTTTATGACAAAAGAAGTTTCAATATTTGTATCACAATGGGAAAGTTGAGGGTTAAGTTTGGCATTTTGTGATATTCAACCTTTAAATTTTTAAGGCGTTGAAATAGCCATAGCCTCCAAAAATTACAAAAGATAAATGAGCTCATAAAAAATGCATTGAAGGCAATAAACTCCAAGTCCAACAAAATTTGTTTATAGGACCCTCAGGGCGATCAAGGACTTGCAATTTATAGTTATTACATTACCAATGTTCAATTAGAGCAGTTAGATCATATTTTGTCTCAACATACGAAATAAGATTTTGATGATCTAATAAATAAAAGATGCAAGGGCATGATGCCGTGAAGCTAGTACTAGCCTAACCCAACTTGTGGACCAGCTCGATCGAATCGAATCTCTTGAAAATTATAATCCTGCGGTTCTATTGGCATGTGAAGTCAATTTGAGTTGGTGATCGAAATTATTAGACATTTTTCTATTGTTGATATGTTATTTATATTTTATGTAGAAATATAATTAATTGTCATATTAGTTGGCAATCCTATATATGGGTCCCACTCAAATTTCAGCTCACTTCTTCTAGACCTGGCAATTAGGTAGGGTCAATTTGTGTTTTCTGGTCAATAATCGCATCGTTTTAAATGGTTCAATAGTTGATGAGACCATACTCGAGCTATTCAAACTGAGTTGTCCTTTTTCTTAACCCATTTTTCCCTCAACAAAGGGGTTATTATGCAAATATTTCACCAATTCAATATTCGTAACAAAACTAATAGTAGAGTGTTTGCATGTCGATTGCGACAATATAGCAATTTTGTATAGTGACAATAATCATGAAATTTAATAACGAAATGAAAATTTACTTGAAAACAATATATACCATAATCTAGATAATTGAATATTGTGGATTTATTTTCCTTGTATATAAATACGCTGTACACTTATCTTATGTTGTATTTTACAAATGTTGAGTTTATCATGGATTATTTCTATTTAACTCGACTTGAATTGCTTGTCATATTCTTAAGTAATCATTGTGTTAAATAATGTTACTCTAATGTTATATCACCACATCTTGTGTTAGATGGAATCGGAGTGATTGTCCTCTTTATGGTGTGCTGTATTGGAAGTGACAAAGTCAAATTTTCTCTCCGTATTATGTATGGATCCATCAAAATGCGTTTCTGGTAATCAGTTTTTTTTTAATCGTGTTGAAATATAGGAATACCATAAGATAATACCTGTACAACTAAGTGTTCACCCTAAATGAACTAGTTTAACTGGAAATTAGAATGATGTGACGTGACGGCATCGTCCTCACTAGTTTGATAATTTCCAACTTGGAAGTGGTCTATACCAATTTTGTAAACAAAAGTTATATGAACTAATTTAATACTCACCTCCTAGACCAATGAAAGTTGAGTCAGCATTGCACTCACGTCCTTTTAGGTGGTCTGTGTTAGCTATATATCCTAAAGCAGCCATGTAATAATTACATATTAGGTACATAAGTCAAAGAAATATTCATTCATCGTCCCATTTATATGAATGAGTCTATAAGATTAGTTGCAACTTAATAATTTTCTTAAGGTGATAAGAATATGCGTGACAGGTTTACAGTTATAGAGAATCTTTAAATAGTTCTTGGTGGATGGATCATTGAGAGGATATTAATGATTTTGTTGAGACCATTGTATTCTTAAGCTTCACCATTGAGTATTAGATACCTTAGGGGATGATAAGTCACAAGTCATTGGGTATTGTGATACTTGAGCAAGAAAACGAGTGCTTTTCTTGGACAAGTTCATTAAACGTGGCATGTATAGAGCAATTAGCAACATAGAAGCTTTTAGCAGGGTCAATGACTAATTGTTTGTGCTTTGGTCTTGTGTAAAATCCTAAACTTGAGGTATTATGCTGATTTGTATGTTGCATGTCTATGGTTCAAAAGTGCACATATTGATACTTTGTCGAATTGTCTTTGTACTTGACGGTCACAATTTGTTTTCATACGAAGGTACATGAGTGCGCAATATGGAATGTCTTATTACACACACACACACACACACACACACACACACACACACACACACACACACACACACACACACACACACACACAAAAGATAGAATATTGATGTTATATGCGAAATGATTGTGACATTGTATTGGAATCCTCCGCCGAGGTTGTAACTAAGAATGAATGGTTTATGTCTCATAGAAATACATGTCAGTTAGATTTGTGCATATGATCAAATTGGTGGCTTGACAAACATTTCCATGGCCTTTATTCGATCGGGACATAGTGAAATAGAAAGATTAAATTACATGGTCACCAAAGCTGATAAGTTCGTTATGTTCTTGAAATATTTACATTGTCTAGATAGCCATGACATATTAGTACATGTCATTCATGATTTGTAGGAACGAAAGATTGATTTGGACAATTAGTTCCCTTGGTTGTGTTAATGTGTTAATACAAGTATTATTGCTAACTTAGTGATGAACCTAGAGATGTCACACACCATTACTAATTCAAAATGATGTTTGAACGGGAGAGACAATATTACAAATGTGTTTCCAATTGAGGCAATCAGATTGAGTCGAGCTGAAAAATAAGTAACTGAATCAAAAATCTGAAGTGGGTTTCAGACTTTACAGTCGAATAGAAGATTAGTATTAGGTTTAGATTCAATGCCCAAATTAATAATCTGAAGTGAGTTCAGAATTAATAACCGTATTAATGATCTGAAGAGAGCTCATAATTAATAGCCACATTAATGATCTAAAGTGAGTTTAGAATCAATGGCATCATTAATGATTTAAAGTGAGTTCAGAATCAATAGCTAAATTAATGTTCTAAAATGGTTTCAGACTTAACGGCTAAATTAAAGATATGAAACAGTTTTAGATTTAATGGCTATATTAATGATCTGAAACGGTTTTGGAATCAATGGGCAGTTTAATTGTCATGCCTCAGACCTTCCCTTGCCACGGGAACATGACATCTGCCACATCAATTTGCTATGTCTCAGGAGGCGTCGCCGTCTCAATGATTTTATCTTTCTATTAAGCACATGTGGAAGCGTTCGACTCAATCACTCAATCAATAACGTCAAATAGATAGTAAGGAAAACACACATAAACTATACATCTTATATGCTTCATTTATATAAATCGGAAAGATTCATTTATAAGCCGGGGTAAGTACACTATCAGTGCCAAAAGTTGTGTACGGTGCTCACTTTAGTGCCAAAAGTTTCCGTCGGATCACTTAAGTGCCAAATTGGAGAAAAAACGATCACTTTGGCGCCACCGGCGAGAGATTCCGGCCAAAATGATTACGTGGCTTTTATATTTAAAAAAAAAAGTCAACATGGCTTAAGACTGTCCACGGTGAATGTCATAAAACGACGCAGTTTTCCTTTCTTCATAAGAAACTACATCGTTTTATACCATTCCATGTGGATTCACTTACAAAACGATGCCGCATTGCTCTACGGCCAAAAACGATGTTGCTGAAGAGGGAGTAAAATAGGGTTCGTATACGATTCTTGCTTGACACCGGCCGTAGCTCGCTCATCCACTGTCGTTCGCTTGCCTGCCGTTGCTCGGCCATCGTTCTAGTTGTGCCGTCGTTCACGGTCGTTCGTTGGCTGCGACCCCAACTCTCGCTCACTCAAGTTTGTCATATTCTCTACATGGGTCAATTTAGTGAAAAATTTAGGGTTCCGACATGCAAGTTAGGGTGTGGAGGGCAAATTGAGGGCTCGGCTAAGAGGGAAAATGGTGGGGATTTCACTTTTATGGGGACCAAATAGAAAAATTGAGGGTTTCGTCGTTTGTTCGCTTTCTTCTGTGTGGACCGAATAGAAAAATATGGCGTGGAGGGGAAAATGGGGGCTCGACTCGGAGGGAAACGGTGGTGGGACCTTACTTTGTTTAATTAATTGGACTGCTTCTGTGGGGGATCGAATGTGATTGAATTGAAAAATGGGTGGTGGGGACCTCACTTTGTTTATTCAATTAGGTTTCCTTTGTTTCTGTAAAGGCACCGAATTTAATAAATTGGTTGCATTTGTTTCTTGACAACAAAACGACAAGGACCTGCATGTGAAGTTGCTGATTCTGTCATGTGGTCCCAAAAACTAATGACTTTTTTTTTTTCTTTCATTGGGTGCAGCATCAATATGGACGAGAATCAGGTAGGCGTCATTGTTTGTTATGGTGGAGAGTTTGTTATTGGCACAGAGGATTGGGAATATACTAGTGAAAATGAAGGTACTATCTATGTCAATGTTCGGAAGCCATTATATATTGATTTTTTAAGGGATTTGGTGTATTTTTTACGATGCAAAGTGCAAAAACTACATAACTGTGTTCCTGGGAAGGAATTGAAGGATGGCTTGAGATTTTTTAATGACGATAATGGTATTAAGGATATCATTTGCCATTATCTTCACGGCGAAGAAGCTAGGGTATATGTTGAGTATTATAGTGATAATGGGGATGGTGAGGATGAGGATGAGGATGAGGATGGGGATGGGGATGGGCAGATCACCACTGAAAGAGGAGAAGTGAGGGATCCTATTCAAGTGAGTAATCAGGTCGGGGATGAGTTTAGGTTAGATGAAGGGCAAAATGAGATGGAGAGAAGTCATATTGATAGAGATGAACAAACAAGGAGATGTCCTGAAATCTTGGGTGGAGATGTGGGCGATGAAGACTTCATTGGATTAGAATGGGAAATTGCTATATCTAGTGAATGGGAAGATGAATATTTGGCTTCAGTAAGTTTTCCAAGTGATGAAGATGATGATGAACTCGCACAATCAAGACAAAAGCAAAGGGAATTTCTCAGAAATTTTTTTGCAGCTTCAGGAAAGAGGCCCGAGCCAATAAATAGGGATAGAGCTCCAGCTGAAGGTAATAGAAGTGAAGATGAAGAAAGCTGCGACGATGAAATTGCTAGTTTGGAGAATGAGCTTGACAATGATGATGAAGAATCTGCTCGTGGAAGAAAAAGTAAGTACCCTTGCTATGATCCGACTGTTGATAAACTTGTTTTGTTTGTGGGCATGAGATTTGATGATGCCAAACAATTCAAGGAAGCTGTTGTTAAGAACTCCATTGCTGAACAGAGGAACGTTGAATTCATTAGAAACACGAAGGAATTTGTGAGAGCTAAGTGCTCACAACCCAATTGTTCATGGAAGCTCTATGGCGCGCTGAGTAAGAAGGGGTCATTCCAGATTAAGTCCCTCCAGGATAAGCATATTTGTCCAATTATATTTAACAATAAAAGGGTAACAAGTGTGTGGTTATCGAAGCATATTTTCAATACTATCAAAGTAATGCCCGAGATCAAGAGTCATCAATTTCAACTGTTAATGCAGGAGTAATTAGGGGTTAATGTGTCAAGGAATAAATGTAAGAGAGCTAAGATGAGGGTGATGAAAATATTGATGGGTTGGTATAAGGAATAATATGCGCATGTATGAGATTATGCTGGCGAATGCATGTTTCAAAACCCATTTAGTAGGGTATATATGGAGGTTGTGGAGAGGTCACTCCCTGATTTTGGGCTTAGATTTGATAGATTTTATGTCTGTTTTGATACATGCAAACGAGGTTTCTTGGCTGGTTGTAGAAGAGTTATAGGATTTATTGTTTTTTGATGGATCCTTTGCGGGCGTGAGAGTCGAAAAGGGTTTACCCCCGAGAAGGTGGGGAGAACCCCCACCTCCCCCTTCCAAGTTGGAAGGGTGGCCTAGATTGGATGGATGCTTTTTAAAGGGTTTATGCAAGGGGGAGTTGTTGGATGCTGTGGGGAGAGATGCCAATAATCAAATGTTTTCGATAGCTTGGGTGGTGGTGAAGATAGAGAACAAGAATATTTGATCCTGGTTCCTCAAAAAATTAATGGCTAACCTTGAGATAATCGATGGGGGAGGATGGACATTCATGAGCGACCAACAGAAGGTAATTCCATTGTCAATTGATTCATTCCCTTTTAATATTAATTACTTGCATATTTTTCCTGACTTGTATTTATTGGTTTGAATTTTTGTAGGGACTTATTCCTGCATTAGCTGAGTTGATGCCACATGTTGAGCATAGAATGTGCTCGAGGCACATATATGTAAACTGGTCAAGGAACTTAAAAGGAGATAGGCTGCAGAAGCAGTTCTGGCAGATAGCGAAGAGTACCAACATGGCTGATTTTAGATTAGCCAAACAGGGATTGTTACAGCTGATAAAGGAAGGTTTTGATGCATTCTTCCAGACAGAAGCTAAGCACTGGTGTTGGGCTTTCTTCAGCGAAGAGTTCAAATACAATATCATTGATAACAACCTCAATGAAGCTTTTAATGGCATAATTTTAGAGGCCAGGTGTAAACCAATCATCAGCATGCTTGATGATATTCAAGTTATGGTCATGACTAGACTGCATGGGCAAAGAGATGAGGCTATGAAGTGGACTAGAGACTGTGGTACTAGGATTGTGAAGAGACTGTATGCAAACATTGTTGCTAGTAGGTTCTGCCATCCATTTTGGGATGGAGATAATGGATATGAGATTATTCAAAATCAAGATAAGTATGTTGTTAAGCTGGATAGAAGAAAGTGTTCATGCGGAGCCTGGCAACTAAATGGAATTCCCTGTGCCCATGCCATTTGTGCTATTTAAATGAAGCAAGAAAACCCAGATGATTACCTAGATGATTGGTACAAAAAAAGCTCATACCTTACTTTGTACCAATTCATGATGGAGCTTATTAGAAGTAGCAAATTTTGGGAGCCAATAAATCATGAAAGCCCTCTACCTTTGCTATTGAAGAAGCAAATAGGAAGGCAAAAAAGGAGACGAAGAATGCAGCAGGAAGAGGCATCAAGTCAGAGGATGAGTAGGATTGGGGCCAAGATGAAATGCTCCTATTACTGCAAGGAATGTCACAATAAAAAATGTTGTGAGCTGAAAAAGCAGCATCAACAGCAAGATGTAATGGCTGATTTAGTTCTATGGACAAGACCTACTGAAGAGCTTCATGTTGGGTCTACTGAAGGGAGGACAGAAGGCTCTGTTGTAATGCCTATTGAAGGGCAGATAGAAAGCCCTGCTATAAGGTAAGTATTCTCTTTGCCTCAATAACTTTTCAGTTTATATTCGATAGAGTTTGATGGTTGACCATGTGTATTGGCTTCTCTTGTGCTTTTCCTTTGTCATGCACTTGTAATTTGAGAAGTTTTCTCCATTTGTTTCCACCATGAAAATGAGTATATGTTTAATTATTCATTGTAGTTGGTTATAATCCTGATACAGTACATTGTTGTAAGGCTTACTAAAGGGCCAAAACAGGGCCCTGTTGTAGGCTCAAGTGCAGGGACAGGTACTGGAATGGGCAAGACACCAACAACAACAACAATTGAGTCCACCGTTGAACAAACGAGAAAAAAATTTCCTGTAAGTTGTACATTGCTGTGTTTATCTTTTATGGGTTTAAATTTAAATTTGTTATGTGTTTCTTAGGTGAGAAGACGAGCAACTGCACAAGTTGCAGAGGTTGCTCCCCCATTTGTTGCCGTTGAAAATGATACACCACAATGAACAAGATGGGCTCTTGGAAAAAGATTCAGGCAATTTGGTTATGGGATTTACACAGATGAACGTACTGGAATGATTATTTTGAATGTAAGATTTGTAGGTCTCATGCATTTAATTTGTTGTACTTCAATTCATTTGGTTGACAATATGGCTATGTTCTTGTAGCTTGGGAGAACTTTGGAGGTACTTATCTCTTAAGGTGGGCCAACTCAAGAATCAAGGGTGCAGCCAAAGAAGAGTGCTCCAAAGAAGAAGACAGCGGGTATAGCTGCAAAACAGCCATTCAAAAAGAACCTAGCACCAGCTCTATCTCAACCAACGATTGTGAGCAATAGTGATCATATGGACCAGCACATGACACGTGTTAGACCAAAAATAGCCACTGTCAAGAACAAGGAAAAGGAGGTGACAGAAAGCCCAGTTAAAGAACCTGTACATCTAGTTCGAAAGAGTACTTAGATTATGAATCAATTCAAAGCTCTAAGAGGAAAAGAGATCGGGGTGTTGTGCATATTGACTGATGGAAGGGTGATGGACATGGTCTCTTTTTATGTGGTGCTGGACATGGTCTTTTTTATGTTTTCTTTTTTTAGAAGGGTGCTGGATATTATATTTTTATTGATGGTAGTTGCTGCCATTGTTTTTTGAGAAGGGTGCATATTGCCATTGTTTTTTTGTTTTGAAGAGGGTGCTGAACCTTCGGTGATTGTGGAGTGAAGTTAGACATGTTTTTCTTTTGTAAACAATCAATCAATGTCAATGGCAATAGTTGTTTTTGTTATTTTCTCTTGTGTTGGTTTTGGCTAGTAATGCTAGCAAGACAGTTATCAATCATGCTGTATAATTTTTGTTGTTGGTGCAATGTTCTTATGAGGTTGATATTATTTTTAGATGTGTGCATATACTGTTGCTGGTTGAAGTTGTGGATGCTAATGAATTTGTGGGTTCTGGTTGTGTGTGCCGGTGTAAGAACAAAATGCACTAGCTCGCCTTGGTGTAGTTGTGGAAGCTGCATCTTCTTACATGAGCAATTTTTGGTGCTGGTGCATTTTGTTGCATCAACACTTGTATGGGCTAGTGCAAAAAGATGCACCGGCAACCCAACTGGTGCAAGATGCACCACGACTGGTGCAAGTCAAGTAACGTTTGAAACTAACATGTTCTTTTTTTAAAAACTTGTGCAACACAAGTGATCACTTTGTAATCGCGATTGGCACTTAAATGATCATTTTTATAAAAAATTGGCACTTAATCGATCACTATTTACAACTTATAGAACTTAATTGGTCAATCGTGAATTTGCTACTATCCTTTAATTTCTCCATGGTTTGCAGTTGCAGCAAACCAGCAAACCAACAAACCATTACCAGATAAAAAATGCAGCAAACTATTATATTTGAAGCAAAAACTAACCAAAACAAACATTGACAATACACAACTAAATAATAAAACTTTTAAGTGCTCACAATTAATGCATTCCAACTCCAACCTTCTATTTCTATCATAGATTACAACAAAACCTTCTACTCCATAAAAAAATTGCAGCAAAGCAAAAACACATTTTACTTCTATTTCCACGTCTTCGACTATGGTAGACATACAAACTTCTTCTCATTACTCACTTCACATTTGAATAAACTACACAAGAGAATAACAACACAATTAACGCTCGATAAAAGTTTCTTTCAATTTTTAGCCTTGAAACCTCCCTTGTCAAATGGTCGACCAGAGATGTTAAACCTTTCATTTGAGCTTGCATTGAGTCGACATTCTCCAACTCATCCATTAATGTAGGTGGAGGTTGATGTCAGCCTTCAAGTAACTCCAAGATCACCTTTGTCACTCGATTAGAGAATTTCCTATCGACCCATTTGAAATATTTGCATTTCGAGTCTTCTCTATATCTACCGCAACCATGGAATTTTCTCTTGAGATTCAACTGAGTCCAAGATGTTCTTCTCGGACTCGGTAACCCACAATAACAGCAACACTCATCATCTAATTCACTTTTTTTTATAGGAATGTGAGCCGCTACTGAAACTTCTGCCTTCCATTTGCAAGAGCGAATTGATAACTTTGGGAGAAAATCGAAGTATGCACTCGAATTGGTCGAATTAGGGATTTAGGGTTTTCAACTTTTGATTTTGGTCGAATTTGGGGATTTAGGGATTCTTATTTAGGGGAAAAGACGCTAAACGACGTCATTTTGTTGTTTGTATGCTGATTGTACTCTCTGACGATCCACGTCGGCTTCAAAAATTAATAAAAAATTGTCACGTCGGATTTCCGGCCAACCAGATCAGCGTTGGCATTGAAATGATCGTTTTTCAAAATTTTTGGCACTTAAGTGATTCGACGGAAACGTTTGGCACCAAAGTGAGCGCTGTACACAACTTTTGGCACTGATAGTGTACTTACCCCTTTATAAGCTCATTTCTTTAGGGCCATTCTGATTATCGCCCCACACAAAAAGATATAAGGGGGGAGGGGTTTGTCCTAGCTCCTTCTATAAGAGTGACTACCAAAAATGGTTTCCATCAAAAGCCGGTATCGTCATGGCTAGAGCTTGGGCTCTGGGTCGTAGTCGGGGTTTGACTTGGGGTTATCCACGGTGCCTATAGGAGGGGGCATCACCGACCCGTTAGCATGATCGGCCGGACCATTGAAACTATGAAGAGAACCGTAGAAGTCCTCGTCAACCGAGGCGAACCGGGTAACATAAAGATGGGGAACTAGGTATCCCACGACCTCGTCCACCCACATCGTTGTGGTGTGGTGCTAGAAGAGGATATCGGTCATAGCATTCTTAATGTCAAGCACCATAATCTTCATATATAAAGGGAGACCAAAACGAGATGGCGGAAGACTCATACCCGTTGGCTTGAAAATGGTTAAACAACAATAAATGAGTTGAAAACTCAACAAGTAAATAACCTAAATCTTGTACAGGCGGATGCCTCGCATTAGAACCTTACTATTACCCGACCCAAATTTATCAATGGCAGATCAATAGCAAAGCCTTTGCTTTGCCTTGACTGGAAACATGAGAGGTACTCATCCTGTACCTAAACCTTCGTCCCAGCAAGAATCCATAAAGTATCTCATGCCCACAACAATTCTCAATATGTCAATTAATCACTTCAACAATGTATAAGTGTCCCTTGAGTCCTAAATAATAGCATAGAAATTCATGCGTGTTACACTAATGCAATTAATAGCAAATAATATTCCCACGTTTCGGATATTAGTGTCTAAAATATTATCATGACCTTCAAGACTCTAATAATCACTTCCAAAACATCTACGTGTTACTCAAGTCACAACTAATGGCCTTTATAACATACACATGCCTTCTCAGTTACTAAAAAAGACAATTAAATTATGCACGTGTCTCACACATCTCATATAAGGCCATATCAAACATGCATGAGCCATATATTAACTTCTAAGGCATGCACATAACACTCAAATGCTTCGCACATGTTTAGCGCATCGAGAGTCACATAATACCCCATAATATTACGCTATCTTGAGTCTAATTATTAATCATACATAGCTGAAACCTTCCAGCTTTTTTGGAAAAATCCGGGACATCGTCTTGCGCCATTGAGCATGGCATCCGAGCCCCCATCGGGCATCCTTTCGGGCATCATTCCGTAATTATCACTGTGAACGGCATCCAAAAACCTCCGGGTGTTGACACCTAAATTTTACTATTTTATTTATGACTCAATCGCATACAAAATTAGGAATTAGTTGCTAAAAAAAAAAAAAAAGAAAAAAGAAAAGAAGACAAAAAAAGCGAGGCCGGGCCGAGGCTAGGTTAGCCTGGCCTTCTTTCTTTTTCTTTTTATCCATTTCCATTGGCTTGGGCCTGGCCTAGCCTCCTTCATTTTTCCTTTACTTCACTGACCCAATCTTCTTCTCTTCTGCCTCTCTCTCTCCCTCACGCTCTTTGCAGAAAGAAGGAAAAGCAAAGTAAGAGCCAAAGGAGATGGGGATGGCGAGGGAGCAGAGACGGCAGCGGATTGCGCAGATTGATCCTAGGGTTGGAGTCAGGCCAGCAAGGCAGCTGGCAGTGGCAGGAGCCATGCGCGCTTGTTGGCCGAGCTTAAAAGCGAGAGGGAGGGAGCCACGAGAGAGGAGAGGGGCCGAGACAGTGAAAGCTGAGATTGAACAAAGAGCAAGAGGGAGCCTCGGCTGACTATTTGGCCACACGCGAGCTCCGTCCAACGACCCCTCTGGGTAGAAGTCCTCAAGCCCGAACTAGTAAGCTTCCATTTTTCCCTTTGTTTGCTGCCCCTCTTGGGTATGCTGGGCTAGGGTTCGTGGCCATTCGGCTCACATGAACTCTACCCCCGTAGGTCTTTAGCTAAGTCGTTGGGCATTGTTGGATGTTTGCTGAGAATCCCGGCCCCGTTTCAAGTCCCGGTCGAGTCGGAAACCCTTCACTCGATGTCGCACACCACCCGCTTGATGAAATGCTTCACTGACATCTAGTGTTGCTTTTGCCCTTTTTGGCCAAAATCGAATGTCCACGGGTTGATTTGTTTTGTTGAGATGTTGTTTTTGTGATTAGCATTTCCCAGGCGTTGGTCATTCGGTTGTTTCGCTGCCACCGCTCCCATCATCGTTTACGTTGTTTTGTGTTTCATGCTTTGTGGCCAACAATGGCCGTCCGATGACAAGAGAAAATCGATGGGGAGGTCAGCCGACAAGTGGTGGTCAGGGTGTACGATTGGTGAAGGGTAATAGCTTGGCGATGGCTTGAGATTTGGATGAGGTTTCTCTAGAAACGTAGGAGCTTCAGTGAGGGCGGGAGCTTGTTAAGGAAGATCGTCCAAGGAAGGAGACGACTTGCAAAAGGGAAAGAATAAAAAAAACAAGGACAAAGAAAAACTAGAAAAAAAAGAGAAGAAGAATAAGAAAACCCAAAAAAAAAAAAGGAAGAAAGGATAGTAGATGGGGATGTTCGGTGAAGAATGCGTGAGTGAAGAAGGAGGAGTGCGGTAGAAAAGACAAAATAGAGAAAAGATAAAAACATAATATCAATATTAGAAAAAAAGGAAAACATAAAAGGTATTTTTGAAATAGGTTTTGTCAGTTTTAGGGTAAGTTCATGTCGTTGGATCGGGCTAGCAGGTCGGTTGGGTTTACCCGGTCCCAACCCGTTTTCCCGAATATAATAAAAAATATATTAAAATTTTAAATTTTTTTCAAAAAAATCAAAAAAATTTTGAAAAATTCAAAAACTTTCAAAGAACATTAAAAAAAAATTCAAAAAAGAATTCATAAAATATTGAAAATTCGAGTTTTTTTAAATTAATTAAAAAGAAAAATTAGAAAATTAAGGAAAATTAAAAAATTCTCAGAAAATTCTAAAAATTTCAGTAGTAATTAGAAAGAAACCAAAAAAAAAAAAAAAAAAAAAAATCAAAAGGTTTTGGAAAATTCAAAAAATTCAAATTTTCCAAAACAATCCAAAAAAATCTAAAAAAAAAAAAAATCTTCAAAAGGTTAAAATTAATCTCTTAGTTTACTTTCTCCTAAAAAATGGAAGTCTTTCAATTCAGAATCCTGCTCAAGAGGTTTTTGTTGTCCTTAAAGATGAATACCCTTGATTGTGCAATTTTGGTATGTTGATTTTGGCTTCCCTTTAGTCTAATTAGGATTAACATTTATCTTCTCTTTGATGTTAAATTTTTTCTTTCCCATGCAATTTATTTAAATGCTATCCTTGGTTGCTAATTGTTATTTTAATGATTGTGCATTCGTATGATCATCTCACATGTTAGTGGATAGGTATAAAATCAATCCAGATTACCTGACAAAGACATTTTTTTTAAATGAACAAAATTAGGTACTGAAAGGGCACTAATTGGTTAATTAGTGTAATTAAGTTCTCAAATCTAGATTTTTTGGTTGCATAGGAAGTGAGGTATATTCTCATGCCTCACTTGGTTTCTAGCTGATCCCAATAGGCTAGTAGCGACTCTTTATTACAAAATTTCTATAAATCCTCTAATGTTGCGTGAGGTATGGGATTCGGAGAGCCCGTGCCTGATCATGGGCCATAGGCCCATCATTTAGGCAATGCCCCTAAACCTATTCCCTCCTCCGAGGGGTAGGTCGTTACACCGGGCATCACTCTCCTACGTCTCTCGGTGGCAGCATCGTCCCCCGAAACCTTTGGTGATGGAATCCCTCATGTAACAATACGAATTAAGTACACAATTGGTTTTATCTTCCACATTAGTCCAAGGTATGAGTGCTTTAAGGGTGTGCCAAGCGATATGTAACTCATGACTTATCGGAAATGCATCGATAAAATATGCCGAGCACGAAATGAGAATCGTGGCTTGACCTGTTACGTTCGAGCACTAGCCTAAGTCAAATCTGGATTGGACGATATGTTTCAATATCGCCAAACCAAGAGAGTGACTTAGCCTGGCCTACTTCCACGCACGTCCAAAAAACAATGCAATTCTAGCTTTGGAGGCTTAGTGTCATTTCAAGCATTGATCATGACCTATGGACTTCTATATGCGAAAACTTCATCTATATTGCAATAACAATCCTTGACAATCAAACCTATTAGCAACGCACATTGAAGATTCAACCAATAATAGTCATGACACGCAATAATCTACATCATATAATGCTTATACAATCAACCATGACAATCAAACATTAAGACTAAGCCTAGGTATTGATAACAATGGTCCACAAACAACAATCACAGCAATCTTTCTAACCCGATAAATAATCTAAGCCTAAATGGACCATTTCTATTAATCACGCTAATCCGAACAACCTCGACGATCACATACTCCCTCCTCACCTATCCCCGAACCTTATAATCCAAGCATATCATGAACAACCATATAAAATTAATCACATGAGCTCCTCTACCTAGGATAGCTCCAATAACACTAGAACCGAATCTAAACTGAGTTACATAATGCAATGGCCTAGCCGTTTTTTGGGAAATCTACTTATAAACAATTGAGACGTGAGACACGAACGACGGGTGGACGACAGCTCGAGGCTCATGGCACAACGGCGGCGTGAGGACGGTGAAGGGCGAGACGATGTGAGGATGGTAGACGGCACGACGACCACAGCAATGGTGGGCAGACAGTGCAGCAGTGACCGCGGCGAATGGGCGGGCAAGCGACAAGCGAGCAAGTGAGAGAGGGAGAGAAAAAGAGGGAGAGGGCAAGTGAAAGGGAGAGAGGAGGGAGGAAAGGGTTGGCCAGAGGGGCGGGGGAGGGAGAGAAAGAAATGAGGGAAACTTAAGAGAGAATGAGGTTAAAGAGAAAAGAGAAGGAAATAATAGAGGAGAGAAAATATGTCACTCAAGCATTTAATGCAAGGTTGTATTATTGTCCTAAGCACATGATGCCCTCCTGGCTTGAAGAGCAAGAAGCAATCTTCATCCTTCATTTATCCAAGCTTGCCCTTTAAGTTTCATTGACCAATAATGCACCTAGTTCAAGAGTAACTAGCTTAGTTGCAAGAACCAAGCATGTTCTTCCTCTTGTGATATCCTAAGGGGTGCCTATCACCTCTTGATTGGCCTCCAAGAATTTAGTCTCATCTCTACGGCCACTAAAGTCTATATCCTTAAATTAGCATATTTTTCCAATTAATGCACTAATGAGCTCACCAATATCATTTCAATTGGAGATGAATATTTTGATAATATCTACAATTGATACCTGTAATCGGACCGGGTTGGTGGCTAAGTTTTGATTGGAAATGGCCTTAACGTGACCTATGTGAATTTGGGAGGCATTGTCGGAGCTCGTGCAACTAGACTCGAACTGAGTTCGACGCCTGTCCAAGATTTTAAGCGTGACTTTTATTTGAGATTCATCAATCCATGTATGATCCTCAATTGTCATGTAATTGAGCGGATCGATTAACCTACCCTGAACTCATGGTTGTCCAAGATCGAATTAGGGTCGTTCACGAACGGTATATTGACCCCACAGCCGATATATACTAAAGTTGAATCGACCTATATTCGTCTATTGATCGACTCGTGATGGCATGTGATCGTCCACATTGACTTTTATGGTCGAATGATCTTTTCATGGTCAAATGCTCTGGTCTATCGCAACTTTGATATTGAGTCGCCTTACCCTTAATCAGCCAATTAGCTCATGTATAATCCTTAGGATTGAGTCACAACCTATCCTTGTTACCGGCGTACTGATCCTTAGTCCATTCCTCGCGGTCTAAATAGGGTCCAAATCGAAGATGTCACATTAATGAAGAATCTTTTAGGATTGAGTCACAACTAGGGGTGATCGAGTCCAGGGTGCGTAGGGTCTAGATCTGGACCCTATACCTGACCTTGTTATAATCGGTTCCCATTTTTTGGACCTTATACCCGACCCTGTTTGTATTGGACCCATGTACCGACCCTCCTTGTTTTTGGTTTGGTTCGTGGTCAACCCTGTTTCCACTGTAACTTGTTTTGCAATCTCCCGATATCCTATACGACTTCAAATTTTATATTAATAAGCGATAAAATAACATAATCTTCTTAATTTGTATTGAAATATTAAGCACTTGAAATAAATAAATACACGAACTTTTTGACTAAACGAAAAATTAAGGATCCACATGGCTAATTATAATAAATAAAATCATAAGACCCAGACGATGAAAGAATCATCGTATGCCCCAGAAGATAGATTATTACGAGCCATACTTGGCATTCAGGTATCCACTTCAAAGGAAACTTGTCTAAAACTACCTATAGGTGGTAGGGGTAGAGTTATTGATGTGAGATGGATCCAGAAAAAAGGGGGTTCGAATTATAATCCAGAAACTATTTGTGTCTATATTTTAATAAAATCATAAGACGAAGAATTAGCAACAAACATTGGTCTAATATTAGTCTTATTCTCACAACTGTTACATGAAGCTACTCATTTATGCAAGCATAATTCCTCCTACAAAAGATAAATTAGGCGAGCCAATCCATGTGATACACAAGAATTTGGTGGCAACGAACACCGTTTGTCCATCGGACGGTGTGAGAGCTAGCCGATGAGGGAGGGAAGCAAGTGAGGAAGAGGAACGACAAAGGAGGAGTGTCGTGTGTGTTTGAGAGAGTCAAGAGGAAAAATGTCGTGTGATTACAGGAGTAAGAATAGAAATCGGGGGAAATAAAAGGATTTTGGATCTCTTTTTACAAAGCCGGTCAGGGAATCGGTTCCAAAACCGGTCCGGGAACCTATTTCCGGGTGGGTAATTACTCGGGACTTGTTCCCGAACCAGTTTAAAATGGTTCCGAATTTTGGGAACCGGTTCCTGGACCGGTTTCAATGGGAACCGGTTCCCGACCCTGTTTTCCGGGTGGGCCGGTCCGGTTCCCGGGTATACCCGGTTCGGTTGCACACTCCTAGTCACAACCTATCCTCGTTATTGGTGTACTGATCCTCAGTCCATTCCTCGCGGTCTAAATAGGGTTTGAATCGAAGATGTCACATTAATGATCTGAAACGGTTTCAGATTCAAATGACCAAATTAATGTTCTAAAACGGTTTTAAATTTAAAGGTAAAATTAAAATTTTCTAACGGTTACAAAGTTAATTCCCACAATAAAGTCTTATAATGGTTGCAAATTAATGCTCGAATTAATGCTTTGAAACTGTTGCAGAACTTACGTTTAGTCTAAAGCGAGCTCAGACGTTACAGCTGAATTAATACTCTGAAATGGTTTTAGAGTTAATGAGTCGAATTAATTAAATAAATGTGATTGACTACTTATAAAAGCAATTAAGAGAGGGTCATTCGAAGATGGTGAGAGATGATACTGATCAATCAAATAGTCACACACAAGAGCAATTGCTAACACAATTATTGTGGTGAGATTTCTCAAGTTTCTCTCTACTGTTTGACGTAAGTTGGTGGTGTGCCTGAACTAGAGATACGGCATGTGGGGCTGGAACTGAAGAACATCATAACTAGAGTACGTTAGAACTAGCACCATGAGGAGATTAGACGTTCGTAGTCAGGATTTGAAGAACGTTAGAATCAACACTACGAAGATACCATGCATTTGCAATTTGGATCTAAATAGATCGAAAGAATTTAAAAAAACCAACGTTATAAAAAGACTAGACATTCTTAGTAAGAATTTGAAGAATGTCAGAACCAATGCTGTAAGGACATCATATGTTCGTGGTTAGAATCTAAAGAATGTTAGAATCAAAATTTTTGAGCACGATACAAGGGTATTGTGATTAGCCTCCTTTTCCCTGCTATGTGCTTATTATTAAAATGCACCAATAATATTAAGGAGATATGACGGGTGTTTTTGCTTCCGCTATGAATTGTTTTGATTCAATTTTTATCCGTGCACTTGTTCTTGTTTTTCGAAACAAATCCCAACAAGAAACGCTTTCTTTGAGCTTGTAAATTTCGCCGAGGGTACCCCATGACTTCCCTTCCTTGGCGAAATCATCCAGAACTTTAGCTATCTCGAGACTGTTGCCTCCGCCATAGCTCGTCGAGGTCGAAGGATCCTTCTCCTCACTATGCTAGTCTTGTTGGGGCTCCTACTATTTTACACACGGTTAATATATGTAAAAAGACGAATACACCGTCATGTGACGATACTAGGATTAACATCAACTAGCAAATAGGGGCTCCTATTCATTTTGGACGGGGTTATTTCCACGGCAATTTTGATTAAGAAAGTAATAAGAAGTTGGGTGGATATTTCCCGTCACTGATGGAGCTAACAAAGAGGCTTAATTGTACTAATTTTAGGACTTCATTGCACTTTTTAGTTTTTTTAAGACTCAAATGTACTTTTATAACAAATTTTAAGACTTTTAGTGTACTTATCACCATTCTTTTTTTATCACAAAAGCTGCATGAAAGAAAGAAATTTCTTCTTATGATGGCTTGTAAAACAGCTTGAGCGAAAACTATTAACTTCAATATGATTATCTAGCCGATCTTGATAAAAAAATGGAGAAAAAGATTGATCAAAATATGGAAAAGGTTAATTTGTTAGAAGCATAATTAATCGTCAAATATGTTTATATTTAAATCATATCTAAACAAAAGAAAAGAACAGTAAGGAATACAAAAAAAAACTTTTTATCGTTTAATGTCTATCATGAACAAGTAATGAATATGGATTGTAGATTTTAATCTCATAGTAGGTGGATCAAAACTTTACAATATGCTTAAAACTTTCATTTGAAATAATTTGACGTGAGTTTGAAGGTGAAGATGGTGTCACTAGAATTTCAACTCTATCTTATAATTTAATATTGAAATGTGAAAAGTTCAAAAGAAAGCGCAAAGCAAGTTCCTTCAACTTTTGAAACCTTTATTTTGGAAAAAACATCCACAAGGTTAGATTGGCTAAATAATTAGAGCAAAAATTAATTTTTCAACTTTAAAATATAGATTCGTTCAAACTGTTTGAATAAAAAATAGACTATTAATTATGTATTTATAAGTCGTCAGTAAATAAAAATTTGTAATCTTCTATATAGCTTTCATTATTATGAGACCATAAATTACAACATTTTCTTATCAAAGTGATAGTATAATGCAAGATAAGATGATATCTTGATGGGTGTGATGAGGCATTTATAATTTGAAACCAATGTGAAAGGTGATAGAAAAAAAAAAGTCAAATTTGTTGGTTAGCCTAATAAAAAAAATAAACAATCCACTAAAAGAGAGAGAGAAGAAGGGTACATCGGTTAGTTAACTAAAAAAGAAGCGCATTAACTAAAATGGGTTAGAGATAGCACCGACCTCTTTTTTTATGCGTTACTTCTACCATTTAGGCACGTTTTATTGTCAAGACTGCGGTAACCGAAAATATTTTGAATTTGAAGATGTGAAAATGGCTTTAGCCTTTAAAAATTACAAAAAAAAAAAAAAAAAAAAAAAAAAAAAAAAATAATTGAGTTCATCGGAATATCAATTTAAGATATGGGCTAATACTACGAAAAATCCAAAATTGATACATTTGTGATAAATTTATCCCAAACTAATATTTTGACCATCAAAAATCCCAAATTAGTATATTTGTGACAAATTTATTTTCCGTTAGCTTTTGTTAATTTTTACTGTCAAATTGCTAAGTTCGATGACACATGGTAATTGATAGGAATAAGAATATGGAGTTTTACTTTCCATTTGTCACATGCGTACAAATTTATGGTTTTCATTATATTAAATCCAATTTAACGGAAGCTAACATAAAATAAATTTGCCACGGATGTACTAATTTGGGTTTTTGGTAAAATTTATCAAAGGTGTTCCAGTTTAGAGTTTTTGATGATCAAAGAGTTAGTTTGGGATAAATTTGTCACAAGTCAACCAATTTGAGATTTTTCATTGTATTAATCCTTGAATTAATAAACTCTTAAGTCCAGTAAAACTCGTGGATAGCCACTATACTTCGGGGCGATAATGGACTTGCATTTTATTGTGATTACATCACCAATGTTTAACTAGAGCCGTTAGATCATATTTTGTCTCAACACATGAAATAAGATATTGATGAGCCATTAGATAAAGGATGCAAGGGCATAATGCCGTGAAGGCAGTACTGGCCTAACACGACTTATGGACCAGTTTGATCAAATTGAATCTTTTGAATATTATAATCCTCCGGTTCCATTAACGTGTGAAGTCAATTTAAATTGATCATCAAATTATTGAACATTTGTTATGATATTTGAGATTTTATTTTCATTTTGTGCAGAACGCTAAGGATTATTTCTCATATTAGTTGGTGTGAAAAATCCAATATTTGGGTCTCGAATTCAAGTTTTAGCCCGCTTCTTGGACTTCTTGGAGACTTGACAATCAAGTCGAGTCGGTTTGTGCGTTCTGGTCATACTAATCGATGACATAACTCAATAACATTCAACAGCAATCGGGTTGGGTTAGCTCGTGCAAGCTAACACAACCAATCAACGTGAAAGGATGAAAACTCTAATTTAAAAATGTAGGGATTAAAATTGAGTTAATATCATAAAAAATCTTAAACTGATATAACTGTGACAAATTTACCCCAAATTAATTTTTTGATTACTAAAAATTGTAAACTGGTATATTTGGGACAAGTTTACCCTCCATTAGTTTTCATTAAATTGGATTGATATTACGAAAAATCACAAATTGGTACAACTGTAACAAACGAAGGGTAGGACCCCAAACTAGTACTCTTATTGATTGTTATGTGTCATTAATTCAGCAATTTGATGGTAAAATTTATAGAAACTAACTGTTGGGAATTTCTGATTCCCTAAAACCGGATTCGACACCAAATCGAACCCCTAAAAGGAGTGCGGAAGATGAGCCCGGGAAAATCACATGTATCACCAATCCTAAGGCACATCACGATATCGAACGTACCTTGTTAGCCACAGATTAAACACCGACGCCGATATGAGAAAGAGAATTTGGCCCTGTTCGATCCGATGACGCCAATTCGCCTTGAAGGGAAGATGGGTGTCGCCTCTTGCTTACTGTTCTTTCTTTTGGAAAGAGAGAGAGAGGAGGAACGTACGTACTGTCAAAACGTGCGTTCCTCTCTCTCTTTTTCCCTTTAAATACGTCCTCTCCAAAGGACGTGTCCCTTCGGTAAAAGGCATTCCCCCAAAAGTTACAACCCTTCAACGTGTCCCTCCATCCATGGGCCCTAAACTTGTGGGCCAGGCTTTTAGGCCCAACATGGGCGAACGGGCCAACTTAGGCCCATCATATTAATTAAAACCATCATCTCCCACTCGCATATGGTGGGCCGAACAGGATCCTCTTTACCTCTCTTCAACATTCATACCGGTGAATAATCCGTGCGATTAGCATACTTTGAGAGCTCGTTGCTATACATCTGTTAGGAATATATAGTAGCTCATAATGGGCATCACATTCCGAGTAGATTTAATATGCAGTACCCTAGATCGATCGATCACATTTATATCTCTCTTGATCTCTTTTAAACAATGATATATTTATTGTATTCACAATTATGATTATCCCAAAGACGGTTATAATTGGTCGACCAGTGAATACAAAACTACAATGTGATTCTCCAAAATCGATATTTCTCTTTCCTTCAAACTCTCAATTTCAGTTCAGCTTGCTTTTCTAGAAATGTCCCATTAGATCGAATCAACTCATGACCATTGGCAACATTCTAAGATAGCAAACACTAACTAAAAATCTTGAGAATAAGTAAGAGTCATGAGGGCACTAAATTGAGGAACTCTTTTCCTCTAGAGTCTCATACGGCATAAAAGTTGAGATCAAACTTTTGCCACTCTTATTGGTCGTCTCATGCATACGTAGTATGAAATACGTATTACGGTATTAACTCATTTCCCATGGAGCGTATGTCTACACCATCAATACCGTACAGATGATAGTTCAGACATACCCAATATCTAACTTGAGTTCACGTATCTACTCATTCACAAAATTCATCAGAACCCACATCTGGCATCTTAGACAGATAAGGTAAAATATGTGGGGTATTTTACTTTCGGACATAGTACATATCATGTCCTCATCTTAACACTTAGTTAATGCGACATATATATTTTAAGCTTGAGCTCTCGATTATCACCTAGATAATAAACTTAAAAACCGTCTCATCTCTATTTATCACATAGTAAATAGAGGCGATTACCCGTGTAAGTGGGCTAATCTCTTATCTGTCCGACATATTTTCTCAACTTAATGTAATGCACCAAGCATTAAGATGCATAAAGGTCAAACAAAGATTCATAGGCATTAATGATGAAAACACAAATTCATTAAATGTGAACAACTCAGGGAAGTTACAATATCTAGTACATCAGACTCTACGCAATCCTAGAGATTTTACATGACCACAAAGCACATCTCTAGGTATTGGCTTTGTCATAGGATCTACTACCATTCTATGCGTAGATATGTACTGTAAGTTCACATCCTTTCGTGCAACCATATCTTTGACAAAGTTATACTTGGTATCTATATGTTTGGTCTTGCTATGATGTTTTGGATCTTTGGTGTACGCTATAGCTGCTTGGCTATCACAGTTAACCAACAATGAATCTGCAGCACTTTCAATAACACCTAAATGATCCAAAAATCTCTTAAGCCAAACACCTTCTTGTATTACTGCTGATAATGCCACGAGCTCAACTTCCATTGTGGACAAGGCTATACACGTTTGTTTCTTACTGCTCCAACATATGGCGCCATTATTCAATAAGAAAACAAACCCTGAGGTAGATTTCCTTTCATCTAAATCTCCTCCCCAATCAATATCAGAATAGCCTTCGAGTCGCAGATCATTTCCTCGATAGCTTAGCGTATAATCAGCAGTTCCCTTTAGATACCTCAGTATTCTCTTAACGGTTTTCCAATGTGCTTGACCTGGATTGGATTGGTATCTACTCACCATTCCAACTGCAAAACATATGTTAGGTCTTGTACACATTATAGCGTACATCAAGCTCCCAACAGCACTATCATAAGGAACATGTTTCATTTGTTCCTTCTCTTGTAGAGTCCTTGGACACAGTCTATGGCTCAATCCTTCACCTTTTGCAATAGGAGTATCAATGGGTTTACAATCTTGCATATGAAATCGTTCAAGAACCTTATTTATATATGTTTCTTGCGAAAGAGATAATGACCTCTTCGAATGATCTCTTGAAATCTTAACTCCAAGGATGTATGCAGCCTCACCCATATCTTTCATCTCAAAGTTGGAAAATAATCAACTCTTGACAGTATTAACAAACTCCATATTGCTTGTAGCAATTAGTATATCATCAACATATAATGATATGATCACAAATTGATCTTTGGATCTTTTGATATATACACAATGATCCTCATCAATCATTGTAAAATCATATGCCATTATGGCATTATGAAAATGTATATACCACTGTCTTGACGACTGCTTAAGACCATATATCGATTTCAAAAGTCGACATATCTTTTCTTCTTAGTCTTTTGTAATGAAACTAACAGGTTGTTCCATATATATTTTCTCATCCAATTCTCCATTGAGAAAAGCAGTCTTTACATACATTTGATGTAATTCAAGATCCATACTTGCCACTTATTGCCAGAATAATGCGAATCGAGGTAAATCTCACAACATGAGAAAATGTTTCCTCATAATCAATTCATTCCTGTTGATTATACCCCTTCGCCACAAGGCGAGCCTTATGCCTTTCTATCGAGCCATCAGCTTTATACTTTATTTTGAGAACCCACTTGTTCCCAATAGCATTGCGTCCTTTTGGAAGATCAACCAGTTCCCAAACATGGTTTGACTTCATTGACTCCATTTCCTCTCCTATTGCATGTATCCATTTTTCCTTACTAGGGCAATTTAGAGCCTCATGTATATTTCTTGGCTCATCTTCATCTTGTGGGGCAATCATAAAAGTTTCCCCTTCACTGTCAAAACGTCGACGGGGAATACTTTTGCGACTTGTTCGCCGTATGGGAGATTGTACATTTTGCACAACTAGGATTAGATAATGATGATGTCGTCTCATCATGTGATTGTAATTGAGAATGAGTTGAATTCAATTCATCACTTCTCATATTACTCCCACTTGGACGAACTCCACTAATATCATTATCTTGATCCAAGGTTTCAAATAGGGAGTATTCTTCACCTATTTCACCCTTCTTAGGAAATTCATTCTCTAAGAATGTGACGTCCCGTGATTCGAATTCAGTTATACTTCCACTTTCCTGCTCACCTATGAACACATACCCTTTCGAGTGTTTGGAGTATCTTATAAAAATACTCTTCTTTCCTATGGGACCCAATTTCCCAAACTTGTGAGAGGGCTCATGAGTATAGGCAGCACAACCCCATGGCTTAAGAAAACTTAAGTCCGGTTTCCTACCTGTCCATAACTCATATGGAGTAGAAGTAACTGATTTGGAAGGCACCTGGTTAAGTATATATGCAGCAGTTAACAACGCATCACTCCAAAAGGTGATAGGTAAGTTAGCATGCGCCATCATTGACCTAACCATTTCCAGTAGGGTTCTGTTTCTTCTCTCCGCAACACCATTTTGTTGAGGAGTATATAGAATAGACAACTGTCTTTCTATTCCTTTTTCATCACATAATTTTCTGAACTCATCAGATAAATATTTTCGACCTCGATAAGATCTTAATACTTTTATTTTCTTGTCTAATTGATTTTCTACGAAGTTCATAAACCTTTTGAAACAACTTAATGCTTTAGATTTATGAGAAATCAAATAGACATATCCGAATCGAGTATAATCATCTATAAAAGTGATGAAATAAACAGCCCCATGCCTTCCTCTCACATTCATTGGACCACAGATGTCAGAATGGATTAAATGCAGAGGAAATTTAGCTCTTTTACCTTTTCCAAATGGTTTCCTTGTCGTTTTCCCTACCAGGCAATGCTCACATATAGGCAAATCGACTTTTTCAATGTTGCCCAACAAGCCCTCTTTGGCTAGTCTATTCATACGTTGTTGGCCAATATGACCAAGTCTAGTATGCCACACATTCACATAATTATCATATGAATTAGGAGACGTGAGAAGGGAATAATAAACATTTGCATTAACATAGTCAATATCTAATACAATGAAACCATCCAGAAAATAACCACAACCATAGAAATTTGTATCCAAAAACAAATCCACACATCTATTATGGAAGTTCATATTAAAACCAAACTTAACCAACACCAAAACAGACACTAAATTTCGACGAATCTCCGAAGCATACAACACATCATGTAGGAACAAGGTGCGTCCACCACGCATGTTCAATTGGCAGGTGCCAATACCTTTAACTTCAGCTTTGGAGTTATTTCCTACATAGATCCACTTGGTTCCGGTCGGAACTCGTCGAAATTCTACGAAGGATTCTCTATCCTTCGCTACATGGTCTGTCGCTCCTGAATCTACAGTCTACAAAGGATTGGATTCAGTCAAGAATACAAAACTTGACACATATGCAAAGTTCCCAATAGTACAAGGGGTGTGTTTCTTCTTTGGCTCGCGACAATTGCGGGCATAGTGACCCCTCTGGTCACAGTTGTTACATTTCACCCTTGAGATATTCTTTACATGAGGACGTTTTCCTCTCTTCACACGAGGACGTTTTCCTCTCTTTTGTTGGTTAATTCTTGGTTTCTTGCAAGAAGGACTTGATCCCTTGCTTTCCCACATATTGAACGAATCAATGCGCTTGCGCTTAGAGCTTGAAACCCCTTCTGAGCTGAAAGCAACACAGCAAATATCTGTATCCTGCTCAAATGCCTTGAGGCGATCATCAGCTAGCTCAAGGTGGCGCACAGCATTCTCAAGATCTTCCATAACATGGTCAAGAGCTTTTAGTGCTTCTTGCTTTTCCAGCACATATTGAATTCTCATATTCAATATTTCACTATTCTTGCCGTTCAATTTGTCTTCTTTGTTCAAATTAGCAATTATGTTCTTAGTTGCTGAATCCATCGATCTGAACATATCAGACATATATGCACGAAATATTAATGCCTATCACTTATGCATCTATTTTGCACAAACCCATCATATTAATTAATAATTTTAAGTAAGGTTTCAGAATCAAAAGGTCACTATGTTTCCAATCATCCTTCAAAAATCCTAACTTAAAACTATCATTAATATAATTGTCCATACAAAGTAAATTCTATGAAGCTACAAAAACTTCTATGAACTACCCACAGCAGTTAACAACAACAGAAAGCAAATAATATCTTACATCCAACAATGATATAATAATAATGCTTTCACATGATACAACTAATATATTAGTTGCTACATCAACAATAACCAGGTAGAAAACATTACATAAGATGTCCACAAAGCACACTAAATAAAGACCATCCATAACATCTAAAAACAAGGCATCATACTACTACTAAGGGGAAAGCTGCTACTTGGTTCAATTTCTTTTTCTTTTTCTCTCGTAAAATTTTCAGGCATTCTTGACACCCGCAGAAAAAAAACAGATGGATATCCCTTAGGATTTCTCCTACGCACATTCATTCCCTGCCTAATCGAAGTCATTCCTTGGGTCGCAATCTTTGTGGTTCCAACCCGATGATATTCATCTACAAATCCCATTACTAGCTCCTTATATCTAGTAAATCCTTTGACCTCCCATAGGCGATTCAACACTCCTTGCCATTCTGGTGGAAGAGTGTTCATAAAGAATCGCACCATTTGAGTATCTGGCATGGGATAACCGTTCCAAATGACTTCTTGAATTTTGTTGTTGACCTCTATGGCATGATCAATTATGTCATCACTCTCCCATTGATAACCATGCAAATCGGCTATCAACCTTGAAAGCCTTTCCTTTTGTTCATCTGACATTGTGCGCACAGATGCGTGTGGCTTACAGGGAGGCATTGTTCTTGCAACAAATGCAGAACAAAAAATGGATTACATATAATCCACATAGACATAATTGAAAAAAGAAACACATTTTTTTTTTGGGTCAACGGTTAACGGTCGAGTCAACGGTCAACGGTCGGTCAACGGTCAACGGTCCGTCAACGGTCAACGGGTTGGTCGTCGGGTCGGGTCGGGCCGGTCGGGCCGGGCGGGCCGGTCGGACGAACCGACCAGCACGTGCGGCCCGCGTGCAGCGGGCGCGTGCCGCGCACGCGCCATCGGCAGCGCCCGCGCACGTGTGTCGCACGTGCGTGCGTGCGTCGGCTCCCGCGCGTGCGTGCGACGCACGCGCCTTTGTGTGAATCGGCGCGTGCAACGCACGCGCCGAAGGCACCGTTTCGCGCCGGCTGCACGTGGGGGCGCGTCCGGCGGCCCATGGCGGCGTTCCACCACTCGTCGCGTTCGTCTCGACGAGACCTTCCATCCAGAGCCTTCAGAATTGGATTTCGACTTACAGAAACTCGAAAAAATGGATGAACAGTGCTCGGGTGTCGGGATTTTTCTGTCCCGATTGGTGTCGGCCGATTAATTTCACGAAAAAACAATAAGAAATCATCCATAAACATGCAAGGGGTCGGGAAAAACATGAACCTGGCTCTGATACCAATGTTGGGAATTTCTGATTCCCTAAAATCGGATTCGACACCAAATCGAACCCCTAAAAGGAGTGCGGAAGATGAGCCCGGGAAAATCACATGTATCACCGATCCTAAGGCACATCACGATATCGAACGTACCTTGCTAGCCACAGATTAAACATTGACGCCGATATGAGAAAGAGAATTTGGCCCTGTTCGATCCGATGACGCCAATTCGCCTTGAAGGGAAGATGGATGTCGCCTCTTGCTTACTGTTCTTTCTTTTGGAAGGAGAGAGAGAGGAGGAACGTACGTACTGTCAAAAGGTGCGTTCCTCCCTCTCTTTTTCCCTTTAAATACGTCCTCTCCAAAGGACGTGTCCCTTCGGTAAAAGGCATTCCCCCAAAAGTTACAACCCTTCAACATGTCCCTCCATCCATGGGCCCTAAACTTGTGGGCCAGGCTTTTAGGCCCAACATGGGCGAACGGGCCAACTTAGGCCCATCACATTAATTAATGTCATAGGTGTACTAATTTAAGGTTTTTGGTAGTTAAAAAAAATTAGTTTATGGTGAATTTGTTACAAGTGAATCAGTTTAGGATTTTTCATGGTATTAACCTATCAAAATTTGATGATATTATTGTTGTGGGGGTAAATATTTCCTTAAAAAAGTGATATCATGTCTTAAAATTGGATTTCAGTGTTCTTCTTAATCATTCATCATATTTTCCCAACAATTTTGAGGTATTATTTTGCAATAATGAAGTCAAGTGGATCAAAGTTGTGAATCAAGACATGAGACTCAGAGAGTGATGTAGAGAAGCGGAGCATGATCGCAAAGAAGGCGTTGAAGGAACTACCCAACAGGCTATGTTAACAAAACAAAAAGGGCAGGGGCCTTTGATGAGAGAGGATTTTTCAAGATTTTCTCTAGTTGTTTTCTTGAGGAAGCTCTTCATCGACTCTCGATTCCCCTCCCGAGATGAGCTCTTGCTACCGTAACCTTTGACCATTCCGATTCCGATCGATTATGTTCCTTGATTTTTCCTTCGATTTCACTACTCATCACCCACCGAACGTTGTTCATGGTTGCTGATCGTAGGAGTTAGTCGTTCCATTGTCACAATGACCTTGCTTCATGCTACTCTATTCTTTTGGCCGAGAAGGTTTGAAGCTTCTTGATCTCGCCTGGAATACCCTCGCTGGTTGTGATATTGTTCGTGAACGATTGTAGGGTTTCACATCTCCAGTTCGAGAATCTGTCACGGCCTAGATACCATTGACAAATCAGGCGAGAAACGATTTCAATTTTGGTGAGAATATTTGAACCTTTCGGTGCATGTGAACTGTTCGATGAAATGCTCATGAGAGCCCAGTGCAAGCCCCGCGAGCGGCCAAGACACACGAAAAAAAATAAAATGAGAATGCGCATGAGAGTGAAGACGAGAGACCTCATCTTCTAGAATGTTGAGTCAGGCAGATTCGCAACGGATTTTTTCTTCTTGAGATGTGGGTAAGAATGTGGGGACATTGGTAAAATCTCATGAGGGTCTAATTGGGCCACGTCTTGTTAAGATGGCCTCATCCTACTCTGTGTCCCGCACCGGAGCAATGGTGACATGAAAGCGCAGGTTCCGAGGGAGGGCGGAGATTATGTCTCTACCTATGACATGTCACTACATGATACTGTGAATTGCAATTGCTTGGTGGAGAATAGCTTCAGCGCTGCCAATGTAATTATCATCAGCATCGGAGTTGCCGGTTCCGCTCTTGTGTCACACCCTCGTCAAGGTATGTGATTTCATTGCTTGAAATTAGAGAAAAAAATGATCATATCAACCGTGATAATATTCTCAATTATTTGCTCCATTCCATTTCTTATATCGTTGGCCTGGAGCTGGACCTTTGCCAAGTCGAGTTGGACCGAGTCTCATTGTGTTGCTAATCTTACTATCATCGTGGAGTTTGATGTGGTCAATTAAATAAAATTCGGATTGGTCGTGGAGCAAGCAAGCAAATGGCCATCAAAGCTCCCTCCACTGTAGGTTATTGTTTCTAACCATATTGAAGTTCATGAGTGTTTAATGCATGATTAGCCGGTGGTGACATATTGGCAAAAAAAAAAAAAAAAAAACTCATTGCTTGGGAAGTGGTGATTCTTCAAAAATTGGGTTTGCATATGTTTTGTAGGTGGAGAAGGCACAAGTGCAAATAAGTATATTTATTCTAAATTCATTAAAGAATATGGTGTTTTAGTGTGCTTGTACTTTGATGATATGCTTACTTTTGGAACCAATATGGCTAGAGTTATTGAGACTAAGAAGCATTTAACTTCCATGTTTAAAATGAAAGATTTGGGTGAAGTAGATACTATCTTAGGTATTAAAGTTAAAAAAACATAGTAGTGGCTATTCTTTGAACCAAATTGATGACGATAAATTTCAACGTCTTGGTTTCAAAGAAATGAGTACTTCATTTGATTTCGGTATTAAATTAAATTATCATACTGGTAGAGTAATAGCACAACTTGAATATGTGAGTGCTATAGAGTCTTTAATATATGCAATGCATTGCACTAGACTTGATATTGTTTATTCCATGTGTAAGTTGAGTAGGTATACTGATAATCCAAGTATAGAACATTGGAAAGCTATTATTAGAATTTTTAGTGATCTTTAGAGAAATAAATTTTAGGATTGTTTTATACTAATTATCTAACTGTATTAGAAGGATACATCGATGCTAGTTGGATTACAAGTGTGGGTGATAAACATTTCACTTTTGGATGGATTTTCACACTAGGTGGAGGTGTTGTATATTGGGCGAGCAAGAAACAACCATCTATACCTCACTCAACAATGGAATCAAACTTGTTGCTTTAGTAGCAATTGGAAAATATGCCAAATGGATTAGGAATTTGTTATTGGATATCAAATTATGGCCTAATCCTATGCCTCCTATTTCTATCCATTGCGATAGTTAGGCTACTTTGGCAAGAGCTTATAGTAGCACTTATAATGGTAAGTCTAGACATATTAGTCTAAGACATGAGTATGTGAGACAATCGATTAAATATGGTATCATAACAATTGTCTATGTAAGGTCAAGCAATAATCTAGCTAATCCCTTTAAAAAAGCTTTATCAAGAGACAAGGTAAATATGACCTCAAAATAAATGGGATAAAGACCCTTTGTTTATGTTGGGATATAATATGCGGAAACGACGGGATCTTGCAATTTATGTCAATGCGAAATCACTAGAGAAATAAACGAGAAAATAAGAACACCAGAAATTTATGTAGTTCGGTCCGAGTATCGGTACCTATGTCCACGGGGAGAGCCAGTAGCAAATAATCCACTATAATCGGAGACGTGGAGAATTGTTAAAAAACTTTATCGACAAATTCGGTTTAACAAATCGTTATCCGAATTCAAACTCGAGACATTAATTTAACAATTCTCCACCTTGGCTTGATGTTTGAAGCCAAGTTATAGTGCTCATCATCCATGTTGCTCTCCCAACGCCCCGATGGGCGCTCACTCTCCACAGATGCCAATAGAGCTCAAGCAGAGCTTGAGCTTCGCCAAAGGAACAGATTTAGTCATCATGTTTCCCGGGTTATCTGCTGTAGCAATTTTTTTGACAATAACAATACCCTTAGCTAAGACATCTCGGATGAAGTGGTACCTGATGTCGATATGCTTCGTTTGCTTGTGATAAACTGGCTTATACGCAAAATATATCGCACCTTGGTTGTGACAGTGTATATCTACACTTTTCTGTTCTAAACCAAAGTCCGAGAGCAAACTCTGTAACCATATCGCCTCCTTCGCTACAAAGGTTAGTGCCATGTACTCTGTCTCAGTCGAAGACAAGGTAATGTGATCCTGTAAGGACGCTTTCCAACTAACTGCACCACCCGCTACCGTAAACACGTACCCTGCTAAAGATCAGCAATCATCCAAGTCACCGGCGTGATTTGAATCCACAAAACCAGTGGTCTCACTCCATGTCCCTCCGGTATACTATATCCACGTCTGTTGTCCCCTTCAAATATCTGAGGATCTACTTCACAGCTTCCTAATGAGCTTTACCAGGACGCTTCATATAGCGACTAACCATGCTTATAGCTTATGAAATATCAGGCCTAGTGCATACCATAGCATACATAATACTACCCACGGTACTAGAATAAGGAACACGGGACATATGCTCCTCCTCCTCCTCAGTTTGCAGTTATAATTTATCTGAAAGTTTAAAGTGCTTCGCTAAAGGTGTACTTATAGATTTTGCCGACTGCATATTAAAACGTGCTACAATCTTCTCAATGTATTTCTTTTGAGATAGACATAAAACTCCCGTAGTCCTGCCACGCAAAATCTCCATACCCAAAATTTTCTTTGCAGCACCTAAATCTTTCATCTCAAATTCAGCATTTAATTGCCTCTTCAGCACATCAATATCATACATATTCTTAGCTGCTATCAGCATATCATCAACATATAATAGTAGATAAATCAAAGAACCATTCTCCAATATCCTATAGTAAATGCAGCTATCCATATGACTTTTTGAATAGTTTTGACTAGCCATGAAAGTATCAAAACGTTTATACTACTGTCTAGGAGATTGTTTCAGTCCATACAAAGATTTCTTCAACAAGCAAATATGATTTTCCTTACCCGGAATAGCAAATCCCTCTGGTTGCCTCATGTAAATCTGCTCCTCCAACTCACCATGAAGGAACGCAGTTTTCACATCTAGCTGCTCTAACTCGAGATCTTGCGAAGCAACTAAGGTAAGTAAAATACGAATAGAAGTATGTCTTACCACATGAGAGAACACCTCATTGTAGTCAATGCCCTCATGCTGTGTATATCCCTTCGCCACAAGTCTCACCTTATACCTTGCTGCCTTGACACCGGGAATGCCCTCTTTCCATTTGAAGACCCATTTACTTCCGACAATCTTTTGGCTCTTGGGTACTTTGACCAGCTCCCATGTCTAATTTTGATGGAGTGATTCTATCTCTTCACTCATAGCCCCTAGCCACTGCGACGACTCCGAATTAGCCATCGCCTCAGAGTAAGACGAAGGCTCATTTGTCTCCACCTCATCACCTACAGTCAATGCATAAGCAATATCTATATAACTATAACGTACCGGTGATTTAATTTGTTTTCTCTGTCTATCTGCGGCTATAGTGTGCTGCGGCTTTACTGGTTGTTCACTATCACCGACTTCAGGAACTGCGGCTTCATTTGCAGTCTTAACTTCAGTTACCTTCGAGGTCTTCGGAGTCTCCACCTGAAACTCCACCTCACTAATGACACCATGATCTGTCTTCTCTGCTGGTTGTGTCTCAGAACTCCTCTGTTGAAGCATTGCAGTCTCGTCGAAGATCACATATCTGCTGATTAGAAAACCGGGTGATCTGGGATCAGTGCACCACAGGCGGTAGCCTTTCACCCCATGTGTATAACCCAGAAATATACACTTCTTCTACCTCGGCTCAAGCTTACCATCACTCTCATGAGCATACGAAGGACATCCAAATATACGTAGTCCGGAATAATCAACAGGTTTCCCCGACCATACTTTCTCAGGAGTCTTCCACTCGATAGCAGATGATGGAGATCAATTAACCAGGTAACATGCCATGTTAACTGCTTCGGCCCAAAATTCCTTACTAAGTCCTGCATGCGAAAGCATGCATCGAGCTCGCTCAAGCAAAGTTCTGCTCTTCCATTCTGCCACGCCATTCTACTGTGGTGTCTTAGGTACTGTGTGGTGTCTTACAATACCTTCTTTCTCGCAGAACTCGGTAAAATCTTTACCACAGAACTCCATGCCATTATTGGTTCCTAGGCACTTGATCTGTTTATCTGATTGCTTCTCAATCAATGCCTTAAATTTCTTGAACCGATCAAACACATCATATTTGTGCTTCAGAAAATATACCCATACCTTCCTTGAATAGTCGTCGATAAATGTCAGCATATATCCGGCACCTCCTTTCGAAGGAACCGAAGACGGGCCCCAGACGTCTGACTGAATATATTCAATTGGTCGTTTGGTCGAATGAATAGCTGTAGTAAACTTAACTCGGTGTTGCTTCCCATAGATGCAGTGCTCACATAAGTCCAGCTTTCTTGTCTCTTGACGTTTCAACAACCCCCTTTCACTCAGCATCGTCATACCTACCTCACTCATGTGCCCCAAACGCATATGCCATAATTGAGTCAAGTTAGAATCTGACTCATTTGATGAAACTGCAGTGGTTCCGGTCACGGTCTCTCCCAGTAGATGATAGAGAGTATTCACTTTCTTCCCTTTCATCACTGTCATGGCACCTCGAGAGATCTTCAGTACTCCACCTTCAGCGGTGTACCTACACCTAATGTCATCGAGTGTCCCCAGAGAAATAAGGTTCTTCTTGAGCTCCGGTACATGCCTTACATATGTCAATGTGCGCACCACCCCATCGTGCATTCGAATCCGAACTGTCCCTATCCCCACAGTCTTACAGACTGCATTATTCCCCAAAAGAACCCTACCACTATCTGCAGTTTGGTAAGTAGTAAACCAGTTCTTATGAGGCGTCATATGATAAGAACACCCCGAATCTAGCACCCATTTTTCTCCTGACGAAGTAGCAGTCACACATAAGACGGTTTCTGCATCACTAGTGCTCCCCTCAGCAATGTTTGCCACACTACTTGTGGCATTCTGCCTATCAACTTTATTCCTCCGCTTTGGACAATCTCTCCTGATGTGTCCCTCCTCGTGACACTCAAAGCACTTCACGCGTCCCTTGGACTTTCTATGGCATGATTTTGATCTGCTTTTACCTCTATTGCCCTATCAAAGTATAACGTGTGCGTGGCTCTATCTTCGGCTTGACGTGCGGCTTCTCTTCGGTGGACGTACGACGCTTCTTCTACGTAGGGTTTTACCAACTTCAAGCAAGCACACAAAGAAGGAAATTAGATTCCGCTTTTATACGTGTGCCCAGGTTAAAGTTTGACCTGGGCCCACCTCCTATTTTGGCTTCATGCGGTAGAGCTTCTTTCCGTTTCTTGATTGGGTAAAGAAAACCCACGCATGAAATACGTGTGTGTGTGCACGTGTGCCCAAGGTCAAAGGTTTGACCTTGGGCCCCACCATTAACCAATCTTCATGTGCAGAGGGAATCATGTGCAGGGGCTTCACTTTTCTTTTCTTCGAATTCCGCTGGCTTCTCAGCAAAGAAGAAACTTTGCTTCAATTTATTTTATATTTCCTCTTTTGTAAATCTTCAATAGTCCAGCGAATCTCAAACTCGAGTCATAAATTTAACAATTTAAAATCACTAGTAATAGTAACTCGACCCTTTTCTAGAATATCACTAGTTACAAAATTCAATGAGTAAAGACAAGTTACTAAAAGTGATTGTTTGATATTGATATTAGCTCTGATATGAGGAGTCAATATTGTCCGTTATGTTTTGTAGGTTGAATTGAGTTCTTAATAAAGTATAGTACAAATTTGTAATGTGTTATTAGTAACAGAAATACGTGGGAGATACTTTACATATACGAGCTTAGAAGTGGTGCCATTTCTTACGAAAGTTAGGATTGTTTTTTAGAGAGCTCATGAAACATGTATAAGCACAAGGCCATAATAGTGCTAAGTAAATTAAAACTTTTCATTGAAACAAGAGATTAGTATATGTACGGTATGTTCGATTCTATTATTTAAAGTATAAGTTTAAAGCCGAGCTACTTATCACTTTTATAGAATTTTGAGATATTTGTACTAAGTAAATGTTTAACTCGAAAGAGACATTTATATATGTATATTAATCTCATGGAAATTTTGGCAGTATAATTTTTAACGTTTTAATTATGTATTTTGTTTTACAAACAAAGTGGGGGATTGTGGTAATTTGTTTTACAAACAAATTAAGAGGTACCTTCTCCCACATCAAAAGGATATGAGTGCACACGTGGATGAGATTTGGCATTACTCAACGATCATTATTTTTTATTTATTTATTAAAATTTGGATATATAATTATAAAAAGTTAACCATAGTGTCCTATTGAAACAACGTGACTATTCACAAAGGAATTACAATTATTTATTTATTTATTTCTGAATTTTATTACTTCTTCCAACGATTATCTTAGAGTTCGTATCTATTCAAACATGACTTCTTAACCCTAGGAAGTTTGTGTTTGTTCGAATATAACTTCTTGTTTTTGCTATTTATTACTGAACGCGTTTGTTCAATAATGATTTTCTTCTTCTAATTTTGTTTTCTTTCAAAAGATATACAACCGCCGTTTCCAATTGTTTCCATTGAGAGACCCTAGAGAAATATTATAATTGCTATCTAGTATTCTCAATTGAGACTTTGTTATATCCTAGAGGAAATTTTTGTGGGGCAAATAATGCCAATGACCGTTAATATTTAGAAGTTTGTATTTGTTCGAATATAACTTCTTGTTTTTACTATTTATTACTGAACGTGTTTGTTCAATAATGATTTTCTTCTTCTAATTTCGTTTTCTTCAGAAGATATACAACTATTGTTTCCAATTGTTTTGTTTGAGAGACTATAGAGTAATATTAGAATTGCTATATAGTATTCTCAATTGAGATTTTGTTGTATCATGGAGGAAATTTGCTAGTGGTCATTAGCAACGTTGTGGGGCCAAATAATTCCTTTGAAAAAGTGAGATTACGTCTTAAAGTCCGACTTCATTGTTCTTCCCAATCATTAGTCATATTTCCCCAATAGGAATTTTGTTTGGAGTAAGAATTTAATTTGGTAGAAAAAAGCCTATAGTCTACCAGAAAGACAAATGAGGAATTATGAGTAGGAGTGAGTACCAGTCCAGGGTAAACCCTGGAATTGGACCAGACCGACCCTACTTGTTGGTTGTGGTTTGGTTCTCGCTTCCAAAATATGAAACCGGACCAAGAAACCTTGATTCTCTTATTTTAATATGGAGTGAGCATTTTGTATTTTTGCTGTTGTCCTCTCTATCTCTAGTTTCTCTCTCTCTCTCACTCTCTGCTTTGCTTCACTCACTTCTTCACATTTCCTCGATGGGAATCAACTACTCGAAGCTCATGAACCTCCTGTAGATCGGTCACTTCCATACAAGAAGAATCAAAGATGCTCGAGCTCTAATTCTCTTAGTAAAGCAGATACAAAGGTCTTTTTTTAGAGGCATTTGCATTGTGTACTTGAAGAATTGAAATCTCAAGCAACACTCTCAAGGAATAAAACAATGAAACCAAAAAGAAAAATAAGGAATTGCCTAGTTTTTGGGTAAACCCTAGAACTAGACCAGTTTGATAGGCTAAGTTTTATTGTATACATGATAGGTTTTAGATTCTAAAAATTAGGAGTCGATCCCGATGGAGTAGATTGTTGGAGCCACTTACTCCTAATTATGAGTTTTGGAAATAACCAAGAGTACAAATTAGGATTAGTTAAGAAATAATCATCATTGAAAATCTACAAGAAAAGAAGATAAAGATGATTAGTCTGAGGTAAATTTCACTAATATACCAGTTTGAGATTTTTGTGGTAAAAAAATTAGTTTAATATAAATTTATTACATGTATATCAATTCTGGGTTTTCGTGGTATTAACATTTTATTTCAACTCTCTTAGTTTCAAAAATCACTGCGCGTGTCTTCATTTAATTGGATGGCGACAAAAACTATTGAGTATACAGGTTAATAAAAGGTAACATGATAATAATCCCCAACGCACACGAAAAGGAAACATGCTTTGTTGTACCAGAATTTCCAAAAGGCCTGGAATAAAAAAGGAAGAAGAAAAGGTCCATCAGGGATGACGCACTCTTACCAGTCTGACCAGGCTGAGAAACATTCAAAATTTGAGACAAGGAATCCGGCACGCGGGTCTCAATCCTCTCGAGATATTCCATTGGATATTCTAAGTCGACACGCGGCTCTGGGTCTAAGTTTTGGTCTGAAACTTATTTTATCTTAAACTTTTTTATTTCGTAAAAAAATAAATAATTTTAAAATTTATTTTTAGAAAAATTGCTTATATCACTCACCCATCTTTCACAAAATATTGAAACATAAATTATTATTCCTAATGAAAATATTTTTTGTCGTCTAATTATTTTAAGTAATATAAATTATCATTGTTTATTATTTATTTCTGATGAAATAAATAGAGGAAAATTGAGAGTTCTGGGTAATTCACTACCGAATCCCTGGCATTGAAATCCAGAGGACCTTGCTTTCTGATCTGACAACGTTACAGGGCAAAGAGGTGTCTCCAAAGCGATTGGCAGTAGTATATGTTGAGAGAGTCGAGGCCTTACTGACCTCAGTGTCGAGTTATCCATAAAGTGAGGCATTGTAATTGGAATTTGGCTAATTTTCTGTAGTATTAGACGGCCCAAAATGTTCTTCTTCTTTTTATTTTTATTTTATTTTATAGTCATGGTGGATGTACTGGGTTAGAATCAGGTCTAGAGTTGCTCCATTAGCATATTACGAGTGCAGAGCGACATTTGGAGACTTAGTTGGTGTTACACCTCCAACTCTACAAGATCATGAATAATGACACTGCCGTCCTCCTATTAGAATGATGCAACCTCAAAGATAATCAATATTTCAAAACTCAGCAAAACTAACCAAATCCTATATTTTTTTTTTTTCATGATTTAATTCATCAAGCATTGAACTTTTTATAAACCATATTCAAAGTCAAGAACTTTTGTAATTCTTCCATAACAAGGTTTTTAAACCGTAATCGGTTTAAACTATAATCAAGAAATATTTTTGTATTTTAAATAGGCAAAATGGTAATAAATGATCGATTTAAATTTTATTTATTAAAAATGACATTTCGTAAGTGATAATATATCTAATACATATTACTTTCAAAATACAAGTTTACAAATTCAAAAAAAAGATAGCATCACTCACATGAGAAAATTGAAACCCAAATTAAGAAGGTTACTTGAACTGACAAACCTGTTTTGCTAGAGCAATACACTATTTTAATGAATGATTCGACTAAACTGCGCTTAATTGTGTTAATAAAACGACTTATATGTGCTAACAAAGAAACTTGTTTATAACGTCCATCTTTGTCCATTACATGTATCTTGCACACAAAATTTCAGAAATTCGTTCTAATCAAACCGTACTTCAAAATCAATTTTCGTCACACCCTATGGTCTCATGATGCCTTAAACCATCATTTCCATATAAATCCATAACTTAGTAACTTCTCAATTGAGTCTCGCAGTTTAAAATTCACATAACTCCAAATTTATGGTCTAATTCTGAAGATTACTCCGATTAGGTGAACAATGAGTTCGATTACTTACCAGGCGCTACGGAATGAAGCTGATCCGGCGTGACGAGATCCGTGATGTGTAGGCGCAAGCTTCTCTCTCCTGTCTTTTTCTTCTTGTTACGGTCGCCATTTATGTTTCTTTTCCCTTTTACATTTCACATGCCTTTGATGAAGGAGGAAAGAGAGGGTTTACATGGGCTAAGGCTTGGTAAGGTAATGGGTTGTGCTCTTACAGGTTAATTAAGCTTTGAGCTCTCTATTTAATATTTTGGCCCACAATATTACAGTTGGCAGCTGAAACAAGATGGAGAAGATGGAAAAAGTAGGAGAGAATGCATGAGGCTAATACAATGCTTAGGTCTATTGGCCGTGGAACGACTTGATTACGAGCCTCAATTTCCATGGGCCATGTTCATCTCAAATATTTTACCCTTAATCCTGCTACTTATTCACTGTGTTTTTTCTGTTAATTAATTTCGTTTATTGTGTTAAAACACAGCAAAACGAGAAAATGAATCTTGTACAACTACTTGTCCACCCTAAATGAAACAAAATCTTTCTCCATCCTACGAGCTGTTCTCATCAATTGAAGGCTAAGAACTCGGTTCTTCAAGAAAAAAATGTTAAAGATACATGTGAATTGTGATAAAAAAATCTCTGATTAGAAAATTGATGTGGTATAGAGCAATTAATATATCTTAGTTAGCCCTTAACTCATTAGCTTAAGCTTTTGAGTGAAGGTAGGTACAACTGAATATGTTGACGGGTTCGGACTTGGAATCTTTCTTGGCGATCTCCCCAAGTGAAGGTATCGAGCTTTTGCTATGCGCTCCCAACAAATGGCACAAGAGCCTAGGTTGGCAATAAGTCTGGACCTAATGGTCACACAGGAGAGTTATGGGTAATAGTGATCGGTTTTATGATGGGTGGGTTCTAGAGCTAAAACTTGGAACCTATCCTATTATAACCGGTTCCCAATTTTTGGACTTGGAGCCTCCCCTGTTTGCCTGTAATTGATTATGGAATCTACCATGTGTTCCTGGTTTGGTTCCAAGGTCTACTCAAGAACTTGTTTTATTTTTTTGGTTCATTTTTTACAGCAAAATCATACGAGGCTATAAACGATAAAAAGTTTAAATGATAAGATGAATATGTTGTCACGTACAATTATAAACGATACAAAGTTTATACATGTAACATAAAATAGAAATTATAAAACTCCATTTTCCATTCATCTATAAAAATTTAGGGGAAGAGGAAAGACTGGAGAGAAGTTCCAAGGAAAGACAAAGGATGAAAGAGTGTTGGGTTTGAATTTAGAACAAAGGAAATTATGGTTTTGGTTTTCTAACTTAAAAAATTGATTTTGAAATTGGTTCCAAAACAAGGCAGACCGGTTCAGTTCCTAGATGGGTATTCACTCAGAATTTGTTCCTAGACCAGTTACAAATAGTTCCAAAAATTTGGAACCTGTTCTCGGATCGGTTCCGATGGAGCCAATTCTCGAACCTGTTTTTCAGGTGGTTCGATTCGATTCTTGGGTAGAACCAGTTTGGTTGCACACCCCTAGTTATGGGTTGTTGCGGCTCTGACTTATGCTCGATGTGTGAGGGAGAAATTGTTGGGGTTATCTCACATCGGCTGTGGAAGAGGCATGTGGTCATAAGTGTAGAAGAATGCCTCATCCTTTGAGCTAGTTCTTGGGATGAGAGAGATGCACGACCACCCACTACTGGTATCAGAGCCAATAGTTGATTGGTGATCCACTCCTAGTCTGCTATGGTGTTTAGTGAATATCTTAAGAGAGGAATTTGGTAATCAACCTGGTTTTTGGGTGGTGGGCATTTTGGTGGAGCAGTGTGGGTCCAATGGTAGACTTCATGGCTTGATCTGAAGAAAGAGTCCAGGGATGAGGTTGGGCGTTAACGATTCAAGTTCAAATAAATTGATGTAGAATAATGCCTAAATTAAGAGGGAGCAAACCTAACATTAAGGCTCACAAGTGAAGGGAAGTCATACGTTGGAGAATTGATATGATATAGAGTAGTTAAGATATTCTAGTTGGCCCATAACGCATCAACTTAAACTTTTGAGTTTATGTGGGTCTAACTGGATATGTTGACAAGCTCAAACTTGAGCTCCTCTTTGGTGATCTTCCAAGTAAAGATATCGGGCTTTTGCTGTGTTCTCTCAACAAAATAACGGGGTGCTTAATGTACCCTTGAGTGTCATTCCCATTCAAGAAACATCTAGCAAACATAAACATACTATTAGCTTGCCTAATTACGTGATGGTTTTGTCAGGTTTGTCTTTAAGATCTTGGTTCCTATTTGAGCACTATGCCATGAGCAAATAACTTTTGTCTATTTTGAAGCACAACCCTGATTTCCCATGAAGACCAACAATGGGCCTGTTCCTAATGTTTATTGTTTGTCTCTTCAGCAAAGCTGCAGGGTCATCGCCTATGTTGCAAGCCTTCGTGCTGACCACACGACAGATCTGAGTCAACACTTTCATGAAGGCACTCGAGCCTCTAAAGCATCGTAGTCCATAAAGAAAGAGCATCTCTAGTTGAAACCGCTTGGAGACAATGCAGGTCCGCGTTGTTTCCATTGAGCACGATCACAATGTTGGCCTCCTAATGGTCTTGGAAGTTTTTTTCAGCCTCCTTCCATATTCTCAAAGATGACATGCCGGGTGATATTATAGGCTGGTAAAGCGCCCATTGTGCCTTGAAAATATGCACTCATAATCGCAGGATTTCTATTAGCTATGGCAAAAGTATTTATGAGACAGTGAACAAAGTGAGTTCAGATCATTTCTGTCAAATCCACGAGATGTTTCATATCTCGGGTCTCATTCTCATAAGAAAATTTCGAGTCCAACAACGCCAAAACAACCAGACTTCGAGTAGAATGGAATTGAAAGATGAGTAAATGGCATAATAACCTATCGCAGAAGGAAATCTAAGATAATCGATCTTTCATGAATGAAATAAAAGAGAAATTGATTGAGCCATGTTAGAACGTCAGATTCCAAGGAGTAATCATGAATAACTTGATCTACTAACACTTAGCTAAATGAAAAATTTTATTAGCCTTGAGGATAATCGTGTTAGAACAAGTGATTCTGGAAACAAGACCTTAGAAGTGCAAATCAAAAGGATTGCATAAATAATAGCCAATTTTAGGCTCTGAACCACCTGACTCGTAATTAACCTTCATAGTGAGAACTTCAGTTCATCCAAGGAAACTGGACTTTCTTTACGAGGAAAAAAAGATTTAAGATATGCATTGGTAAAGTTATTTGATCTGATTTTGTGACCATAACTGGAAAATCTTCCATTGGCCCAAATGTCAAGGCAGGATGTTGATATTGGGTTCAAACTCTCTTTGAGTATCACATCCACTTCAAGCAAACATATGTATCGTCTCAAAGCCAACTCTACCCTGACATTGGCTCTTGGGGACACAATCCTGGTTTGCATTCCAGAACTATACCCATCTTGAAGTAAAGAACTTAAATGCTTCATGACTTTGTTAACCAAATGGGTTATACCGTGTCTAATTAAGTATGAATTTGCTGCTTTCTCATTAGGTTTTCACCACCAAATGTTCATGGTATGTTCTAGGATGACATTGTATTTTCAACTTGTATTGTGAAGATTGAGACTTCCTATCCGATTCAAGTTAAGCAAGGAGCTAAGATCTGTGTGCTCAATAAATTAAGTGGGACATAGGCGGGATGACAGTCCAAACCCAATGCACTTTTGCTTGTCCAGTTGCATCTAATGGATATATTGATAACACTACCTAGAAGCAGCAACTGGAGAGAGAATGAGGAAGAGGATGGAGCATGAACCTGTGAGATGAATGCCAAGAAGCCAGAGAAACAGAGACCCTGAAAGAATGCGCTGAAGCAAATGGGTACCCACCATGCACAAATTATTTGTACATTTTCATCAATACTTCTTGAAAGGTTTCGAGAATTACTTGTTTCAGGTTCGAAGGCAAGCCCTGGACTCCATATGAACAAACCAAGAGCCTAATGGACCAAAACTGTTCTTGTCTGAGATATTTCACTTCTATTATGAGGCTTTTCGTTTTAATTTTCACCTTCATCCAGTGTCAAGCAACCATCTGTGTCCCTCTTGGTTTGATAAAGGTTCCAGTTCAACGTGGCCTTAACAAATGCTGATCACATAAGCTTACAACCACCGCACTCTATTAAGTCATTTGGACCACAATATTCTTAATTCTGATGGACGACCAACAATCCCCAAAATTTAGCCAGCTTGCTTATGAACTTGAAACTCCGGTAGGGATCCAAGTGAGAAAAATCTTAGTCACTTAAGGTCATCACTTCACATTCTGTCACGTTTTTAGCAAAGTAATAAGCTGCTGCTCTCGCTTCATGGTCTTCCTTCAGCAATGTGCTTGTATTATATGTATTCCATGGAATACTGATGCCCTCAAAAAGATATCTCTGTTGGTCGCTAGGCGTGCTTTCATTTTCCGACCTGAACAAGAAGCTTGATTCTTAAACCGAAAAGAGCACCTGGATTGCTCCTCTCTGGAGGTTGGTTCCTCATTGAATGTTCAACCCATTAAATGTAGACACAAGGACACCAGGAGTGCCAAAACTTGGCACAAAGGGACACTTAAGTGCCAAAACTTATGAAGTGACATTTAAGTGTCAAAATCAGAGCAAAATGGATCAGTTAAGTGCCAATGGTGAGAAAATCCGGCCAAAACGCTGACGTGGCAATTTTTTGGCAAGTTTAGTGTAAAACGACATCATTTTGCATGCTGATGTGGCTAAACAGTGCCAAAACAACGTTGTTTTGGTGCTGATGTGGTAAATAATTAATATAAAAATTAATTAGATTAAATTTAAAACAAATAATGATGATGATGATGATGATGATGATGATGATGATGATGAAAAAGAAAAGGAGGAGGAGGGAGGTCGGTGGCGAGGGCTCAGCCCGCCGCCGCCGCCCCCCGCCGTCACCGGAAAGGTGGGGAGGGTTGGCCGGGGCCGTCGAGCCCTGGCCGAGGGTCGACGACCCTAGTCGATTGGCAGCGAGAGCTTACGTGCCCTCGCCCGGATCGGGGTGACCCCTCAGCTAGTGGTGGCCCTTGGCCCAGTCGGGCGACGGTCGATGACCTTTGCCAAATCTGGGAATGGGTGGTGAACCCCTAGCCAGCGGCGACCCTCGGCTTGATCGGGCGAGGGCCGGCGACCCTCCCCGGATCTCGGGGAGGGCCGTGACCCTCGCCCCAAGTCTAGGCGAGGGCACGCAGGCCCTTGCCACCGGTCGGTGGGGTCACGACCCTCGGCTAGGGCTCGGCGGCCTCGGCCGACCCTCCCCCACCTTTCATGCGACGGTAGGGAGGTAGCCGGCAACTCAAGGCTCCTCCCTCCCCCCCTTTTTTTTTTTAAATTAATTAAATTAATTTTTGTCTTAAAATTTGAATTATATCAAAATGACGTCGTTTTTGTGTGTGTTTTGCTTTGAGTCAGCTTTCTGGCGAGCCACGTAAGCGAGAAAATTAATGAAAAATTGTCACATAGGATTTCCAGTGGGGTTCACCAGATGTGGCACTCAAGTGTCCCATTTTTCATAAAAAGTGGCACATTCGTAAATTTTGGCACTTAAGTATCCATTTGTGCCAAGTTTTGGCAGTTGGGATGTTCTTTTGCTTTAAATGTATGAGAAACAACTTTCCTTTAATGTCTAGGGTCATAAGCGAGTTCATGAACTCGCAAAACCATTTACAGGAAAATGAAAGTGAATGACAAGGCAATACAAGCTCCAACAAAAAGATTAATTATTCCTAGCATATGATTGTTTAGAAACCAACAAAGTGAAGATGGGTTATGAGCATTAGCAAATTTTGAACATGACAGAACTAGTGAGAGGACCACAATAACAATGAGGAAACAACATAATATGAAGCAACCATGTATAGAACTAGGAAGGATGTGTTTGGACTTGCTTTGTGAAGGAGCTTTGGGTCTTCTAAGCCTTGGGTGTTTGTTTAAATTATTGAAACTCACCTTGGGGAAATGTTTGCCTTTGAAAGGCTGAAAGCCCAAGGTAGGTAGGAGGCTGGCTTGGGCTTTCAATATTTTCGGAAGGCCTTCTAGGGTTAAGTATAAAAATTTTGTTCCAAAACTATCCCCACTCAATTTTCGTTTTTCTGGTTTTGCCCTAATGATTCATTGTTCATCTTCTTCTCCATTGAGTAACGTGGCATGGTTGCGATGGGTCGGCGACGGGCTAGAGAGAGGTTGGCGAGGTCACGACTACCCCGGCGACCGTCACTGGCCAGTCACGCGACCTTGGCAAGTTGCGGCGATCCCCCACAAGTCGCGTCATGGTGACCTAGATTGCTGGAGGTCGCGTGATGTCACGCCCCGAATCCGGGTACGCACACATCCCTCGGTGGTCGATTAAAAATGCAACATCCTAGGACGTATTGCTGACCAATTTTTTTTATCTTTTAATTAAGCACATGTGGAAGCGAATTAAATTTACCCTCGGTCAACAAACAAACAATAGGGATAATAAACACGGGACGGCAATTTTTCACAAACTACACTTTATATATATACCAAGTTAACCATACGAGTTCATATATACAAGTCTGCCTAAAAAAGGAACTCCTAGGCGACCTACACCCTGGACCCCTCCGAGTCGGGCTCTGGATCCACCATGACACCGTCCGAGATGTCAATATCCATGGGGTGACCTACTTGCCCATCCTCGGTTCCGATGGGCAGTCCATCAAAACCCTGCAAGGAACCCTCCCGACCACCATTGCGCTCATTAATGAACCACGCCTTGAAGTGATGAGGCACCACATTAAAGAAACCCTCATCGACCCAAATCATAGTCACTACCAACTTGCGAGTTTGGATGGTCCCGAGGATAGGGTAGAAGATAGACTCTACCTCCATATCCCATGATTGGATTGGATGGATCTCTATACTAAGGACCTGAAAAAGTTTAACCATGACGGGGTGAGATAAAATCTCAGCGAGTCAACAACCTAAGCCTCGATTAGGACGCAAATTCGTCTCGGAGGCAGCCTAAACAGGCACCACAAACAAACTCAACCTTGCCTTGGCACGTCCCTACATTTTAGTGCATCACACATGCCATTATAAATACAACAAGCATAATTAATAACCGGAACACAAAGTTCTCACTCTCCAAACATTCACACGGGTCCCGATTATAAGGTAAAACCGTTTGGGCATGTCCCATATCATGCCTAACAATTTTGCCCCATAATCAAGCGCAAAGCATCACAACCAGTCAGACGTGTTCTGATTATTATGACCCCTTGGCCACGGCCAACTCAAAAGTTGGTGGTCATCCAGCGTAACCGGGTATCGTCCTGCCCTATCGGGCAATGCAACGTCTAGCACTCCCTGCCTAGATGGCATTCCATAAAGGAGCATCGGCCCGGCCTCAATCGTGACTCGGCATCCCGTTGACGTGGGGGCATCCGAACTTAATCAGGCATCGTCCCGCGTAAACGCATCAGGATGGGTTCCATTAAGTGACCATGCAAGCACATATTTAGCCAAGAACACCATGCTTTAAGTTCAAATGCCTTGTTTTCGAATAATGAACTTGGCCAATTTTTCTTCTTATTAAAAATCCCGATAAAATAATCGTGCGTGGTCACGTATTCGAAATCGAACCGTTAAATTTAGTACACTCCCATTTTAAAACTCCACGATTTTATATAGTACATAAAAGTTGTCGTCAAAACCCAACACCTCGGATTTTTTTCTATTTAATTGCTCATAAAACCGAGTTTTATACTAAAAGTCAATAACTACCATCAAGCATTAATTGCATATCATAGCACATATAAGCCATCAAAATCATGCATAATTCCATCCAAGAAAATGAGCGTAAAATTCTATGTAACGCCTAATTTGTCACTAATTACGCTAATTACGATTAATTAAATAAATTACGATTAAGTAAATCATGATTAATTAAGCTAATTAAACTCAATTAACCTAACCATGATTAATTAACATAACCATGATTAATTAACCTAACCATGGTTAACTAACCTAACCATGCTTAGTTAACACTAACCTAGGATTAACTAAAACTAATCCTCATCAAGACTAATCTAACCACCCCTAAGCACAATTAACGGTCTAATCAAAGATTAAGGAGTTAACTCATGGTTTTCGATGGCGGCGAGCTCGCGGCGACAGTGATGCAACAGTGACGAAAAATCGGAACAACTGCGGCTTGAACAGAGGCTCGATGGAGGCAGTTACGGTCCCCTCAAGCTCTCGGCCCAAGGAGGAGAGCTCAGCTTGGGGCTGGTCGGATGGTGGTTGCTCGGCGAGCTGAGCTGGTGGCAGCTCGGCAGTGACGGGCGTGACTGGACAGCTGGACAAGTAGTGAGGCCTTGCGGATGTGGAGGTGGTGAGGCGGCTGTGGTGGCTAGTCGGTGAAGGAGTTGCTGGCGGTCGGATGAGGAGGTGGTGGAGTTTCGGTGGCACTGGGATGAAGATGGCGTTGTTGGTGTGGTGGTGCAACTGTGGGGATGGAAGATGGGGCAGCGGCAGCAAGGAAAATAGAGGGGAGGATGGATGGTGATGGTCGGTTGTAGCAAATATGAAGGGAAAAGCAAAACCAGAACCAAGGGAGAGGGAAACGCGTGAAAGAAGAAGAGAGAATTAGAGGAGAGAGGGGCTGTTCTGCTGGTTGGGGGGTGAACGTGCATGGGGAGAGGGAGAGAGAGAGAAAGGAAGTCAAAGGCACAACCAATGAGAAACTTAGCAAAATATCTAAGCACTCATCACATAAGCCTCAAAGTCTTCATGCCCCAAAGTCATGTGCCCAACCAATCACAAAATTCCTCTAATTTCCCACACTTAAGCCATTTTGGGGGTAGAAAAACCTTATTTTTCATCCCATCCGAATTTCTTTTTTGTTTTCTTTTTGTCCGAAAATCGTTTTTCTGCAAAATTTCAAACTCGACGAAAATTCGCCGAAAGATGAGACGACGTCTAATAAATGAATCGTGACACGCTCGAACGTTCGATTCCTGAAACTGAATTAAATTTCGTGGTTAAAATCGATCGTACGCAACTTTTAGTGCGACCTAACCTATTGGGTAGCTTTTAGGAATTTTAGTGCGTTTGACTCGTGGTCGATAATTTTCGATCCATGTTTGTGTATCTTCGTACTGTAGACGACCTTTGGTTGTCACATAATCGTGAGGTTTCAACTACGTGTCCTGAATATAATATCGATAGAAAATCGGTTTATTGCCGTTCGACGCGAATATCGTAATCATGCGGAACCGCCCGCAATTCGACTACGTGATTCCATTGAATTGACTTATATTCGTTCTCTAATTGATTTATAACGGTGTCGTATTGACCCTTGCCGATTATTATGGTCGAGCGGTCGATTTCTGATCTAATTCTCTAGTCTGTTGCATTTATATCCCTTAATGGCCTCACCTAATAGGTTAGTTAACTCGTTAGTGGCCAGCTCCAAGTAAAATAACCATAAGCGCGTCAACGAAATAACCATTTCATATATCCGAATCAGGGGTCAAATTTCGGGATGTCACACGTGACCTTCGGCAATCCAGCGTGACCTTCGACGACCCAAATCTGGGTCGCCGTGACCTCCGTGAAGGGCTGCTTGAGGTCGCGTGACCATGCTCTGACATCCTGATTTTTAGGTTCTAGTTTTGATTGGATAAGTTGGGCATTTCATCAACGCAACTATAGTGCTTTTCCTTGAGATGGCCACTCATGAGATAACTAGGTTATCTAGGGAAGCCATTAAGGAATTTTAAGGCAATAGACTTGAGAATTCGACCAGGAATCGGCTTCTCGACTGTGCTAATCTTTAAAGGCCATTATGACACAATATAAAACTGATTTGAGATCAGAGATAGGTCAGTCGACTAAGATGTGTGGCTGATCGTGGGTGACTCCACTAAATTGGAAAATTCTCGTCGATCGGCACTAATTTGATTTTATTGTCGTTTTGGTACCTTGTGTCCATATTTGAATACTTGAGATTTTCACGATAATCGAGAGTCGCCAATGTGTTGAGTGGGTTCATTGTGGCTCGAAGAAAATTGACCATGGGTCATTTGCCTTAAAAAGTTCTGAAAGCTACCTGGTAGCCTAGGTCACGCTAAAAATGCGTCGGAGTGAAATTAACCGCCAGTCTGAGTCCGAAGATTCCGTCATGTCACAATAAATTCTAGGACCCACGACTCAATCTCAGAAGATTTTTCTGACAACCGAGACTTTTTGGGAAAAAGTCGTCGCCGGGTCGTTTTTGTGCAGAAAAGGTCGGTTATTGTTTTTTATGGCAAATTTGGGAAGCAAGGTGGATACGAGAGGTGAGGAAAAATACCAAGATGATTGTCGATAGGTCAATTGATTTTATGGAGGCCAATTGATATGGAATTGAAGTGGATCAAGCCGCCAATTGAAGACAATCCTTGCAAAATTCGTAACTCTCCCCTCCCCCTAGCCAAATGGACCAAAAGCTAGGTAGCACCGACACGGGACACGACACGAGTGTCCGACACGACACGACACGTCGACACGTCATTTCTAAAAATAGAGAATTCCGACACGTTGCGACACGTTGTATATTAAATAAATATTTTTATTTTTAATTAATTTGATTCAAATTCATAAATAAATAATTAATTTAAAAAAGAGCCTATAATAAATTTACACTAATAATATTAACAAATCAATTCATTTGAAATTCGAAAGATATATTTATAATTATGCGAAACATTTTTTAAATTTTAACAAAAATTATCGATGAAACTAATAATTAATAAGAAATTAGAATCAATTTATTTAAATAAATCCATGATTTTCTACAATAATCAAAATTTATCATTATTCAAAATTTAATATTTTTATTTTTCGAAATCATTTTTAATTTCATTTATTTAATTTTCCGGTTAAAAAAAATCCCCGAAATTCACCCCCTTCTTTCGTTCGTACTTTTCCCTCCACCCCACCTTTATTTTAACTTTTTCCCCCTCCCCCACGTTTATTTTAACCTTTTTCCCTCCCCACTTGGACGGTGGTGTGTGAGCTGTCACTTCCCCCTCTCACGCCATCCGACGATTCACCTCCTTTCTTATTTTTTATTTCTTTCTTTATGAAAAACCTAGCGAGCCGCCGAGCCCTCCTTCTCCTATCCTCCTTGCCGCTCGCCGGACAACCCCTTCCCTCCTCTCCTCTTCCTCTCGTCGCCGATCCATCGCAATAGCGGCAGCCCTCACCGCTCTCTCGGCCATCTCTCGCCATCGCGGTGGTCCGTTCGTGGCTTCGTCTCGCCGGCGGGAGTTTACCTTCTCTCTTCTTTCTCTCTGTTCGGCTCTTTCTCTAGCCGTCTCTCGCCGTCGCGGTGGTCCGTCCGTGGCAACCCCCGTCTCGCCGGCGCTCGCGGCCTCGCTCCGTCTCGCCGGCGCTCGTGGCCTCGCTCCCTCGCCCTCCATCGGTCTTCCGGACACGCGCCGACACGCGTGTCGATAAAAGTTGACCGCGTGTCGGAAAATCCGACACGCGTTGACCGCGTGTCCGGCCGTGTCCGAGCGTGTCGACGTGTCCGACATGATCCGACACGTGTCGGACACGACACGGAAGCACGGACAACGTGTCCGTGCTTCATAGACCAAAAGAGAAGTCATGGGGAGTGCATTGGTGGCCTAATGAAGACCAAGGGATTATACTTGGACTAGGATGAAACTTGAAGACCAAGTTTGGAAATATCAAGCTTGGTGGAGCCCTCCATCCCCTTCACTCTTATCCTCTCTCTCTCTTTTCCTCTTGGCCGCCCATACCTCTCCTCTCCCCTCCATCTTGTGCGAAACCGGAGGAGAAGAAGAGCAGCAAGTCGACGCCTCACGCCGCCGCGCTGTCACCGGTTCCACGTGCCCTCGCCTGCGCGCGCCACCCGCGCGAGCACCTCCCACCTCTGCCTCTGTCCCTACATTCTAGCAACTCCCTCTTGCTGTCTTGAGCTCAGCAAAGGCTGTCCATAGCCATTTCTTTGCCAGTAAAGCCCCACCAAGGCCCGGTTTGGTCTATTCTTTCATTTCCGAGCCTCACTGCGTTAAACCGAGTTGATTTCTTTCCATTTCCAGCCAAGAACAGCAGCTGGAAAAGTGGGTTTCCAGTAGGCCTTTAGGCCCGTTTTGAGGTGCTTGTGGGCCTCGGACCCTAGGCCCGCTTTGGAGAAAAATGTCCCTCGCGACGTTCTTGACGTTTCGATCCGGGCGGATTTTTAAATGGGTTAGTTTAGCTCACTAATCATTGCTTAGTTTGCTAATGATGCTTAAGGGTTGATTAATGTTAATTAAGTAGGATTTGATGGTTAGATTAGAGTAGATTAGTGATTATTAATTAATTGTGATGCATGTTAGGGATATGGTTAATGCATTTAGCTAGGGGATGGCTTATATTATTTATTGAATGCATCTCGGGATTTTCCCCGACCTGTCTCGGGCTCCAATCTGGCAATACAGGCCTAAATTGGATTTTTAGTATTTATTTATTAATTTTCAAAATTATTTAATTAATTATTTATCTTTCCGAAAATTAGACTGGGATGGTCGACGATCGAAATTTTATGCCGATGATCGTGGTGCGGTGCGTTGAAGTTTGATTTAGAGGGAGAAGAAGAGGCAAAAACTGATTTAATCGAGTTTTATTTTGTGCTAAATTGATTTATGAGTGATTTTAGGATTTATTTCTAAATTGAATAATTTTGGTTATTAATTGGAAAATAACCGAGCATCAGTTGACAGTGCCAAAAATATTTTGGTGGGCTATAGAAAATGGTGGGATTTATGGGAAGGAAATTACTGTATTTTGGGTAAGGCTGACCGTGTGCCCACACACGTGTACTTTTATCGGAAATGATAAAAAGGGTAAATTGATTGTGTTTTTAGAAGAAAAATACTATAACGGCTCGATGATTTGTATGTCATCTGGAGAATGGACGTTATACTATTATAACTGGATGACTCACATGTCATCTTGAGAAAGAATTGCTTATATACCGGCTCGGTGACTCTATATGTCATTTTGGAGAATGGACGGTATACAATGTCGGCTCGGTGACTATAGGTCATTTTGGAGAATGGATGACATGCCATAACGGCTCGGTGACTCAACATGTCATTTTGGAGAATGAACGTTATGAAGAATATACTCGGTATACAATGTCGGCTCGGTGACTATAGGTCATTTTGGAGAGTGGACGACATGCCATAATGGCTCGGTGACTCAATATGTCATTTTGGAGAATGGACGTTATGATGTATATACGCGGTAGCTTGGTATGTCATTAAGGAAAATGAATCATTTAATATATTGGCTTGGTAACCCAATGTGTTATTTTAGAGAATGGATAGTATTGAGTGAAATGACCAAGAATGGTTTGTTTGACATGTAATCGACTAAGTCAATTGATCATTGCCTTGATCTGATGTCGTGAATTGATTGAATTGAAATGACCAAGAGTTGGTCCGGCTGACATGTAATTGACTAGGTCAATTTGATCAATGCTTCGATCTGTTGGGTGCTTATTGAACTGTACTGATTTGCAGGTTAGGACTGAGGCCAAGGTAAGTCCGCTGACTCGTGTTGTGCATAGGCAGCCCTAAGGTGTATTGGTTTACTAATTGGATCTTAGGGGGTAGAACTTGCCGAGACGTTGTCTCATTGGTTATTGAATAACCATTTCAGGTCCCTAGATGCAGCAGACTTGGATTTTGAAGATCTCGAAAGTCCAGTGCAGTCTACTGAAGGCTCCAGTTAGAGTGTGGAGGATGATGAAGAGGAGGACGGGGACCCGTAGTTGGTAGAACCCCACTCCTGCTTGTAGACCTTGTTTTTAAATTGGCTTAAGTTGAATTTGACTCAATAGTTCACTTTGTATATATATATATATATATATGTGCATTGGTTCGTAATGTATATACGAGTGAATGTTTTTAAATGTTTGAAATTTAGTTCTACTGTTCTATCCCAATATTTTATTGTCTGGGGATAATTTATATGCTTCCGCATGTGTATTAAAATGAATGGGTCGGCGATGCGTCCTGGGACGTCGCTATTAATCGACCAGGTGAAGGATGGGCGCGCGCCCGAGGATCGGAAGTGACATCCCGTTTAAGTGGTATCAGAGTATGGTCGTAGTTGGAGTGATAAGGTGCGATAACCTATGTGATAGTAGTAGGAAAAATCTTTAAATTCACGCTGGTGCATGTCTGTGATAGCTGATTGTAGCTTGTTTGTGAGTCACTCAAATTCTAATATGTTATTAGAATTAGAAAACAGGTTTCTATAAAGATCATGTAGTATAAGTAATCAGGAGCTGAGGGCTCCCGGTAAGAGGATGGTAGCCTCTGGAACTCAAGAAAGAATGCTGATGAGGATCAGTGCCCGAGGTGGTTGTGGCAGATCGCCGGCTTAGGCCAGCGTGAGTGTAAGAGTACCACTGTAGGTCGGTACTGAGAGTGTAGTAACACCGAGTGGTCCTAGGTCCAGCAGGATCGTTCAGGCACAAATGTTCCTTAGGAACTTGTCGAGCCAGTAAGCTCAGGGTCAAGCTGCAGTTGTTGCCACACCTACCGAGGTTTAACATGGAGATGTTAATTGGGAGCAAGTCGTTGTATTTGAGTCGAAGTTCAGATTCAGTAGAGATGGAAATTGGTTTGGGAATGAGTCTATGACCGGAAAAAGATATGCTATTTTTCCCATCACGAAAGGTGAGATAGGCAAGTCAGCATCGAATTAGAACGTTATGTGTCATGAAAGACAACATGAATCGGCCTCGTACCATTTTAGGACGGGTGCTTGTTTTGACTGTGACCAACAAGGTCACTTGGCGAAAGATTGTCATAGAAGGCCGATGGGACAGGTTGGAAGGAGTGAGCCATAGAACGTACCGTGGAGTTTTTTGGAACAGGCCTCCAGTATAAGCAATAGGGCATGCTATCACCTGATAGGAGATAGAAGATTCACCAGGTGGGTGCCAAAAGTATGAAAGAATGCATAGATGAATCTAATGTCCGAGTATGGCTAGAACGTGCTTTGATTGTGACCAGCACAACTGTCAGGTGAGAGACTGTTAGTGAAAGTCCAAGGGAAAATAGACGTCGCTACCGCAAATAGGACGCCACTAGGATGGCGAAAGGAACAGGAACGAAACTGACCATGCATCGATGGGAGGAAGAATGTTTTGAGATGATTTTATCAGAATGGTGCCAGAGAGTGTTGAGAATGCAATTGTGGAATTTCAGTTGTATGTTAAGGCTGTAGGAAAGGAACCACTGACTAGAGTTGCACTTGATTGGCCTTTGGTGTATAACTTTATCGCCAAGTGCGAAAGGAACTAACTCCTGGAGCGTCTTGTGATGATAAATTGTTATGATGGAGTAACCCAGCTTATTTCAGAAATCGGAAGAAGTGCCGAGTTTTACTGAGAGTTGAGAAGGGTCCTCGACTTCTTTAATCTCGCCACTTGAGGCAACCTGTTTGTTAGACAGAAGTTACCGAGATTACTTGGCAGTGGTCATAGATAAGACAAATTGAAGAATTAAACATGGAGGACATCTCGGTAGTCCAAGAATTTCTAGAAGTGTTGTCGCAGGAAATACCAAGCCTGTCGACAGTAGAGGAGGTAGAAATTGCAATGGAGCTAACACTCAGGACAGGGTCACTTTTTAGACTTCTTACCAATGGTCGTTGTCCAAGTTGAAAGAATTGATGGTACAAATGCGAGAATTCCTAATTAAAGAATTTATATACGCCAATACATCACTTAAGGAAACATCATTTTATGTGTAAGAGAAAGAAGAATGATTCGTTGCAATTAGGCATCGACTATCGTCCACTTAGTTAGGTGACGACCAAGGACAAGTATTCATGGCTGAAGATCAAATGAATTGTGGGACCAATTGCAAAGAGTGTTGATAATTTTAAAAGTCAACTTGAGAACAGGGCATCATCAGTTGAGGATTAGAAAGTACATATTGAATTTAGTATTTAGTACATGAGATGGTCTTTACGAGAGTATTGTAAGGCCAGTTGGTCTGGTAAACACCCCAGCTGCTATTATAGATTTGATGAACCAAGTAATTGAGGAATACCTAGATCAGTTCATGATCATATTCATCAATGTTATTCTGATGTATATTTGAGGAGTGCTGAGGAGTATGAGAGTTGTCTGAGGATGGTACTTCAGACCCCAAGGACTCATGAGTTGGAAACTAAGTTAGCAAATGTGAGTTTTGGTTAACTCGTGTTGTTTTCCTAAGTCACGGGATTTCAGGTGAAGGAATCTCCGTGACCCAGCCAAGATTGAAACGGTTATTAGTGGGCTAGGACCGACAACAATATCAGAGATTAGAAGCCATATGAATTGGACAAATTACTACAAAGATTGTATGGAAGGATTTTTGGCATTGGCGTCACCATTAACTCAACTCATGAAGAAAGAAGAGCAATTCGTGTGGACAAACAAATGCGAGCATAGTTTGCAAGAACCTAATTAGAAGCCGAATGCTACATCGATGCTGATAGTGATGTGTTGTACCGAAAACTAAGTACGTATTGATGCAACATAAGAAGATTGTTGCATATGTGTTTCGCCAATTAAGACCTCCTAAGTTGAAATTACCAGAGCATGACTTGGAACTCGCAACATCAAATTTCGCTTTAAAGATCTAGAGTCATCATTGATATGAAGAAAGATTCCAGATCTTCATCAACTGTTAAAGTCTCCAGTGTTTATTCTTTCAGAATGAGTAGAATATGAGACAATGTCGTGAATTAGAAACCTTGGAATGACTAGGATGGTGATATCTGGTATCATCTTGAAAGAACGAAAGAAGTCATTAAGGTGTTGAGTTGAAAGTTTCAATTGTGCATAGGCTGGTTAAAGTATAGACTCTACTTGAAAAGAGTTCGAAATTCAGTTTTCAAATTTGAGATAGGCCACCTTTTGAATTTATGGCTGCCCTCAAAATTGAACTGAATATTCAAGTTAAAGGCAGACACTTTAGTGGTAGACTGGAATGTTCAGAAGATCCTGCAAAAGGATACTGATAAGAAAGAATCTGACTTTTAGACTTTTGAGGATGGGACACTTAAGTTCCAAGAGTGATTGAGTGTACTTGATATTATAGCACTCAGGTAAGAAACATAGTTAGAAATTCACTATAGTAGTGGCGGTATTTGATCAAACAATTCAAAGTAGATCAGAATCGACATCAGTTCGGTTGGTAGACCGATATAAAGGTAGATATCACCGGACAAGTTGTAAGTATCAGATGTGTCAGTAAGTGAAAGTTTAGTAATGCAAGCTGAGAGGACTTTTCAATCACTCGGAAGTGCCGAGTGGGAATGGAAGTATATCCCGATGGAACGTTACGACAAGCTTACTAAGGAGTCAGGGGAGTACTGATTCCCTATGGGGTTGTGGTCGATAGATGAATGAAGCCAACTCATGTCAATACAGTACAAATAGATCTCAATTTGAATGGGTATACCGAAGTGTGTGTGTATCAGATAATTCATCGGCATGGAGTGTGGGGATGAATTATATTACAAATCTAGATCAGAGGTTGCAAGTCTGGCAGAGCTTTCAGATGATTCCTATCGAATTTGCATAACCGAGTGTACATAATTTTGGTGGTGAAAAGAAAATGAAGTGAAGAAAGATCACAAGCCAGAGTCAACTCAGTAATCAGTGATTGCTATTGCCGTGATCAGTGTCAAGGTAAAGACCGCATGGGACCGCTAGAAAAGTTGAATCGTTGAGCATTGAAGACCCTTAGAGTTCCAAATTGGTGATTGCATCTTTTTGAAGATGTCACCAATGAGGAATACCTTGCACTTTAGCAAGGAGGGAAAGCTGAGATCGAGGTACGTAGGTTACTTAGGGATTCTAGAGAAAGAATCAGGATTCTAACATATCGTCTTGTGTTGTTGCAAAAGTAGGCATAAGTGCATGATGTCTTTCACGTGTCGAGATTGAGGACATATGAGCTTGACCCGACGCACGTGCTGAGTCCTGAAGAATTAGACGTGAACGACAGAGTGTCGTATGTGAGAAGCTCGGTTTAGTTGTTGGTCCAAAAAGAGCAGATTCTGTGTACCAAGATGGTCTCCTTGGTCAAAGTGGTTTGACAACACCACGAGACCGAAGAAACAACGTGGAAAATGAGACTTGATGAGACGACAACACCCCCACCTTTTGTTTACGGATTGGTAAAGGTTTAAATTTCGAGGACGAAATTTTTATAAGAGGGGAAGAGTTGTGACATCCTAATTTTTAGGTTCTGATTTTGATTGGATAAGTTGGGCATTTCATCAACGCGACTACAGTGCTTTTCTCTGAGATGGCCACTCAAGAGATAACTAGACTATCCAGGGAAGCCATTAAGGAATTTTAAGGCAATAAACTTGAGAATTCGACCAGGAATTGGCTTCTCGACCGTGCTCATCTTTAGAGGCCATTACGGCACAGTATAAAACCGATTTGAGATCAAAGATAGGTCAGTCGATTGAGATGTGTGGTCGATCGTGGGTGACTCCACTAAATTGGAAAATTCTCGTCAACCGGCACTAATTTGATTTTATTGTCATTTTGGTACCCTGTGTTCATATTTGAATTCTCGAGATCTTCACGACAATCGAGAGTCACCAATGTGTCGAGTGGGTTTATTGTGGCTCGAAGAAAATCGACCACGGGTCATTTGCCTTAAAAAGTTCTGAAAACTACCTGGTAGCCTAGGTCATGTTAAAAACGCGTCGGAGTGAAATTAACCGCAATTCCGAGTCCTATTTCAGAAATTGAAGATTCTGTCATGTCACAATAAATTCTAGGACCCACGACTCAGTCTTAGAAGATTTTTCTGACAACTGAGACTGTTTGGGAAAAAGTCGTTGCCGGGTCATCTTTGTGTAGAAAAAACCGGTTATTGTTTTTGATGGCAAATTTGGGAAGCAAGGTGGATACAGAGGTGGGGAAAAATACCAAGATGATTGTTGATAGGTCAATTGATTTTATGGAGGCCAATTGAGATGGAATTGAAGTGGATCAAGCCACCAATTGAAGACAATCCTTGCAAAATTCGTAACTCTCCCCTCCCCCTAGCCAAATGGACCAAAAGAGAAGTCATGGGGAGTGCATTGGTGGCCTAATGAAGACCAAGGGATTATACTTGGACTAGGATGAAACTTGAAGACCAAGTTTGGAAATATCAAGCTTGGTGGAACCCTCCATCCCCCTCACTCTTATCCTCTCTCTCTCTTTTCCTCTTGGCCACCCATACCTCTCCTCTCCCCTCCATCTTGTGCGAAACCAGAGGAGAAGAAGAGCAGCCCGTCGATGCCTCATGCATTTGCGCCGTTGTCGGTTCCACACGCTCCCACCCGCGCGCACCACTTGCGAGAGCACCGCCCACCTCCGCCTCTATCCCTGCGTTCCAGCAGCTCCCTCTTGTTGTCTCAAGCTCAGCCAAGGTTGTCCATAGCCATTTCTTCACCGGGAAAGCCCCGCCAAGGCCCGGTTTGGCCTATTCTTTCATTCCCGAGCCTCACCGCGCTAAACCGAGTTGATTTCTTTCCATTTCCAGCCAACAATAGCAGCTGGAAAAGTGGGTTTCCAGTAAGCCTTTAGGCCCGTTTTGAGGTGCTCGTGGGCCTCGGACCCTAGGCCCACTTTGGAGAAAAACGTCCCTCGCGACGTTCCCGACGTTTCGATCTGAGCGGATCGTTAAACGGGTGAGTTTAGCTCACTAATCCTTGCTTAGTTTGCTAATGATTCTTAATGGTTGATTAGTGTTAATTAAGTAGGATTAAGTAATTAGATTAGAGTAGATTAGTGATTATTAATTAATTGTGATGCATGTTAGGGATATGGTTAATGCATTTAGCTAGAGGATGGCTTATATTATTTATTGAATGCATCTCGGAATTTTTCCCGACCCGTCTCGGGCTCCAATCGGCAATATGGGCCTAAATTGGATTTCTAGTATTTATTTATTAATTTTCGAAATTATTTAATTAATTAATTATTTTTCCAAAAATTAGACCGGGATGGCCGACGATCGGAATTTTATATTGATGATCGTGGTGCGGTGCATTTATTTAATCGAGTTTTATTTTGTGCTAAATTAATTTATGAGTGATTTTAGGATTTATTCATAAATTGATTAATTTTGGTTATTAATTGGAAAATAACCGAGCATCGGTTGACAGTACCAAAAATTTTTGGTGGGCTATAGAAAATGGTGGGATTTATGGAAAGGAAATTACTGTATTTTGGCTAAGGCTGACCGTGTGCCCACGCATGTGTACTTTTATCGGAAATGATAAAAAGGGTAAATTGATTGTGTTTTTAGAAGAAAAATACTATAACGGCTCGATGATTCGTATGTCATCTGGAGAATAGACGTTATACTATTATAACTGGATGACTCACATGTCATCTTGAGAAAGAATTGCTTATATACCGGCTCGGTGACTCTATATGTCATTTTGGAGAATGGACGGTATACAATGTCGGCTCGGTGACTATAGGTCATTTTGGAGAATGGACGACATGCCATAACGGCTCGGTGACTCAATATGTCATTTTGGAGAATGGATGTTATGATGAATATACGCGGTAGCTTGGTATGTCATTAAGGAAAATGAATCATTTAATATATTGGCTTGGTAACCTAATGTGTTATTTTAGAGAATGGACAGTATTGAGTGAAATGACCAAGAATGGTATGTTTGACATGTAATCAACTAAGTCGATTGATCATTGTCCTGATGTGATATCGTGAATTGATTGAATTGAAATGACCAAGAGTTGGTCCGGCTGACATATAATCGACTAGGTTGATTTGATCAATTCTTCGATCTATTGAGATTGTTGGGTGCCTATTGAATTGTACTGATTTGCAGGTTGGGATTGAGGCCAAGGTAAGTCCTTTGACTCGTGTTGTGCATAGGTAGCCCTAAGGTGTATTGGTTTATTAATCGGGTCTTAGGGGGTAGAACTTGCTGAGACATTGTCTCATTGGTTATGGAATAACCATTTCAGGTCCCTAGATGCAGCAAACTTGGATTTTGAAGATCTCGAAAGTTCGGTGCAGTCTGCTGAAGGCTCTAGTTGGAGTGTGGAGGATGATGAAGAGGAGGACGGGGACTCGTAGTTGGTAGAACCCCACTCTTGCTTGTAGACCTTGTTTTTAAACTGGCTTAAGTTGAATTTGACTCAATAGTTCACCTTGTGTGTGTGTGTGTGTGTGTATATATATGTGCACTGGTTCGCAATGTATATACGAGTGAATGTTTTTAAAGGTTTGAAATTTAGTCCTACTGTTCTATCCCAATGTTTTATTGTCTGGGAATAATTTATATGCTTCCGTATGTGTATTAAAATGAATGGGTTGACGATGCGTCTTGGGATGTCACTATTAATCGACCGAGTGAAGGATGGGCGCGCGCCTGAGGATTAGGGTGTGACACATGCAGCCCTCGCTAGTTGTCTCCTAAGGTTGCCTGAGGTCTTGCAACCTCAGATGTCGACCGTTGGCAATAGATTTCGATTGCAGGCGGCCGCTGTGACATCCTGAAAATTCGTCCCTGTATTGATAATATGAAATGGGCTTTTTGTTGACGCACCTATGGTCATTTTTCTCTGAGTTGATCACTCATGAGTTAACTGATCTATTAGGTGAAGCCGTTAAGGGATATAAATGCGGTAGACTTGAGAATTTGATCGAAAATCGATTGCTTGATTGTGATAATCGGTAAGGGTCAGTACGGCACCGTTATAATCGATTAGTGATCGGATATAGGTCGATTCGATGGAAACACGCAATTGAATGGTGGGTGATTCCACCTGATCACAAAATTTGCATTGAACGGGACTAACCCAATTTTCTGTTGATTCTGTACTCAGTATCCGTAATTGAAACCTTAAGATTTTTACGACAACCGAGAGTCGCGGACGAGTCGGAGATGCACAAACGTGAATAAAAAATTATCGACCACGGGTCAAACGCACTAAAATCCTTAAAAGCTACCCGATAGATTAGGTTGCGCTAAAATCGCGTCAGGTTGATTTTAACCACGAAATTGAATTCGGTTTCGGGAATCGAACGTTCGAGCGCGTTATGATTTATTTTTAGGACCTTGTCTCATCTTTCGAGAAATTTCCATCGAGCCTGGAAATTTGTGGAAAAATCAAAATTGGCAAATTAAAATCAAGGAAATTCGTATGGGGACCTTAATTGGCAATTTAGGCTACCAATTTGAGTTGGTTTGTGAAGAGTTGAAGGGAAATTCGTAGGGGTAGCCTCCTTGGCATTTTTGGCTATCAAAATGAAGTGGTTTTGTGAAGAATTGAGAAGAAATTGGTGGAAATTCGTATGGCTGCTGAAGGGGACTATCTTGGTCACCAAATTGGCTTGATTTGGTGAGGAAATGAGGGAAAAATGCCCATTGGTTGATGCCTTGACCTTTGGGGCTGAAGACTTTGTGCCATTGGTGATCATTACTTAGATATTTGACAAGGAATCTAAGTGGCTCTTGCATAGACTTTCTTTCCCTCTTGTCCCCCTCCAAATTCCCTCATTGTTTGTGCGACCAGCCCCCCTTTAGAACATCTTCTGCTTCTTCTTCATCTCCCTCCATTTTTCCCTTCTGTTTGCTGCAGCCAAGTGATCCGCCTTCTTCATTACCGCCCCTCACGTCAGCATCCCGCAACCTTCACTGCTCTAGGCCAGCACTACACCACCGTCCGCCAACCCTGTTGCTGCCTTGCCGCCTCAGTCGTAGCCACCAAACAGCCACCTTCATCCACTCGCTCGTGTAGTCTAGCCCACCAGCGGCTAGCGGCCAGCTGCTCGTCCCCGCACCCACTAGCTTCATTCCAGCTCGGGTCAGTCCCGCTCACCGGTGCAACCGCGTTGCTTCAGCCTCGCGGTCCAGCAGCCAGAATCGGTTTCCCCTCCCTTCAGTCGTGACTTGCAAGGCTATTTTTAGCCTCAGTTTGCCCTCCGTTGGTGACGCCGTAGGCCTAGGATCTCACCACCTCGCACCGTCGTCACCATGAACCCGTTATCTTGCTAATCCAGTGAGTTAAAGCCCTAATCTTAGATTAGGAAGTTAATTGCACTTAGTGGATTAGTTTAGGCTTAAGTATGGATTAGTAGTTAGTTTGGTTAGTGTAACTAGTAGTTAGTTAGTTTAGTTAGTTGAACTAGATAGTTAAGTTAGTTACGTGGTTAGTTAGGTTATTAATTAGCTTAATTAGATTAAATTAGTTAGCTTAGTTAGATTAATTTAGTTAACTCAATTAGGTTAGTTCGGTTAGCTTAATTAAATTAATTAAGTGCATTAGTTTAAAAAATTTGGAATTTATTTAATTAATTAATTTTAATTAGCGTAAATTATACCGGGACAGTCGGTTAGTGGAATTTTACGTTGATTTTCGTGGTTGAATTGGTTTATGAAATTGATTGCTAAATTATGCAATTGAGTGCTTGGTGATGATTTTTGATTATTATTACAAAAATTTGATTTTAGGGTATTTAATTAGAAAAATACCGAGTGTCAGGTTTTGACGCCAAAAATATTTTAGGTACTATATAAAATTGTGGAATTTTAAAATGGGAGCGTACCGTGTTTATGGACCAATTTAAATGTGTGACCACGCACAATTATTTTACCGAGAATTTTTAATACGAAGAAAATTAGCCAAGTCCATTATTTGAAATGGAAGTATTTGAGTGCAAAGCACAATGTTCTTGGCAAAGTATGGATGTGCGTGTGGTCATTATCGGAACCCGTCCTGATGCATTCATGCAGGACGATGCCTAATTAAGTTCAGATGCCCTTAACAACGGATGCCGGTTGTAGTGGAGGCTGAGCCGATGCTCCTTTATGGAATGCCGTCTAGATATAAATGTTGCTGTGTCCGACGGAGTGGGATGACGCCCGGTTATGTTGAATGACCGCCGATTGATGAGTTGGCCGTGGCCGTTAGGTCGTAAATAACTGGGACACGCCTGAGTGATTGAGATAGCTGCGCCTGATTATTGGACAAAATTGTGTGGCACGGAATGTGACGTGTCATAACGATTTGGCCTTATAATCGGGACCCATGTGATTGATTGATATATGAAAATGATATGTTCCAGTTATAAGATATGTTTGTAGTGTGCATATGGTATATGTGATGTACAAATGTGCAGAGAGGTGCTGAGGCGAGGTAAATCCTATATGGTGCATGTTTAGGCCGCCTCTAGATGAATTCTCATCCTAATTGGGGTTTAGGGTGTAGACTCGTTGAGATTTATCTCACCCCGTCGTGGTTAAATATTTTCAGGTCCCTAGGATGGAGAACCCGGAGCTCGAGGCGGAAGGGTCTAGAGTGTAGGTGACTTGGTAGTTTCTTTTTGAAACAGACTTATGTGTATAGACCTGTAAGATTATCTTGGCATGTATATAAAGGGTGGTTTATGAAAAATGGTGTGAGTATGTTTTACTATCCCATTGTTTGATGGTTGTCAAGGTATCTATTTCATTCGCTTCCGCATGTGCTTAATCAAAAATAAAAAGAAAGGGTCAGTGACGGCTCCTGGGAACGTCACAATTTGATTGACCGCCAAGGGATGTGCGTGTACCCTGTGTTCGGGGTGTGACAGCCGCCTGCCCTCACTGGCCAACTTTTTTATTTTTCTTTTGATGAATTTTTTTCTTTTTTTAATCACAAAAGTCCTTAGTAAATATAATCCCTCTAAATATTATTTTGCTCAAAGGTACTTCATCATAGACTTTCTGATCACAATTTAATAAACACAATTTGCATTTTGGAAAATCCCTTTCATTTAAAGTCCTTTGCAATTTCCAAAGATTTTCCCAAAAAGTCCAACCAAACGCACCCGAAGTCCAGTTGGGTTTAGCAACAGCTTGTCCAAGTTTCTTTGGGACTTGTTTGCATCTGGGACCAATGCACAACGCAAATAAAATTTTAGGATGCTGCAAGCAGCAAACCAAGGAAATAGCATTAGGTCGTTCATACTCAACCTCTTGCATTTCCAAAGAAAATCTCTTTGCTTTGTCCTCTATCACTTAAAATTGAATTTGGTAGTACATGCTTGTAGTCATAAGATGCGGATCATTGTATTGGCAAGTGCCAAATTAATGCGATAACAATTTTTTTACTTTTTCTTGGTGCTGATTATAGTCCTAGGCAGAAAAAAGAAAACAGAGAGAGAGAGAGAGAGAGAGAGAGAGAGAGAGAGAGAGAGAGAGAGAGAGAGAGAGAGAGAGAGAGAGAACCAGTTGCATACAAAAAATGCTCACATAGTTTGAGATAAATTTCAACATATAAAGATCATAGATACAAGGAGCAAATTATGATAAGGAGGTCCAGATACATGCTATCAAAAGAAGAGTAGTGTCATCAAGCACAAAAACGAAAAGTGAACAAAGCATAGTTTCTTTCCAAATACTTCAAACGTTCGGAAGATGCTTCAAGTTCAAGCTCTCTTAGAAACATAGCTTGACATTATTCATGCACACTGATGCAGAATTCAATGGCTCTGACATCAATAGTTATGTAATCTGTCAAGAGAAGATCATTTTAACGAAGTCAATTTTCTCAGTTAGCCACTAACTCGTTTAAGCCAGCATGGATAAGAATTTTCCAAGACATACCTTAGTTTTGGACCTTCAAGACTAAAGCATGACATATGCAGGATCATCTGCATTTTGACGGTAACAAGGTCTGAGCTAGAGTGAAATTATGAGACCGTCTGCTTATCGACCCCATCATCTAACTCAAGGATGTAGAGACTAAATTGCCTATGATCTCTGGCGAGCACACGAGAAATTCTTGTGCATTTTAATCTCAAGATTCTCAAAGAAGTCAACCCTGTAATGTGGCAATCTCCGCTCAAACTTTCGCAGTGGGTGAAATCCAACTCTTGAAGCTTCTCAAGATCTTTTATGGCTTCAGGAAATTCTTCTAGGTAAGTATGAACCATCTTTAGCACTTCAAGATTTTTCAAATCCTTGACAGAAGAAGGCAATTCATTAATTAAGGTGTACGACAGGTCCATTTGCCTTAGCCGACCAAGCTTTCCTATGAAGTGTGGAAGTCCTTTTAGCCGTTCACAACTTTTTAAAGTAAGCTTCTGAAGATTCTTCAACAATCCAATGGACTCAGTGACTTCACCCAACACTTCAGATTCGCAAGCACTGAGTATTTCAAGTGCCGGTAGGGAGCCTTCCTCGAAATGAAGTCTTTCAATTTTAGTTCCATCAATGAGGAGCTCTTTCAATGCTTTCAGGGAACACAGTGCCTGCGGCAAATGTTTAATTGATGTGCAATGCTTCATGTTTAAGGAAACTAGATTCTCTAATCTAGAAATGGATTCATCAATTGTTGGAGTTGTTAATAAACAGCCTTCCAGGATCAAGCATTCTAAGGACATTGAGTTTGGGAATCTCAGAGATGCAATGATCCAAGGACAACCTTTTAGGTTCAAGACTTTCAAACTCCCAGCATTCTGCAAGAACAGCATGCTTCATATGTTTAGTTACAACTTCTACTATAATTTCTCATGCAGGGTGCATTTGTACATAAAAAAGCACACAAGCACGTACACGACTTACCAGCATCAGTTTCTCCCAGTCTTCCGGATTCAATGAGACTCGGCTTGAACATAAGTTGAGAATTACCAGTTTCTTCATATCCAATGCAAACAAATTAGATTTCTCAGGGCATCCATGCCAGTCCAGCCATAATAGGTTTGAAAGTAGAAGATTCTCAGGATTTCCTTCAATACCAACATTATTCAATTCAAGAAACTTCAGATTTGATAGATGATGAAAATCGTCATAATGAAGACGGTTGCATTCCGGTTCATCTTGATCAAAATTGGGGGTTACACGGAGAGCTTCAACATTTTCAGTACACTGCCAATTCGATGGAAAAAAGTGAAGTGCAAAAATTAGAACAAAGATATTCAATGAAACAATATCGTAATCATCGTGTCTAGAGGAGAACTTAACAAGAATACTGCAGGAATCTCAGTGTGATATTACCTTCTTTTTCCGCAATGTTGTTTGGACATCTTTGTAATCCCACAGCCTACTACGCTTCCCGGGGTTTTTAGGATTTTCCTTCCTGACAAGTTCTCTTCCAAGGATTTTTAATTGGTCATGCATCCAAAACTCATTTTCTTCTCTAATTTTTAGAAAAGACATATTTTGAAGTTCATGAACACCTCTATTTGGAAAACGTTTTCGAGCATCCCACATGTAATAGGGGATTGTCTTGTCAACCCCTATAAAGAAACATGCTATATCGAGGAATATTTCTTTTGTGTTTTCGTCCAAAAGATCATAACTTGCCTTCAACATTGGTTCCACTGCTTTTTCCAGCTCTCCTTCTAATTTATCCAAGGTCTCTCTCCATATTTCTGGGCTCTTCCCATTCAAATATGACCCCACAATTTCAATGGCAAAAGGAAGCCTTCCAACGGCAGAAGTGATTTCACTTGGCAGAGAACCGTAGTCGTCGGGATGACCTGGTCGGAAAGCATGCTTACAAAAAAATTCAAGAGCGTGATTTTCATCCATAGGTAAGACCTCATGTTCGTTGATTTCTTGAATCTCGTAATGATTAATGACATCTTTCTTTCTGGTCGTTAGGATGATCCTACTTCCCAGACCAAACCAAGCTAGATTCTCCGCCAATGGTTTGATTTGTTCAAAGTCGTCCACATCATCCAAGACAATGAGAACTCTTTTTCGTCGGAATAGGCATTTTATAACTCTGGTACCCTGATCGGAGAATTTCACTTCTTGGAAATTTCCTCTCTTGAGATCTCGAATTAACTTATTCTGGAGAGATACCAATTTTTTCTGTTCAATCTCATCCCGAACGTCTTTAAGAAAACTGCAAGCATCAAAGAGGTGGCTAATTTTGTTGTACACCACCTTGGCGAGAGTGGTTTTGCCAACCCCAGGAAGACCACACACTGCAAGCACGCACCTTCCCTTATCAACTCGTCCATCTTCATCATGGACACCAAGCTTCCGCATCATCTCTTGCACGTTGCGGTCTATTCCGACTAAATTTTCAGTCACGTCTTCCTTGCCGATCTCCAAGAGTTGCCAAAGTTTGGAAATAACATTCCTTATAAGCTCGTGATACCTACAAAATCAAAAACGAAGTTCCCTTTCTCTTACTTTATTTTTATGGATAAATGGCTGGTAGAAGTAATGAGCACTGGGCACTTCCTGTGGTGCCGATCTATTCGGTGATTTCGGGAAACGTAGAGAAGATAACGTGACAGTAATTAACCCAAGAAAAAACATGTAGATGACTACAAGAACATTAAAGAAAAGACGAGATACACAGATACACTGCCACAAAAAAAAGAAAAAAGAAAAAAAAAAAGGGTATCTCCACAGGTAAATTGGATCCCAGAAAGAGCGTGGTGAGATCTTTCTATACAAGAAACTTGTCCTGTCTTTTCGTTACAAGTAAAGTAAGAGCAATAGCGAGTCAGACTTACCCACTGCTGACATCCACCAATTCGAATCCCTTTATCCCAGCAACATTTGCCAGAGCAGTCTTCCACTTGCTGATTGTCTCGGTATTACTGCGTTTTTCTTGCACGACGAAGGACTCTCCGTATGTTCCCTCCTGGTGGCGAACAACGCCGGGCTTGACGCCATAGAAAATTGGAAGAATGGTTTTCTCCGACTCCACCATTTGGGCTACTTCCATCAGGCAAGCTGGGCTGGAAGCGAAGTTCTTGGACAAGACAGGGATGCAGACGTCGGAACACTTGATGGCTTCCACGATCTTGGTATCGATCCTTTCGCCATACTCAATCTCTTCGCAATCTCTGAATACCATAAACCCCGAGCCTGTGAGGTTGTCGGAGAAGCAATCGAGGAAGTTGCCACGGACATCTGGCCCTCTGAAGCTGAGGAACACTTGGTAGTTACAAACTGCCAACTCTTCGGCAAAGGCATTAGCTGACGATGAGCAGCCATTGGGAACACGAACAGTCATCTGCATACACAGACTCTGGCTCCAATGGAGATCCAGATTATCAATCTTGGACGGTTGAAAACGCTCGAGCTCACAAATCGTAATCTGGAGCGTTGACCTCGATCGCACTCTCAGTCTTAGTCTTATTTTCTTGTTATTTTATTCGTTTCGGTTTTGGCAGTTCTATCCTCCCGCTCACCATATAGAGAAGTTACTATATTTTCTTAATATATCTACAAAATAGAATTAAGATAATCGAAAGTGATGGATCCAGTACGAGTCTTAAATAACATTAGAAATTCAATGTAATATATCTATTAAATTAGATAATTTCAATGAGTCAGACAACGAGCTGCCCCGTACCCACCGCAATTATATTAGCTTTGTGTGATGGAATATCTTATCACCTTCCATACGCGTTTGCACCTTCTCTTTTCATTAACAAATAGCTCATACTTAGATAATTTCAATGAGTCAGACAACGAGCTGCCCCGTACCCACCGCAATTATATTAGCTTTGTGTGATGGAATATCTTATCACCTTCCATACGCGTTTGCACCTTCTCTTTTCATTAACAAATAGCTCATACTTTGTAATCCTTCTGTACATGATGAGGTCGTAAAATTTTGCTGCACATTTCAACACCTTCTCCCATCCACCTCTATATTTTTTTGTTTTTCCTTTTTCTGAGTCTATCTTAGGCCTTTGTCTATGTAGGTGTCCCTGACTCTGATTAGTTTACACGCAGTCGCTAGGATCTGAGCAAATGACTTTAAGACTACATTTAGTCGTCCGAATTTCTAACATGGATAGGATTGTATAGGATAGAATATAAAATGCTGGGATTTTTTTATATCCTATACATTGTTTGGTGAATCGCAGTATTAAGGTCGATATATTTATATCATATCACGTACATTTTTTTTTTAATATAAACAACATATCATTATAAATGAACCTAAATGTTCATAAACGGAGATGGTGAAAATCTTTCATAACACTATTCCTTAATTTTTTTTTATTTTATTTTTCCTCTTTTTAATTTATTTTTTCCTCTTTCATCATTCTTTAATAAAATTTTATCAAATAGTAAACTGTACTAACATACCTAAAATACAAAAATACCTAAAATATACAATAAATATAAATAATTAATTTATAGATTGAATGTTTATTATAAGATAGAATTAAAGTTGAATATATAAATTGAAATAAGATTAATTAAAATAAATTTCTATTTTTTTTTAATTTCTTAAATTAGAATTCAAATATTATTTATATTGAAATATAATTTCAATTTTGTTAATTTAATAGTTTGTTATTCGAGAAAATAACTTTCCTATTATGGACATTATAAGTTTTATCCATCTTTATCCTACCTCTCCTATGAGATAATTTTATCTTACCTATATCCCCCTTATATCTGACTTTATTTTGTCATGAGTGAGTACTAAACATAGGATAGGATAAATCATATCCTATCCCGAATTTTATCCCAACTGCCAAATGCAGCATAAGTTCCTAAGTTGAAAATATCCGATGCCGAATCCAACAAATCAAATCTCGGGATTCTTTTTTCCTTTATTTTGTAATATACTGACAATTTATTCTTTTTTTACCTTTGATCCAATTTTTCTTGTTGATGCATGTTATTTTGTTCTACTTTTTTTTTTTTTATTTATTAAAAATTAATCCGTGTTTGAGTTCACCCCGAATAACCTATGGTTGATTACATCTAACCCAACTAAAGAGTATTATGCATAAACACACACAAAAGAGACACTCGAATTAATAATTCATAATAGGCATATTCAAATTTAATCCCATTCAATTAGTCCATGTACCTCCAAGCTAATAACATGAGAAGGCATTAGACTTCATCCTGAAAAATGGGTTATCAGTTTTATCTGATCTATGAAATGGAAATTTCATTTTTTGGATCATGCTGTATTTCATTTAAGTTGATAGGGCTCTGTACTTTCCACGAGAAAATATTTTCCAAATGTAAGTCAAGATAAAAAAGAAAAAAGAAAAAAGAACAATCATACATATCACTCACTTGTTACTAAGGGGGAAACGCACCTTTAACGTTCGTGATAACTCCAGACTATTTTCGACAAAGTACAAACACCAATTCATTCATTTAAACACTCAATTTTTTTTTTTCGTATTTTTGCTGAAAAAAAAGCATTTTTATGCTAATGGACTTTAAACAAAGAATAAATAAGTTCAAATAACAGCATAAGTAATTATATCTATTGTGTTAAAGGAATGGATAATTATTGAGTGTTAGACATCTGGAGTGCTAAAACTTGGCACGAGAGGGACACATAAGTGTCAAAAGTTAGGAAATTGACACTTAAATACCAAAATCGGAGCAAAATGGATAATTTAAGTGACAATGGCGAGAAAATCTAGCAAAAAATGACGTCGTTTTGTTTCGATGTGGTAAATAATCAATATAAAAATTAATTAAGTTAAATTTAAAACTAAATTTATTTAAAAATTTTTTAAAAAAAAAAAAGGGGGGGAGGGAGGCAGTGGCGGTAAGGGCTCAGCCCTTAGCTGCCTTCTTCGCCCCTTTCCTTTTTATTTATTTATTTATTTATTTATTAATCTAATTAAATTAATTTTTATATTAAAATTTGAATCCATGCCAAAACGATATCATTTTTGTGTTCCTTTGGTAAGTCAGCTCTCCGGCAAGCTATGTAGGCGAAAAAAATAATAAAAAATTGTTACGTAAGATTTTCAGCGGGGTTCGTTAGAGATGACATTTAAGTATCTCACTTTTTAAAAAAGTGTCACTTTTCTAATTTTGGGCACTTAAGTGTCTATTCGTGCCAAGTTTTGACACTTGAGGTGTATTTCTTCCGATAATTATTAGTACATCAAGAAAGTGCCGATTTTTAATTTCTTTTCTAATATATATACTTAAAGCTGGAACTCAGATAGTTGTTATTATGCTCACCACGTGTCACTTCATCTTGTCTCTGTGATTGCCACGTAGCATGATGTGTGGCGTAGTTTTGCCATGTGACCCACATTCGGCTAATAAGGTTCTAACTTATGGATTTTTCATATGCTATTTTTTATGTTTTAGAGGATTTAATTTTTCTTTAAGAAAAGCTAAAGTTGAATTTTATGAGTCTTCTATCTCTTATTGAGTTAAACTTGAAAAATAAGGATATATTAGAGAAAGTATTTTCAATTATAGTTTACCATCCCTAAATGCACTGATTTATCAATTAAGGGAGAAGAATCTCATATGTCAATCAAAGTCACAAACATATTCTTGAAGATAATAAAATCAAGGGATTGACAACTCTTGTAATATAAGTATCTTTTCATTTATTTTTTCCATTTCCTTATAAATGTAATACTTTGTAATAGTGCTATATATAGTGGAAATCATCTGAACAAATTGTACGTTGAGGTCAACAATCAAACACTTTTATTCTTTTATGGTATTAGAGCACTCCTTCGAAGAAGTTGATCCTTAACCATGGCTTTCACCAATACCTCCGATGTTCTAGTTTAGTATCCCTCATCTTTAAACATAAGTAATTTTGTATCACCGAAATTGACACAAACAAACTATTAATATTGGAGAGCACAGATGCTGGCATTGATTGAAAGCCAAGATCTGATGGGACTCATTGATGGTGCGTATCAAATGCCGAGTCCAACCATAATCACCTCTAGAAAAGAAGTTGGAGTCCAAGAGGAAGTAACAAATCCAGAGTTCTTACAATGGAGAAGGTTAGATCGCCTACGGGGATGAATCAATATGACGCTCTCTAAAGACATTCTTTCTCAAGCATTAGACTTGAAGACATCTGTTGAGGTGTGGTTAGCATTACAAAACATTTTGCCAAGGTATCGGAGGAACGTGAAGTTTCAATTATTCTACAAACTAAAAAATATAGAGAAAATTTCTCATCTCTTTGTTTTGATTTGCTTAGGTGATTACTATGATTTATTCACAACATCCATGTTGAAGCCTCCTATGCCGACCGTCTCTAATCTGATTTCACAATTGCGGAGTTTGAGATTTGAATGACAAATAAAAGTTCCCTTGCAATGCAACAAGGAACAACTTTCTTTCGTTAGAGAAGTAATTTTAAGAGTAATAAGAAGGCAAAACAATTCCAGCATTCCAGCAACAATCGTTTTTCTTCTCAAGGAAGAGGATTTCTTCATGATGGTCCAAGAGTGAAAAATTCTCAGATTGATTTTGTTCAGTTGTAGGGTCAAAAGCCACAATTCAATCAAAGCAAGACCAAAAAAATTCTTTTGCCGCGGATTGCTTCAATTGGTTTAATCGGTCTGTCCTCCCCTCAAATGTGCTAAAAGGCATTTGCTGTGCTTAGTGTTGGAGGTAGTCGAGATTCAAAATGGTTCGCTGACACTGGAGCTTCAAATCACATGACCGGAGATGAAGTTAACCTGTTCGACATATGACCATATGTTGGGAAAGATAGCATTATGATTGGAAACAGCGACTGGCTTAAAATTTCTCACATTGGTGATGCTCAGAACAATTTGGGCCAATAGAGCATTGACTTAAAAAAATGTGCTACCTATTCCACGAATGAAAAATAATTTATTATCGGTAAGCTGATTTACCACTAAGTTTCTTATAAGTTTTGAGTTCTTTGCCACTGGTTTTGTAATAAAGGACAGGAAAACAAGGAAGGGTCTAACAATTGGAAACCGTGAAGGTGATTTATATACCTTTTTTTTTCTTTTTGGTCGAAAGATACGATATATTAAACCGTCGAAAAAGTACAACCACTTGCAATAGCATCCGCATACACAAGGTCTAGAAGGAGAAAAGGGGGAAAGATATTCCAATTATGGGCTTGATCGACTCGGCCATGGGCCTTTGCAGCCTAGTCCGCCACCGTGTTTGCCTCCCTTCTGCAGTAACAGAGTTGCAAATTAGGGTACGAGAGAAGCAGCGTCTTGACCTCGTCGAAGAGTACCCTTTCCTCCCATGGCGGCTGTTTACTCTGGTTCAAGGTGTTGATCAAGATCAAGCAATCCGATTCAATCACAAGGTGATTGTTGTGGAGGCCCTGCTACAGCAAATGGCGAAGGGTAAAACTGAGCGCTTGTACCTCGGATTGAAGCGCAGAGGCCGTTGGAAAATGTGCAGTGAAAACATTAGTAAGCCTTCCCCTGTAATCTCGACTGATGCATGCCATGGATCCTTTATGACTGCCCAGCTTGTAAGCCCCATCTATATTGCATTTTAGGGTGCCACGATCAGGGGGTCTCCAAAGATATTCAGTGTGAAGAGTAGAGGACTCCTGTTGCTGCCTCTTGGGGTTGGATCTGTCATAGCTTCGGGTTTGTGTTAGAGCGTCTTCAACAGCGATATGGGGCTGCAGTTGCTGATGTCTAAAGACAAAATTATTACGTCCCCGCCAGATCTGCCACAAGACGTGCGCAATAGTCTCTATCCCAGGTACTGTATTCTGAGCTATTACCTTTGCTGTGATCCAAGCATCTATGCGATTAACTGAAGGAGATGTGAGTAATGCATTTAGATCAGGATGCTTCCAGACTTCCTATGTCCAAGAACAATAGAAAAAGAGGTGTTCGATGGTTTCCTGGGCTTGTTGACTGCATAGGCGACAAATAGGATCAAAAATGATATGACGTTGAAACAAATTTGCTTTGGTTGTGAGTGAGTTGTGATAGACTGACCATAAGAACATACGGATTTTGGGTTCTGTTCTCATAGTCCATAGTCACGTCCAAAGGGTTCTGTTATGCCTGAAAGATGTTGAAGTTGCATGATCTCTGCTATTGATTGCTGTATTGATTAGAGATTGATAATTACTCTTCACCGAATGAAGACCAGTCTTTGTTGCTGCCCATACCAACTGGTCAGAAGCAGATACTGGTCTTATAGGTATTCTAATAATCTCATTTACGATGAAATCATCATAATGCTGCTTGAGAAGAGGAAGATTCCAGGAATGGTGGTTATGGTCAATAAGATCGGCCACCAATTCTGGTTCTTCTCTTGTAGCAGGTCCCGTTATAGTGCCAACAGGTAACCACCGATCCCTTCGGATTTGGATACTCTTACCATCACCAACAGACCATCGCAAGTTAGGGATAATGGCCTCTCTTCCCATAAGTAGGCTTCGCCAGCCCCAAGATGGGCGATGCCCAGTATCCGCATGGAGGAAGGCTTGATTTGGAAAATAAAGGCCCTTAAATATTTGACTCCATAAGGAGAATGGACTATGAAGTAATCTCCAGGCTTGCTTACCCAGCAAAGCTTTATTAAAAGCTATCAGGTCTTGGAAACCCAGACCTCCACTATACTTGCTGATCTTTAATGCATCCCATTTCTGCCAATGCACCCCTCTTCTGCTGATGTCGTTCTTCCACCAAAAACTAGATATTCGCTGTTCTAGGCCCTTACAAATAGATTGAGGAAGCTTGAAAACAGACATTGTATACTATGGAATAGACTACACTACCAATTTAAGAAGGATTTCTTTACCCCCTTTAGATAATAGTCGTTCTTTCCACCCTTCCAATTTTGTAGTTACCCTCGCTGAGATCCAAGAGAACATTTCTCGTTTCGATCGTCCCCAATCCGAGGGTATACCCAAGTATTTGCCATATCTTTGTAGTACGGGAACTCGGAATTCTCTTGCCAAGTTTTCTTGCAAACTCATAGGACAATATTTACTGCAAAACATGCTAGATTTATTTCTGTTGATGACCTGTCCTGTGGCTAGACAATATTGATTTAGAATATTGGACATGTTCTGACATTCAGTGATTGTAACATCTAGAAAAAAGACTGAGTCATCGGCGAAAAATAAATGTGATAGAGTTGGACATGACCTGGCAAGCTTTATCCCCTTAAGATGGCCGCTTTGAATAGCTTGGGATATTAAGGTAGAAAGAACATTAGCCACTAGCATGAAAATATAAGGGGATAGTGGGTCACCTTGATGAAGTCCTCTTGATGGCTGGATATAAGGTAGTTCCTCTCCATTAAAGCGTACACTGAAAGATGGAGTAGTTATACATTGCATAACCCAAAGAACCCATCTATGATGAAAGCCCAACTTGAGTAAATAGTCTCTCAGAAAATCCCACTCTACTCTATCATACGCTTTATGCATGTCTATCTTGATTAATTCCTTATGCTTTCGCTTCCATTTCCTTGTTTTGAAATGATGCATAACTTCCTGAACAATTAAAATATTGTCTTGAATTTGTCGTCCACTAACAAACGCAGCCTGTTCCTTAGCAATTAGATTCGGAAGCCATGGTTTCAGTCGATTGGCAATAACTTTCGAGATGATTTTATAGGCGTAGTTGCATAAGTTGATAGGCCTGTACTGATCTAGTCTTTCGGGGTGACTGGTCTTAGGAATCAAAGCAATAATGGTCCGATTTAGTTTGCTAGGTAGCACACCTGAATTAAAGAAATCTTCCACTAACCTTAGAAGATCATCCTTGATGATTTCCCAGTGTGTCTGGTAAAACAAACTGCTCAAACCATCTGGGCCTGGAGCTTTAGAAATCCCCAACTGGAAAGTCGCCTTGCACACCTCTTCAAGATTGACCGAAGTAGTTAAATGGTTATTCATATCTGGAGTGACAATTGTAGGGCATTGATCCAAGACAGGGCCATAGTCACGATACCCCTTTGAAGTATATAAGTTTGAGAAAAAAGAAGTCGTCATCTCCCTTAGTATTCGAGGATCCCGCACCCATTCCTGATTTGCATCCTGTAGCATTGTTATCTTGTTTCGTTGGCGTCGTTGGATGGTTGAGGCATGAAAAAATTTCGTTTTCTTATGCCCCCAACGCAACTAATTGATTCTAGACCTCATGGCCCAGAATTGCTCTTCTTGTTGCCATATGTGTCTAATTTCATCCCGAATAATAGAAGCTGCCTCTGTATCATGAGTGTTGATAGATGTATTATTAGTGAGGTCTGCTAGCTGTTGGTGTAGTGAATTGATCCGCAGATGGCCATTCTGAAATTTTGATCGACTCCAGGCTTTTAAAGCCATAGAAACAGCCTGTAACTTGTGCATTAGTATGGGATGACGTTGCTGAACGGAATTCCAGGTCCTATAGATGATCTCCTGACATTTGGGATCCTGGTTCCAATATGCTTCATAAACAAAAGGTCTGCTTCCTTTTCTAGTCAATGCTGTTGTGGTTAGCAGTAGAGGACTGTGATCAGAGCCCACAGCTGGCAAAGCCAATACTGCAGCCTCAGGATATAAAACGCGCCATTCTGATGTACACAGAACCCGATCTATTCGCTCTTTTATGAGTTCATCCCCTGTTCTATTGTTCGTCTAGGTAAACATACAACCTTTGCTTTCCACTTCCATTAGGGAACAGTCATTGATAAAAGGCCGAAAGGAAGAGAGTCGAAATGAAACAGATGGCCTCTTTCCCACCTTTTCCCATGGGTAAAGTATGTCATTGAAATCTGTTGCACAAACCCAAGGCAAGGTATTTGAGATACTAAGCAGCCGTAACTCTTGCCATAATAACTGCCGCTTGTGGTAGGAATAGGGGGCATGGACACAGGTAATGCGCATAGTTCTGTCTTCGGCCAAGTCGGTGCATATCATATTAAGATAATCATCTGAAGAGTGAATGATATCTAAAGATAAGCTATCCTGCCATAGAAGTGCTAGACCCCCTTTCAGACCAATTAGGTTACGAACAAAAACATGCTGGAATTTTAAATGTCGTTGCAAGCGTGTTAGAACCGATTCAATATTCTTGGTTTCCATTAGAAAAACCAAGTCGGGCTTATCCTTGACCTCTAAGGCCTTAAGAGCTTGAAATGTCAGGGGATTGCCCAGACCTGACAATTCCAACAGAGTAGTTTCATTTGCTTGTGGGTGGCTGTTGAGGGCCAGCCACCAATGCCCATTTGGCCATTTCTTCTGCAGCATACACTCGGAGTATCCATCAGGTGAGTATCATCAAAATCTGAAGGGGTTGAGTGTCGCATCTCATAGGGTGAAAACCGTTTCTGTTTTTTAGATGTACCCCTGTAATATTACTCCGGATAGTCTTTCTTTGTATCTGCGATGTCCTGTCCAATTGTTGAGTCTGAATTGCTTTTAATTTAGTCGATGCAGGAATCAAATCAGTAATGTGCCAAGCCTCCTGTTCTACTGCTGGCAAGTGGGTTTGCTGATGAGGCATCACATCTGGCAACTTATCTGGATTTTCAGGTGGAGGTAGTAAAGGGATACGTTGTTGCAGACCAGGGGGAGTCACAGGGGGAGTCTCAGGAGCAGTCTCTTCCATCTGTTGTGTGGCTGCCTGTGGGTTATAGAATGCTTGCCAATAGGGACTATGTTCTCTCACTTCAGCGCGTAGCCATTGGCCACATGCCATCTTGTTTTTACCCTCTATTTGTGCTTCATCATAAGGATACTCTTTGCAATGCGTCGCATAGTGTCCTATTTTCCCACATGAATAACAGAAGTGAGGCAATCTTTCATATCTAAAATCAAGCCACAAAGTTTTCCCATCTATCCGAATTAGCTTTCCACTCTTCAAAGGTTTGTCCAAGTCTATGTCTATCCTAACTCTGCCATTTCTTCTCGCTGACCCCTCTGTTGTTGGTGAATCAACTGCAACCACAGAGCCAACCTGTTGAACTGCCCGTCGAATGAGCTGTTCAGTGCTCCATTCCAAAGGTAATCCATAAACTTGTACCCAAAAAGCACAGCAAGTAAAGTCATAACAGTGCAAAGGCGTGTTAGGTATCCATTGCTTAAATATAACTAAATGTCCTAAAAACAACCAAGGACCACCATCTGCTATTCTCTGCTTGTCAATTTCTAACTGAAATTTTGCAATGTACAGGCCAGTATCCCTCTGGGATATTTCGACATGATCTGTCCTCCATGCCCGCTTCATGGTGCTTTGAAAGGCTTGTAGATTAATAGAGGGATTGGAGAAGATGGTCCCAACTAAGGTTAGTCGACACTCTTGCAACCTTTCTGGAGGAGCTTCTTCATCCCAAATTTCTACTTCCTTTTCAGAGCACAAGCGACCCCGTCGTTGACACAGGGCAGCTAGTCGCAATGATTCTTCTGGTTCAGTCGAGGCCATTTGAGCTATCCGACATGAATAATACCTTAAATTACTTGGACCAAGAAGCTGTGGCTAGCCCACCCCGAGCCAACCATCTGGTAGCAGGACAAAATGGTAGCAGGAAGAGTACGAAAAGGAAGAAAACCTTACCGTCAGAAACAACGGAATGGAGCTAACCCGACCTTTGCGCTTGAAGAATCGGTGACATGCAAGACCTCAGACCCACACTAATTTGAGGGTGATGTCTCATTTGGGATGCACCAGTGAAAGCGAAGAAGAAACAGGGGAGGGGATAACCCTCCGAAGAAAAGTGGTAGAATTGTTCATCCAAGGCAGTGTAAAAGGAACTCCAGTAGGTGGGATTTGCGAAGAAAGTGTGGTGATCAAAGTAATTGGGTGATTAGAGCTTCACGGACGGCGAACTACCATGGCGGTAGAGGAGTGCTCTACATATCGAGAGAAAAAGGGGCCGAAAACAATCCATCGGTTTCTTGTGTCCACCGAAGTCAATTCTGGCATTTAAAAATCCCCTTGATTTATATACCTTGAAGCTGCCAAAAGAAGCACTATTTTCAAACTGGTATAGGAAAGATGATGAGAGCTCTTGGCATCGAAGGTTGGGACATCCACCGTTGACAACAATTCGTTATTTACATAATAAAGGCAATATCTTGGTTACTGCTTGGAATAAACCTACTAGCATATGTGGTAGTTGTCATATGGGTCGAGCGTCTAAGCTTCCTTTTTTGCCTTCCAATTCTAGTATTGCTTAGCCTTTTGAAAAAATACATTGTGATTTGGGGAAAAAACTCCAATAATCTCATTTAAAAGGTTTTAGTACTATACATGCTTCGTGGATGATTATGTGCGCTTTACATGGTTGTTTCCATTAAGACAAAAAATTGACTTTTATGCATGATTTCTCAATTTTGAGATATATTTGGAAGGGCACTTTGGAGGGCATATCAAAATCTTTCAATCTAATTATGGTGGAGAGTTCAACCGATTTTTTTTATAATTAATTTGCAAAAGAATGGCATTGTTTATTAAGTATCTTGCTCAAATACTCTAGAACAGAATGGAGTTGTCGAGCAAAAACATAGGGGAGAAGTACACCAGAAGTGCCTTAACCTATGTACGGTGCTCACATTAGTGTGACAACTTTTCGCGGGCTTACTTAAGTGCTAAAATTGGAGAAAAATAATCACTTAAGTGCCTTTGGCGAAAAATTCTAGCTAAAAAGATTACGTGGCTTTTATAATTAAAAATTTTATCTGATGTGACATTTTTTGATATTGAAGTTATCACTTTTTTTTCTTAAGATTGGCACTAAAGTGATCACTTTTTAATAACGATTGGCACTGAAGTGATTATTGTTTTACAATGACTGGCATTGAAGTGATCACTTCTTAATTTACTATATGACGTCTTTTATGGTTTTTTTTTTTTGGCACTGAAGTGATCACTTTTTCATGAAGATTGGCATTGAAGTGATCACTTTTAACGATAATTGACACTTAAGTGATCATTTTTTACAACAACTGGCACTAAAGTGATCATTTTTTTTTTTTAATAATTTGCTATATGATGTCCTTTAGAGATTATATGCTGAGTAGGCACACCAGCAAGTCACGTAGGATCGATAAATTAATAAAATATTGCCATGTTAGATTTTTGGCGACTTAAATTAGAGTTGGCACTTAAGTGATCGTTTTTTTTTTTAATGGCAATTAAGTGAGCTCGCGAAAAGTTGTGGCACTAAAGTGAATGGCGTACATAATTTAAGGCACTTCTAGTGTACTTCTCCCAAAAACATAGGCACTTCTATGAAATTGGCTTGACTATACTTCATCAAAGTGGAATTCCTAAAAAGTTTCAAACTACGGTTTTTCTCTTGAACTGATTTCCTACAAGACTATTGGGCATGAAATCACCTTGTGAACTCTTATCTGGTAGAAAACCACATTGTAACTCTTTGTGATCTTTTTTGGTTGCAGGTGTTTTCCTTATGATTGGACTACATGAAGAATAAGTTTGTTGCTCGGTTGCCATGTGTGTTTCTTGACTATAGTGATTATTATAAGGGATATCGATGTCTATATCCTCCAACTAGTCAAGTTTATATATCACGACACATCGTCTCTGATGAGACTGTATTTCAAGATCTCATGCCCAGCTCATTATTTAGGGGTTAAAGTGATAAAGTCAAGATCTTTGAATTTATAAGCTTGCCAAATCATGACACGACAACGTCGGACTTATACTTTTTCTTGTTGTTGGGAAAATGGAATTCCCTAAAATAGCGATCCGACACTCAATCGAACCCCTAAAACAACGAACGCGGAAGCAAGCCCAAGAAACACATGTATCACCGATCATAAGGCACATCACAGAATCGAACATACCTTGTTATCCACAGATTAAAGCACCGATGTTGCGATACGAGGAAGAATCCATACACTGTTCTTCAGAGGATAATCTTGTTCTTTTCTTAGGGAGAAAGTGGTGTGTAAAACATAACTCAAGAGAACGTAATCCCTCTTTTTAGAAATATGTAACTTCTTCTCAATAACCACCTCTAAGATTTTCCCTTATCTATAATAACTTCCTCCATGGGCCCTTAACTCATGGGTCGGGCTTTTGGGCCCAACATGGGCGGACGGGCCCTAGTTAGGCCCATCAAAGAAAAACCCACCATCTCCCACTCGCACATGGTGGGCCGAATAGAATTCTCTTTACCTCTCTGCAACATTCATATCGGTGAATAATCCATGTGACTAGCATACTTTGAGAGCTCGTTGCCATACATCTGTTAGGAATATATAGCAGTTCATAATGGGCATCACTTTCTGAGTAGATTTAGTATGTAGTTCCCTAGATCGATCGATCACATTTATATTTCTTTTGATCTCCTTTTAAACAATGATATATTGTATTCACAATTATGATTATCTCAAAAACAATCATAATTGGTCGACTGGTGAATACAAAACTAGAATGTGATTCTCCAAATTCGATCTTCCTCTTTCCTTGAAACTCTCAATTTCAGTTCAACTTGCTTTTCTAGAAATGTCCCATTAGATCGAATCAATTCATGATCATTGGCAACATTCTAAGATAGCAAACATTGAATAGAAATCTTGAGAATAAGTAAGAGTCATAAGGGCACTTAATTGAGGAACTCTTTTCCTCAAGAGTCTCACACAGCATAAAAGTTGAGATCAAAACTTTGCCACTCTTATTGGTAGTCTCATGCATACGTAGTATGAAATACGTATTACAGTATTAACTCCTTTCCCATGGAGCATATGTCTACACCTTCAATACCGTACAGATGATAGTTCAGACATACCCAATGTCTAACTTGATTTCACGTATCTAATCTTTCACGGAATTCATTAGAACTCACATCTAGCATCATAGACATATAAAGTAAAATATGTGGGTTATTTTACTCTCGGACATAGTATATATTATGTCCTCATCTTAATTTTTAGTTAAGGCGACACATATATTTTAAGCTTGAGCTCTCGATTATCACCTAGATATAATGCACTAAGCATTAAAAACCGTCTCATCTCTATTTATCACATAGTAAATAGAGGCAATTACCCGTGTGAGTGGGCTAATTTTGTTGGAGAAAACTTCCTTATGTGTTTTGAAGTTGACAAAACGTTTCCATCAGTCTAGTTTGAAGACTTGAAGACTCTTCCGTCAAAGTCTGAAGATCGTCAGATTCAAGCTTTAAAGTTTGCCCTCATTGACAGTTTCTAGACCGTCGAAGAAGATTTATCCAGAATCAAGGATTTATTTAAGGAATTGATTTGAGCGGCTAAATAAGCTTCTCACGGCTAGAGATAGCATTTTGAGATCTTTTATTCGTTTAAATTTTGGTATGAATAAATTAGATTCGTTGATTGGCAAGGTATACTTGGAAGGTTCTACTTATGGAAACCTAGATCCTGATTGTATGGGCGAGCATGATTGGTGGGCTATCATCACATTTCTTAAGTAACTTGAAGATCTCCCTAATTGATTCCGTCCAACAGTTAGATGGAGGAACTCCTTTGGAAGGTGCCAACGAGTATGAAGGCATGGAGGAGTATAAAAGGAAGAAGCTCTGGTTATTCGAGTGTGTGCGTGATAGAGAAATTCCAAAGTCTGAAGCTCCTTGTTCTTTGTTGATTCAACTGTTGAGCGAAATTTATACTCAAAAGAGAGATTAGATACTTGTGAGACCTTGAGGAAGTGTAGCAAAGTCTCTACACTGTGGAATCAAGGACGTGAAATTGTAATAACTCTTTTGATTCATAGTGAAATCTAGCTGGTGGGCTGTCAGTGCGGAAGAGTGGATGTAGGCTTGGAATAAGCTGAACCACTATAAACTCTGTGTTCATTTTCTCTCATCCCTGAACCTCTTATTTATGCTTTCGAGTTGTTCATTTATTTAATAGTTGAATTCTATTTTACTGTCCATCAAAAATATCCTTTTAAGTCCTACGAAAAGTTTCATATACACCTATTCGCCCCCCCTCTAGGTGTATTCACTAGCCCCTTTCAATTGGTATCAGAGCCCGTGTGCTTATTTATTGAAGTGTTTTACTTCTTAAGCTAAAGATCGTGGCTAGTATTTTGCTCCGGGGATCGATTGAAGGTCAAAGCAACACTAGACCTCCTTATTTTGATGGAAAAGAATACAACATATGGAAGAACAAGATGAAAGCTTTTCTTAGATCGAAAGATCCTCTTGAATGGGATATGGTGGGAAAAGGAGTTATTCCAACAATAACTTCAACTTCAGAAAGAGGGAAGGAAGTGACAGATGCTAGAGAGATGACACAAGAAGAGATAACCAAGAGACAAGCTCTTGATGCAAAAGCTATCTATTCCTTATACTATGCTTTATCTCCTACTAAGTATAACGGAATTTCATCCTATGAAACAACAAAAGATGTCTGGGACAGGTTGCATGTCACTTATGAAGGAACCAATCGAGTCAAAGAAACAAAGATCAACATTCTTCTTGGGCAATATGAAGCTTTCAAAATGAAGATAGGAGAAACCATCACTGATATGTTTAGCCGTTTTACAGAGATTGTAAATGGTCTTGCATATCATGGCCAACCAATCTCAGAGCAAATGGAAGTCAACAAGTTGCTGCGAGGACTCTCTAAAGATTGGAATCACATCAAAACTTCCATTAGAGAAACACAAAGGATCGCACCTTTATCTGTCGATGAATTAGTGGGCACACTTCAGTTTTATGAAGTGGAGCAAATTGTTGAAGAAAAAAGGTCCTAAAGGTAAAAAAGTCAATCGCTTTAAAGTCTAATGATGATTTTGATGTTACAGATACAGAAGACGATCTGGACAATGAAGAATTAGCACTCATGATAAGGAAGTTCAGAAAGTTAAACAGAAAGTGAAGAAAGTATAACTGGAGGAAGCAAAATACTCAAAGATCTCAGATTAAAGCAACTGAAGATAATGAGTTCAACAAAGACGTGATTTGCTTTGAATGCAAAAAGAAAGGACACATCAGACCTAACTGTCTTCTACTGAAGAAAAAGAAAGGAAATACATAGAAACTCAAGAAAGCTCTCAAAGTAGAGACTTGGAGCGACACAGAATGTGAAGAGAGTGATGAAGAATATGCCAACATTTGTCGATGGCAAACTCGGGGAATCGACTCGACTCGAGGCAGACTCGCACTCAGATTCCGACAAGGAAATTGAGGTAAGTAACTTTAAAATTCCTATTAAAGTTTCAAAGTATATTGATGAACTTTGTCTTAGCCTTAAAGTGTCTCTTAAAAGGATTTTCGAACTTAAAAGGAAAATTCTATACTAAGGCAGTAGGAAATTTCTTGGAAGGAAAAATTTGAAAGTCTGAACAATAATCTCAAGATTTCAAAAGAAAATGAAAATTTTCTTTCAAAAGAAAACATTCTCTTGAAAGAAGACATTTCAGCTATTTCAAAAAAGTTTTCAAATGGATCTGAAAAGCTTGATAAAATTATTTCAATTCAAAGACCTTATTTTTATAAATCAGGTTTGGGAATGACACCAGAAATTGTTACTTTATTTGATTTCCCAAAGGCAAAAGAAAGAATCAAACTGCTAAAACTTTTTATAGAAATCATTTTCAAAAAGTCTTTGTAAAATCTATTGGTCGAAGTGCTCTTAAATGTTCAAAGTGTAACAGCTCGGAATATTTTGAGAAGGATTGTCCTAAAGTCTGGAAACCTGTTAAGAGAATGGGCAAAGACTACTTTTGGAACTAACTCCCCTGGACCCAAGAAAGTATGGGTACCAAAGAAAACTTGAAATTTTTGGATAATTGCAAGTCACTATCAAGAAAAAGATCAAATGGTATTTGGATAGTGGTTGTTCGAGACACATGACAGGAGATTCAAATTGCTTCATAAAGCTTACCCAAATAGATGGTGGAAAAGTTTCTCTTGGTGGAAATGGCAAAGGAAGAATTACTGGATGTGAAATTGTCAAGATTGGGAGTCTCACAATCAATAATGTTTCCTTGGTTGAAGGCTTAAACTATAATCTTCTCAGTATAAGCCAATTGTGTAACACTGGATTCAAAATCAACTTTCAAGAAGGCATATGTTCAGGAATTAGTAAGGATTTGTCTCAATCCTTTACTGGTCGAAGACATGGAAATATTTATCTGCTTGATATCAAATTAGAAAGCTCTCAGTGTCTAATCTTTATTCAAGATGAAGAGAATCTTTGGCATAGAAAACTTGGCCATATTAGTATGAAGCAGATAGCCAAGATTTCTTCCAAAAGCTTGTTCGTGGACTGCCCAACCTAAGATTTCAAAAGACAAATTATGCACACCATGTGTTTTGGGAAAACAGGTAAGAAATTCCTTTAAACTTGTAAATCAAGTTTCAACTGATCATGTCTTGCAGCTCCTGCATATGGATCTCTTTGGACCAACCAGAACACAAAGCATTGATGGGAAGAAATATTGCTTGGTAATCGTAGATGACTATTCTCGCTATACTTGGGTGTTCTTTTTATTAAGTAAGTTTGAAACTTTCTCTCATTTCTCAAAATTTGCTAAGAAAATTCAAAATGAGAAAGGATATACTATAACAAGCATTCGGACATACCATGGAGGTGAGTTCGAAAATCAAGACTTTGCAAATTTTAAAACATGTTTTCTCTTTGCCATATACTCCAGAACAAAATGGAGTCGTGGAAAGAAAGAATAGATCTTTGTAAGAAATGGCAAGAATTCTCTTAATTGAAAGTAACATTTCTTCTCGTTTTTGGGCTGAAGCAGTTTCTGGCATGTTATATCATCAATAGAGTTTTCCTAAGGCCTATTTCGAGAAAACTCCTTATGAGTTGTTCAAAGGAAAAAAGCCAATTGTTTCCTATTTTCATGTGTTTGGCTGCAAATGTTTTATTTTGAAAAATGCAAATGATTGCATTGGTAAGTTTGAAGAAAAATCAGACGAAGGAATCTTTCTTGGATATTCAACAACCAGCAAAGCCTACAAAGTATACAACAAGAAGACTCAATCTGTGGAAGAGTCAATGAATATCAAATTTTAAGACTTTACACAAAATCAATTGATTTAGACTCAACCTGAAGAATCTGAACTTACTTCAGACTCTACAAAGTCTAATTCCTCTGAAGCAGCTCAGACTATAGAAGATCAACAACGAACAAATTCTGAATAATTAAATGAAGAAAAAGATGAACAGATTGTTAGACCAACCAGCAACTGGAAGCACAAGTCAAGTCATCCCAAAGAACTCATCAATGGTAACATTGATGAAGGGATACAAACAAGATCCAAAAAGCATGAAGAGTCTAGTGCTGTGGCTCTTATTTCTGAAATAGAACCCAAAAGCATAGAAGAAATCTTAACAGACGAAAGCTGGATTGAAGCTATACAAGAAGAACTCAAATAGTTTAGTGTCAACAATGTTTGGGAATTAACTCCTAAACCAAAAGGTAAATCTATTATTGGTGCTAAATGGGTTTTCAGGAACAAGATGGACGAAAAAGGAAAAGTCATAAGGAACAAAGCAAGACTCGTGGTCAAAGGATACATGCAAGAAGAAGGGATATACTATGATGAAACTTACGCACCAGTGGCAAGGCTAGAAGCAATCCGTTTATTACTTGCTTTTGCTTGCTATAAAAATTTCAGGGTATTTCAAATGGACGTCAAAAGTGTATTCCTGAATGGATTCATTCAAGAGGAAGTTTATGTGGAACAATCTCCCGGTTTTGAAGACCTAAGGAGATCAGATTATGTATTCAGATTGAAAAAAGCTCTATATGGATTAAAGCAAGCACCTCGAGCTTGGTATGAAAGGTTAAGTAAATTTTTAATCCAAAGTGGCTTTGTGAAAGGTAAATTAGACATTACTCTATTTATTAAAAGAGAAGGTAAAAATTTTCTACTTATTCAAATCTATGTTTATGATATTGTTTTCGGATCTTCTAATGAAAATCTGTGCAACAAATTCTCTAAGTCTATGCAGGAGGAATTTGAGATGAGCATGATGGGTGAGTTATCTTTCTTTCTTGGACTACAAGTGAAACAATTGAAGGAAGGAATTTTCATTCATCAAGAAAAATATGCTAAAGAACTTGTTAAGAAATTCGGTTTGGAGAATTGCAAAAAGACTGATATACCAATGTCAAGTTCCTCGAAGCTAGATAAAGATGAAGGAGGAAAGAAAATTGACCAAAAGCTATACAGGAGTATCATTGGTTCACTTCTCTATCTTACTGCTTCTAGACCTGACATTTTGTTTAGTGTTTGTATTTGTGCTAGATTTCAATCAGATCCCAAAGAATCTCATTTGAGTAAATATGTTGCAACAACCTCGTCGTTAGGTCTATGGTATTCTAAAAAGGGAGACTTTACTCTTCTTGGATACTCAGATGCAGATATTGCTGGATGCAAAGTTGATAGAAAAAGCACCTCAGGTATGTGTCAATTACTTGAAAACAGGACAGTATCCTGGTTCTCAAGAAAGCAAAGTACGGTTGCTCTCTCAACAATAGAAGCAGAGTATGTGGCTCTCAGAAGCTATTGTTCTCAAATCCTATGGATAAAACAACAGTTAAGAGACTTTGGAATTGAAGACTCATGTACTGAGATTAAATGTGACAACACAAGCACAATCAATCTTACCAAAAATCCAATTCTTCATTCAAGAGCAAAGCATATAGAGGTTCGACATCATTTTATAAGAGACCATGTTCAAAATGGAGAAATTCTGATTCAATTCATTGATTCAAAGAATCAACTGGCGGACATCTTTACAAAACCTTTGGAGAAAAGCCAATTTGAGTCTATTCGAAACAAGCTTAATATTATAAAGTCTGAAGAAGCTCAGACTCAGGGATAAAAGCCAAAAGATGTCCAGACTCAGATGATCAAGGATCACGACTGTAAGTTATTTCAGTTTTAGAAATTTATCTTTTAGAAATGTACGTTTATCTATTAATCCGTAATTGATTGACATTATCTTTCCAAGTTTTTTTGTAGCAATCATTCCTTTTTGAAAAAGAAGTTATCTTTTTTATGGTAGTTATCTATTTTCAAAAAGGCAGTTATTTTCGAAAAGGCATTTTTTTTTGTGACGATTCATATGCCCCCGATTTGATTGCTTTATATATACTGTTTTTCTTCTCCTTTTTACTCGCAAACCCTAAAAGCACAGAACTCCACATTCTTACTTTTTCTCCGTAGTTTAATCCTTAAAGTTTTCATCTTTCTCACAAATCGAGTTCGGAAACTCTCAAAGACTGTGAGAATGTATTTCCAAAGAAAGTCTTCAAGGATCGCAAGTAGGGGACCACAGCATATGGGCGAGGGTCCTACGCATTTTGACCTTACCGAGCAAGAAGATTCTCCAAGGCAACAGTAGATCCCACAACATTCTCAACCGCGTCATTCTCCTCAGGCTAGACCTCAGAAAGTTCAGCAACAAACGGAGGAGGAAGTTATCGAAGATGCTGAACCCGTAAGAACTCAAAAGCCTGCCTTTAATTTCAAACTTTATTTTGCCTTAAAGGATGGATGCTCTCCAATGACTATTATTGACGAATTTTTGAAAGAAAAGGGGTACAGAAATGAAACCCACTTTTTGCAAACAATGGAACGTTTGGGAATTGCTCATGCTGGCTCTATAGATAGGGCCTTTGCAAATTTCCCAAGTGATCCACGTTCTGGAGGAGTTAGTTAGCCCGACGGAAATGATGATGAAAAGTTGTTTACTCATTTTAAGCCTAGAATGGGTATTGCTGCGAATGTTCGAGGAAGAAAATCAGATCTGTTTCGTTCTGAGGAACACAAGCAAACTTACTCTAAGATGTTAAAGTGAGGGGTGATGAACCCAAGGAGTGTGGACTTTGATTTTCTTGACTCTCTGAATGTGAAGTTGCGGGAGAAATTTACTTTACTTCAACTTAAACGCTTTTGCTCTAACTCTATTGTAGCCCATCCAGAACTTTCTGCTTATTTCTATTCAAATCTAAGTTTCCTGGATGTGAATAGATTCTCTTTCAGTGTTATAGATCAGGATTTTGTGGTGGACATGGACACTTTGGCTAATGTGATTGGAGTAGAGAGAGGGTCATTTCAATCAATTAGCGTGTCTATGGGTTGTGTAATAGTGGAGCTTGTTCGAGATGGAATGGCAGAAGGTCGGATTTCCTATTCGAGGATGAATGCTTCGAATATCCCGCTTCACAAAATTGTGATCAACTGTCTTAGACCCAAATCCACGTCAAAGACTGACGTCTCCAATTGAGAAGCAAAGCTGATGTATGCTATCAATGTTGGTAAAAAATTCTCTCTGCCGCATACTATCATGTTTCACATGCATAGATCAATGATGAAGGACAAGGGTCAACTTCCCTATTCAGCACTTGTTACAAAGCTATTCAGACACTTTAACATTCAGCCTCCAATAATTCTGTGTGTTCGGACGTGTGATCAAATGGTGGTAGGGCTGAAGATGGTTTCTAAGATGCGTCTGAAAGAGCTAAACAAGGCTTTGGAGAAATTCAAGGAAAAGACTCCTCACCAAACTCATCAAGACTCTGTTGCTGCAAAGCGAAAAGGAAAGGAGCCGGTGACAGCTCCAACTAAACGAAGAAGAGCGATCATCTTGCAGGATGAAGAAGAAGAAGATGATGATGTTACCATCTCCGCTCTTGCTTTAAGAAAATTGCAGCGTTCTGTTCCAGAAACAAAGGTTAGAGAAGACCCAGAAGAGACAGAGAAGATGAGTGAAGAGAGGGAATCAATAAGGAAGGAGACAGAGGAAAAAGAAGATGAAGACAAGGAGCAACAAGGAGAACAAGGCCATCCTGTCACTGAAGAAGAAATAGAACATGAAGAGTACTTCTCTCCACCTGAAGGCACTGAAACAGGGGGAGCTGCTGAGAAAAGAGGTACTTCTTCACTGGCTTTCACTAGTGATGATGTCAGTTGTTCTCCTGCCAATCCAAAAGATGTATATGTCTCTCACTTTCCTGAAGAAGGTCATGAAGTATCTTCTCCGAATTTGTATGTTCATGCTAATGTGCCATTATCTCCACAATTTGACCATGTTGAAGCAAGCACTCAAACTGACAACTCAGCAGACTTTAGAAGACTGCTTGATATTCTCATGGAGATGAGAGGTCAAATTTATGCCTTGGGATGCGAATTTCAGAATATGCAGAATGCTTATCAAGCCTCTTCAGAATCGTTGCTCAATCAAGTTCAGGCCCTTAATCTTCAAATTCAGGCAATTGCCAAGGGTGAGGAATTAGCACATCTGAAGGAGGATCTAAGAAAGCTGGAGGAGATAGTCAAATCAATGGGAGATTTCCAGCTTGTTCGCGTTCCAAAACAATCTTAAATCAATTCTTGTTTTTGTCTCTACCTTTTTAATGTTGACAAAAAGGGGGAGAGATGCAGATTTGTTTTGGTTGATTTGAACTCAGACTTGTTTTTGTTTCTGACTTTAAACCTTTATCTAGCGTGACTTTTGGATTGTGGTTTAACTATGCGATTGCATTATAGTATCTTAAGCATTGTTGGTACTCATGGCAGAGATAGTTATTTTTACAGGACTAACCTATTTCCTATGGATGCATATTCGATACTATCTTAACTCATTTATCTCTTATGAGATATCATATTCTTGTTTGCTTGAGTATTGTCTTGCAGGTCAAAATTTCCAAATCTGCAGGAAAGTTTTGTCACCATCAAAAAGGGGGAGATTGTTGGAGAAAACTTCCGTATGTGTTTTGAAGTTGACAAAACGTTTCCATTAGTCTAGTCTGAAGACTTGAAGACTCTTCCGTCAAAGTTTGAAGACCATCAGATTCAAGCTTTAAAGTCTGCCCTCATTGACAGTTTCTAGACTGTCGAAGAAGATTTATCCAGAATCAAGGATTTATTTAAAGAATTGATTCGAGCGGCTAAAGAAGCTTCTCACGGCTGGAGATAACATTTCAAGATCTTTTATTCGTTTTAATTTTGGTACGGATAAATTAGATTTGTTGATTGGCAAGGTATACTTCGAAGGTTCTACTTATGGAAACCTAAATCCTGATTGTATGGGCGAGCAGGATTGGTGGGCTATCATCACATTCCTTAAGTAACTTGAAGATCTCCCTAATTGATTCCGTCCAACGGTTAGATGGAGGAACTCCTTTGGAAAGTGCCAACGGGTATGAAGGCATGGAGGAGTATAAAAGGAAGAAGCTCTGGTTATTCGAATGTGTGCGTGATAGAGAAATTCCAAAGTCTAAAGCTCATTGTTCTTTGTTGATTCAACTGTTGAGCGAAATTTGTACTCAAAAGAGAGATTAGATACTTGTGAGACCTTGAGGAAGTGTAGCAAAATCTCTACACTGTGGAATCAAGGACGTGAAATTGTAACAACTCTTTTGATTCAGCCGGTGGGTTGTCAGTGTGGAAGAGTGGATGTAGGCTTGGAATAAGCTGAACCACTATAAATTCTGTGTTCATTTTCTCTCATCCCTGAACCTCTTATTTATGCTTTCGAGTTGTTCATTTATTTAATAGTTGAATTCTGTTTTACTATCCATAAAAAATATCCTTTTAAGTCCTACGAAAAGTTTTATATACACTTATTCATCCCCCCTCTAGGTGTATTCACTAGCCCCTTTCAATTTTTTCATCTGTCCGACATACTTTCTCAACTATATATAATGCACTAAGTATTAAGATGCATAAACGTCAAACAAAGACTCATAGGCATTAATAATGAAAACATAAATTCATTAAATGTGAACACTTTAGGGAAATTACAATATTCAATACATCAGCCTCTACGCAGTCCTAGAGATTTCACATGATCACAAAACACATCTCTAGGTATTGGCTTCATCATAGGATTTGCGACCATTCTATGCATAGATATGTACTGTAAGTTCACATTTTTTCATGCAACCATATCTTTGACAAAATTATACTTGGTATCTATATGTTTGGTCTTACCATGATATTTTGGATCTTTGGTGTACGCTATTGCTGCTTGGCAATCACAGTTAACCAACAATGGGTTTGCAGCATTCTCAATAACACCTAAATGATCCAAAAATCTCTTAAGCCAAACACTTTCTTGTATTGCTGCTGATAATGCCATGAACTTAGCTTCCATCATGGACAAGGCTATACACGTTTGTTTCTTACTGCTCCAAGACATGGTGCCATTATTCAGTAAGAAAACAAATCCAGAGGTAGATTTCCTTTCATCTAAATCTCCTCCCCAATCAGCATTTGAATAGCCTTCAAGTCGCAGATCCTTTCCTTGGTAACTCAACGTATAATTGGCAGTTCCCTTTAGATACCTCAGTATTCTTTTAACAGCTATCCAATGTGCTTGACCTGGATTGGATTGGTATCTACTCACCATTCCAACTACAAAACATATGTTAGGTCTTGTACACATCATAGCGTATATCAAGCTACCAACAGCACTAGCATAAGGAACATGTTGCATTTGTTCCTTCTCTTGTGGAGTCCTTGACACATTCTATGGCTCAATCCTTCACATTTTGCAATAGGAGTATCTATGGGTTTACAATCTTGCATACAAAATAGTTCAAGAATCTTATTTATGTATGTTTCTTGCGAAAGAGATAATGATCTCTTTGAACGATCTCTTGAAATTTTAACTCCAAGAATGTATGCAGCCTCACCCATGTCTTTCGTCTCAAAGTTGGAAGATAACCAACTTTTGACAATATTAACTAACTCCATATTGCTTCCGGCAATCAGTATATCATCAACATATAATGATATGATCACAAATTAATCTTTGGATCTTTTGATATATACACAATGATCCTCATCAATCATTGAAAAATTATATGCCATTATGGCATTATGAAAGCGTATATACCACTTTCTCAATGACTGCTTAAGGCCATATATTGATCTTAAAAGTCGACATACCTTTTGTTCATGGCCTTTCATAATGAAACTAACAGGTTGTTCCATATATATTTCTTGTTATAGATGAAGCCAAATATTTATTTTTAAGGTTTTTTTTTTTTTTTTTTGTCTTTTCTATCAGATTTGCTTTTAGGTTAAAAGTGATACCTTTATATTAGTGATAGCAAGACGTTGGCCATGAAGACGCTGAAAAAGAAAACAGAGAGACAAGAAAAAGAGAGAAGAAAAAAGTGTGTTTTTTTCTTTATGAGAGTTCTCAATCTCTTTGTGCCCTGATCTTGAGAGAAGATCATCGTTGTATTCCAACTTTTTCTGAAGTCTATTGGATTCGCAGAGTGCCTCTGCGTGGAGACGTAGCCCAGGTTTGGGTGACCTTCAATAACAAATTTTCTGGCGTGTTCTTCTGATTCTGCTATTTTATTATTATATTCCGCTTGGTGAATTGTTTGCGAGTGTTATTTTTCTGCAATTGACGTGCGATTTCGTAACAACTTGTCGCGACCTAAAATTTCGGGTGCACCACCTAAAACTAGGTTAATGGACTACTAAGTCTTTAAGCTTAGCTCGAGCTCTCCCAAGCCCACACCAATTCGCGACTTAAAGTTCAAATATGCAAATGATTATTATCTAGGAGTCGCCACTAATAAGTTTTCAGTAGGTCGATTAGGCACCTAAATAAAATAATGGGAGAATTATTTTACTCCTACAAACCAGAGATTAAGGGTATGGGGACTTGGTTACACTAGATTTCTCTAATACTCTTTCGGTACCATTTCTTTTTTAATTTTCAAAAATGTTTTTGCAGGCAGTTTGGATTGATTTTGAATCTATTTCCCTAACATGTGAGCTGATCATGCGGATGCGCAAACCACCAATTTAATACCCAGATAAACAGTGAATAAATTGCAAAACTTACCTCAAAGCAACGAAAGCATCTGCAATGTTAAACCAGAATTCACATCGACAGTCCTAGATATGATCTCTAATTAACATGCAATTTTTGTTTTTGTTTTTCATTTATTTAATGAAAATCATGCAATATGCAATGCATGCTACTAATCTAACATGAAATAATATAACATGGTAATATGACTTAAATTACATGATATAAATAAAATGCAGTCTATCCTAAAGAATGAAAATGATTGATTCTAAGACAATTTTTTTGTATTTTCCATGAAATTTCGAAATTAGAAAAATGCCAAAATTATCTAGCTAGATTAAGATTCTATCCAACTTATATTAAGGATTAGGTCAGGCTAAACCCTAATTTAAACTAAGATATTATCTAAACTTAGCAATCTCTAACCTAAGATGCAATTTATCTAAAAATCAATTTAAACTTAAAATGAGACATGCAATTTTATCAAATATGCAATGACGTACAAAGAGTGCCCTAATTCTACAAGACATATGCATGATGATTTTTTTTTTTTTTTTTGTGTTTTTATTAATTTCGAAATTAAGAATTGCCGAATAATTAAACATGCTACCTAAGTTCAAAAACTAGCAACCTAAATTGATTGATTTGATTTTTAATTTTTAATTTTTATATTTTTTAGTGTTTTTCCAAGACAAATAATTATTAAATAAACCTTACATCTACACAATCAAGATATTCAACAAATAAAGAATTAAAATAATCGAAAAAATAACTTGTTATCCCAGAGGTTAAATTAACGATTATTCTAACCATAAACAACACGACACGACATATAAAAAGGGTTCGAAATAACTAAAAATCTGATTTGAAGTCTTACGGACCAAATTAATAATTATAATGATTTAACAATTAAAATACTATCAAAATGCCCAAAAATTAATATAATTAAAAAAATGATCCGATGTCTTACGGATCAAATTAATAATTACGACAATTTGGGACAAAACTCCCGTGGTTAATGCCTATAATATTCATAACCTGAAAATCACCTCACAATATTCAAACTTGTACAATAATAGCAAAACTTAAAGGAATAAAATAAAGTAAAATAACATAAAATGAAAGATAAAAATAAAAGAAAATTGAGCAACCTAAGGAGAGTGGGGGTAGCAGGTTGGTATAGGCCGGGCAGACGGTGGCCGGCGTCGGGATTCCGGCGAGGGTTGGGGCGGTGGCGCGGCGTCGGCGAGAAGGGGGGTGTCGTCATCGGGCGCCGAGGCTGGCAGGCGGAGACAAACAGCGGGGGCGCTGCAAGGTCGTAGGGCGGATCTCGGGCTGGTGCAGCATCGGGCAAAGGCGCAAGCGCAGGCGGCGGCAACATTCGAGCGGTGCTGCAAGTGGAAGCGAGCAAGTCGTTGCTCGAGGCGTCGAGTGGAGCGGAGGCGGCGTGGGTCGTCAAGCGCTACCGGTGGAGGCGGAGCAGGAGCGTTGGCGTCAAGGCTTCTGGCGTTCGGCACTATTGGGCATGGAGATGCGGAGGTCACTGGGTGCGCGAGCGGAGGCTATTTGAGCGGTGGCGAGTGGCGACGTCGGGTTGCAGACGGCGCGCAGCGAAGACTGGTGGCCCGGCGACTGGCTCGGATCTGCTGGCGTCAGGGATGGTGGTGCGGAGGTGCAACGACCAGTGACGATGAACGGGTGAGCTGCTGCGACGACGCTGGTGCAGAGGCGGGGGCGTCAGGATTGGCTCAGGATCGCGGATTGGCGGGCAAAGAGAGACGGAGCGAGCATCGCAGCGGCGGCGAGCGAGGTAGTGACGGTGGCAGAGGCGCGATGACCTCCGGCGCGAGGGCTTCGCCGACGAACGGTGACGGGCTGGCAGAGGAGACGCCGATGCGGTGGCTGGCACGAAATCGGTGACTGTGGAGGCGCGGCAAATCGGGCAGCGAGAGCAGCGAGGAAGACAAACAATATTCTGGTTTTTGTTTTTGTTTCTTTTTTTTTTCTCTTTTTCTCTCTGCTTTGCTGTACGCATGTTCTTCTCCCTGTCTCTCCTCTACACACTTTCAAAACCCAACTTTTTGTGTTGACTTTTCAAAGGCACGAATGAAAAGCCTCCGCACATAAAGAACTTTTTCTTTTCCTTCTTTGTGTTTTTTTTCGACCTAGAACTCGAGAGAAGCCTCTCTCGTACATACGGCCGTGTGTATCGATATGTGTGGCCCCCCCGTGTTTCGAAACCTTACATCCTTTATTTATAGAGGAAAACTCGAAGTTGTTTTTGCAAATGAGATATTCACTCAACCACTTAACAAAAAAAAAAAAATAGCTCCAAAATCACACAACAACTAACTTTTTGAATTTTGAAATGAGGAGATATGCTTAACAAGAAAAATGCTACATTATTCAAAAATTTCCAAAATCTCCCTCCAAAATGTTTTTTTATTTTATTTTATATGTTATTTATTATCCTCTATTTTTATTTTCCAAAAGATAAGTTTGATCCTAAATGTTATTATTACCTAAATGCAATGCTATGAAATGCTTAATGTAACAAGTAAATAGCATGGTCAAAATTAGGTGTCAACAGCTGCCCCTTTTTGAAGGGAAGCTCGTAGAGGTTTCCTTTAAAGATAAATGACACCTAAATTTAGACCACACAGAATGAATGCAAAATGAATATGCATGTTAATTGCAATGACTCTTTTTTTTTTAATTTAAATGGACTCAAATAAATTTAATCCCTTTTGAAATGCAAGGTCATGCAGTAAAGAATGCAATGTAAATGCAATGATTTGGTTAGGAACATAAATCTGAATGTGTCTATGCCCAATGAAATGCAAATGCCAAGAAGAACACATACTTGTCGTACTTGTCTGGGGAAATGATTCCTATGACACCTGACAAACATCTGGAACTCCCTTTAGATAATTGAAAGGCTCAAAGTCTTTGAGGATCTAGAACTCTCATCAGATTCTAAGCACCTGGAAATTGCATCAAGTTTTTGAAATTTCAAAAATCTGATTCTTACGTCAAACATTTGAAATTTTACTAAACATCTGGAAATCACATCAGATGTTTGAAAAGACAAACACTTGGAAGTCACATCAAGCGTTTAAAGGTTCAAATATCTGGAATTCACACTAGACATTTGAAAACATTTTTATAAATGGGTACTTGGAATTCTCATCAAGTATCAAAGATGACTGAACAAACTTAGGGCTTCAAAGACAAATCCTTTGGTCTTTGAGGAAAAATTCATTTCAAACATTTGAAATTTTACTAAACATCTGGAAATCACATCAGATGTTTGAAAAGACAAACACTTGGAAGTCACATCAAGTGTTTAAAGGTTCAAATAGCTGGAATTCACACTAGACATTTGAAAACATTTTATAAATGGGTACTTGGAATTCTCATCAAGTATTCAAAGATGACTGAACAAACTCAGGGCTTCAAAGACAAATCCTTTGGTCTTTGAGGAAAAATTCGTTTCATTTTTTAAATTCAATGAAGGTCCATGCATGATGGCTTTATCAAACTTCCACCAGAAAAATTATCATTAAGACAATTTTCACTTATAGCGTGAATCTCTTGAACATGCTAAATGAGACACTTTTGGTGTGAAAAGGCTTTTCACTCGCTCTCACTTAGAAGGGGTTATTTGTCCCGACCATTGATGCGGGAATATATCACTCAATCTTATCATTATCTTGTTGACAAGAGTTCGAATTTTCTTTCAAGTACTTGATGAGAATTTTCTTGCCTCGCTTTGAAGGTGAGCTCATAGAGATTGCCTTCAAAGACAAATTGAGATCTAAATTTAAATCATATACATGCATTGAATGATTTTTTTTTGTCGGAAAATGAATTCCATTTTAAAATGCAATTTATATGATGCATGGAAATGCAAATGATAAAGGAACCTACCTGGAATAACTTACCTTTAAGGAGGGTAGAGTGATTCAAGATAATTGGTGTTACATGTCCAGGACCCATACCATTCTACAGTCGCCCAAAATAGTAACATGGTTTTGTAAAGAGACCGCTTTCCTAAGACCCGTACCATTCTACGGTCGCCTAAACTGAGGTTCGCCTTCCAGGACTCATACCATTCTATGGTCGCTTGAATAGGGAAATAAATGCTGTCTAGGACCCGTACCATTCTACGGTCGCCTAAACGGGAAATAGATGCTATCTAGGACCCGTACCATTCTACGGTCTCCTAGATGGAGGTTTTGCTTGGCTAGGACCCAAACCATTCTTCAGTCGCCTTAATCAGACCGAATCTGGAGAAAAAATCTTTGGGGGGCAACTCCATCGAGTGCCGGTGCTTGAAAAGGAATACTTGTACAATGACAAGTATTTAAGGTATGGATAGAGATATACTTACCTGGTGGCATCTCTGATCCTTAGAGATATGTCTCCCAAATTAATGAGGTGACTTTGGGCTACGAACGCACACCATGTCGATGAAGGGGAACTTTGGGCTACGGAAGCACGCTGATTTGATATGGGGACTCTGGGCTACAGAAGCACGCCATATCATATCAAGGGACACCGGGCTATGGAAGCACGCCGGGTCAACAAATAGGGACATTGGGCTATTGAAGCACGCCAAGTTGATGAAAGGGACTTTGGGCTATGAAAGCACGTCAGGTCAATATAAAGGACACCGGGCTACGAAAGCACGCCGAGTCAATATAAGGACACCAGGCTACAGAAGCATGTTGGGTCAATGAAATGGACACTGGGCTACAAAAGCACGCTAGGTCAATTTAAAAGGATAGCTTGATCGAGTTAAGTGTCGAGAATGGGTAGAGATATACTTACTTGATGATATCTCTGATTCTTGGGGATATGTCTTCTGGAACTTAATTATCCCGTGAAGGCCTCTCACCTACTGGTAAATTTTAGAACATCAAGGATGCCTCTTGACTGTTCGTGAAGGTTTCTCATCTCCTAATATCATGAGGCATTCTGAAAGGAATCTGAATGTCAAGAGCTCTTGGGTCTTTGAGAAAAAATTACCTGTCAGACGTGCTTAGAGCAAAAGTGCATTTTCCAAATAAATAAGCAATTGAGGCTATTCTAGAATGCATACTTCAAAATCCACTGAAGTTTTTATCAATTCAATCGGGGTTCATGCATAATGACCTTTGCATCACCCAAATTTCCACCAGAGAGAATTATCGTTCAAGACAATTTTCACTCATGATATGGATTTTCTAAGAATACTAAATGAGACTTTCAGTCAGAAAAGACTTTCACTCACTCTCATTTAGAATGGCTATTTTATTAGAATCACTCAATCTCACCATATCAACAGGGGTCCGAATATTCTTGCAAGCGGTACGACCTTACCAATCTGAGAGGTCTTTAATAGGGATCATATTGTGGGCTTGGTCAACGGCTTAACAAAATGACTCTTTGAGTTATGGCTTTTGAAAGAATAATCTTGTAATCATCCTTGGATTTACAAATCAAGAACCCTGCAAAATGAGAAAGAAATAATCTTGCTCGCACTTCTTCGAGCAATGCTTATAAACATATGAACTCCTATGTTAATTCAAGTGCCCTAATCTGAAGAGACTTTGTAAGGGATGTAACGTAGGTTAGGTTCATGGATTGAGAAATGAAAGGATCATTAGGCTCAAAATGTGTGTAAAAGGTGAGAGTTGATGATCATCTTGGCATTGCCACCAGTTTTCTTTTTCACCATCAGGGATTGTCTTCATGAAGTGCCCCATTGATCGTAAAAACTCAGCATTTGAGTTCTTTGAGTATTGCTCCATTGGGATTCAATTCTTACAATTGACAGTCACCTATCTTGACTTTCTTTTTTCATCTATGGGCATTGGCCTTGCTTTTACCAGGCACACCGCTTTTTCATGCCTCTAGTTCTCATGCATTTTTTCTTCACTTCTTTTCACGGGCATTGGCCTTGCTTTTACTAGGCACACTGCTTTTTCATGCCCCTTAGTTCTATTTTGAATTCAATTCTTGCGCACAATGTATGCGTCAAGCAATTACACTTTGAATGACACTCGAACTTTTCAAGAGTCTTCATCTGCCTTTTGCCTTGCCCCAGTGTGGGGAATGATCATCAACTGGGTTTAAAGTAATGAAATTGCAGTTTCAAGTGGGTTATGCAAAGGATATAAGTGTATAGGATATAGAAAGAAATACTCTTCATCATCCTAAGGCACTTAAATTAACACATGAATTCAATGTAATAGCATGACTTGAGAATTGATACAAGTGAGAGTAAGAAAATTTCAATTCATTTTCCTCACTTCATGATGCCATTTTATCTCCTAGTTGCCCCGATGTGGGGTGATTCTTGACAGGGGTGATTTGAAAAGAATATCTAAAAGTGTATGGGCTCAAACAGGGTAAGCAATAGATCACCTGTAGTGTTTGGGATAGAGAAATGAATTGCCTCTCATCATTTCGGTTGCCGTACCTTTTGCGAGAGAACTCTTTACCTTGTGGATATGAAACTTTCTACACTCATCTCACAAATGTATGAGCAAGGGACTGTGTATAGGATAAGGTTTGCCTTTCATCATCCTGACTCGTCTCATTTAATATGCTCAATCCATTCCACATCATTCATTAAATTAGTCCATCCTGATGTTCTTTAGTGGAATTGGTGGACAAAATATATAAGAGTCACCATGCAAAATCCCTTTTGTAAAAGAGCCTAATAGCTTTAAGTATGAAAAATTGTCAAACTCAAAACAATTTACCACATTAAAAAAAATGTTTTTTTAGCATTCATGCGGGGGATTGTTCCACAAAGGGATTGCCTCAACAATGGATGTCCTTGGATTATCCCAAGATTGATAATCCGCTTTTGCCCTTGCACAAGAGAAAGTGCATGAATAGGATACTATGCAACATCAAAGTGAATTCAAATTGCACATCCATTTTGGCTCGGATCAAGATTTTATCTCAGTTATGTCACTACTAGAATTTGTAATGTTCCCACTTTGTCATCACTTTCACCAAAGATGGATGGTCCTCTTTTACTCTCTTCAGAAGTGTGTTCTCAAACTTGTTGAGTAACAGTTGAGCCAAATCATTGCAAACCGATGTGCCTTCATCAGGCCAAGAAAGTAATGCTCTGAAAACATGAAGTAAATGAGTCAGAAAATTTAACAAGTCTCACCTAATGCATGTTTTTAGAAATGGCTTCAAAAATGTTTTTTTTTTTTATTTTTTTGGATTTTTTTTTTATGAGGAAGCATGAAGAAGCCCAGTCCTCAAAATTCTCTTTGGATGATATTTTATTTTCATTGTAGGATATCGTCACCGGGCTGGTTTGGCATACCTCATCATGTCCTCAAAACAAAACTTGTAATTTTATTGATGTTCATCAATCGAATTACATTTATTAAATGGTAAATGCAATGCTCAATTCCTAAATGAAAAATGAAAAAGAATGAATTGAAAACATTTCCTAGAAAGCAATAAAAATTCGCACGCAGGGGAGTGGGCGAAAGCAATAAATGAGTCACTCTCTAGGCCAAGGCCCATTTCTTCTGATGGTCCTTTGTCAACAGTGCCTATAGGGAGGTCATCGAACATGCTCTTGATTCCTTCCAGTGCATCATCCAGGTTTTCTATCTTTGGAGGTGTCAGATCTTTCATGCCACCCCATCCATTTGGAACAATATCCCGAGGGTCGATGTAGAAGCTAGGAGGAGCCAAATACTTCACATAGTAGTCGAATTTGCCACTTGGCTGCCCCAGGGTGTCCATCACTTCCACTTCATTTTGCATCATTCTAGGAAGGCCAAGAAACATCTCGTGAATGTTGAGGGGCAACGAGTTTTGCCTCCCTCGCTCTTGCTCAGGTGGCAAGTTTTGCCTTTCTTATCTCTGTCCTCCAGAATTTTCTTCACCTCTTCCATGGTGCCCTAATCTATCAGAACGGGACCTCCGAGGGGCTTTAATAGGGTTTTGAATGTCTTGACCCCTTCTTCCAAGACCAAATGGCATCATCTTAAACCTTAAAAGTGGAAATGAACAGTACGACGGTTTTCCTTAAGGCATTTAAAACTAGACTAAGACGAAACCTTGTCATGGACCGACGAAAATTGCAACGAAGTAAGTAAATTGCAAAGTGAGAGTTCAGACAACTTACTTTCACCGGGAAGGGATGACAATCACATAGACACACGCATGAAGTGTGAGGCTCGATTTCTATCTAGACGACTTAACAAAGTGGAGCTAAGAGGATGATCTGACCGTTGCAGTCTCGCATTAACGTGTCAGGTCCTCTTAACTCCGATTCAGTCGAATGGAATGCCCAATAGTCACGCAGTCTCGCGGATATGGACAAACACATTTGACACCATGAAAAACTTTTGGGGAAGAGAAGGTCAACCTCTACATAGTAGTCTCACTTTAGAGGAAGTATCATTTTTAACACCATCCTAAAAATCCTATCACAGCCCAGGTCCGACCGTAGGTTGTGTGTGCAATAGTGTAGTGCTAAAAGCAGTAAAACATGCACAACAGTTTAAATGCAAACAACACTTTTAATCAGGAAAAATAAATCATTCATCCCACACCTTCCTACAAGACAAGGATTAGCAAAAACTACTCCCCTTATACCTCTCATCTGCAAGAACATTTAATACCTTAGAAATGTTAAGGACATACCTGGTGTCTTTGCTATCAAACAAAAACATTTTTAATAGAAAAAGGAAAAATTGGCCTAAGTTCACTAAGAGTTTCAATTCAAGTCCCCAGCGTAGTCGCCAAGCTGTCGCGACCTAAAATTTCGGGTGCACCACCTAAAACTAGGTTAATGGACTACTAAGTCTTTAAACTTAGCTCGGGCTCTCCCAAGCCCACACCAATTCGCGACTTAAAGTTCAAATATGCAAATGATTATTATCTAGGAGTCGCCACTAATCAGTTTTCGGTAGGTCGATTAGACACCTAAATAAAGTAATGGGAGAATTATTTTACTCCTACGAACCAAAGACTAAGGGTACGGGGACTTGGTTACACTAGATTTCTCTAATGCCATTTTGGTACCATTTCTTTTTTAAGTTTCAAAAATGTTTTTGCAGATAGTTTGGATTGATTTTGAATCTATTTCCTTAACATGTGAGGCGATCATGCGGATGCGCAAACCACCAATTTAATACCCAGATAAACGGTGAATAAATTGCAAAACTTACCTCAAAGCAATGAAAGCATCTGCAATGTTAAACCATAATTCACATCGACGGTTCTAGATATGATCTCTAATTAACACGCAATTTTTGTTTTTGTTTTTCACTTATTTAATGAAAATCATGCAATATGCAATGCATGCTACTAATCTAACATGAAATAATATGACATGGTAATATGACTTAAATTACATGACATAAATAAAATGCAGTCTATCCTAAAGAATGAAAATGATTGATTCTAAGACAATTTTTTTGTATTTTCCATGAAATTTCGAAATTAGAAAAATGCCAAAATTATCTAGCTAGATTAAGATTCTATCCAACTTATATTAAGGATTAGGTCAGGCTAAACCCTAATTTAAACTAAGATATTATCTAAACTTAGCAATCTCTAACCTAAGATGCAATTTATCTAAAAATCAATTTAAACTTAAAATGAGACATGCAATTTTATCAAATATGCAATGACGTACAAAGAGTGCCCTAATTCTACATGACATATGCATGATGATTTTTTTTTTTTTTGTGTTTTTTTTATTAATTTCGAAAGTAATAATTGCCAAATAATTAAACATGCTACCTAAGTTCAAAAACTAGCAACCTAAATTGATTGATTTGATTTTTAATTTTTGATTTTTATATTTTTTAGGGTTTTTCCAAGACAAATAATTATTAAATAAACCTTGCATCTACACAATCAAGATATTCAACAAATAAAGAATAAAAATAATTGAAAAAATAACCTGTTGTCTCACGAGGTTAAATTAACGATTACTCTAACCCCAAACATCACGACACGACATATAAAAAGGGTTCAAAATAACTAAAAATCTGATTCGAAATCTTACGAACCAAAATTAATAATTATAATGATTTAACAATTAAAATACTATCAAAATGCCCAAAAATTAATATAATTAAAATCATGATCCAACGTCTTACGAATCAAATTAATAATTACAACATTTTTGGACAAAACTCCTATGGTTAATGCCTATAATATTCATAACACTGAAAATCACCTCACAATATTCAAACTTGTACAATAATAGCAAAACTTAAAGGAATAAAATAAAGTAAAATAACATAAAATGAAAGATAAAAATAAAAGAAAATTGAGCAACGTAAGGAGAGTGGGGGCAGCAGGTTGGTTGGCGCCGGGTGGACGGTGGCCGGCGTTGGGATTCCGGCGAGGGATAGGGCGGTGGCGCGGTGTCTGCGAGAGGGGGGCGTCGTCATCGGGCGTCGATGCTGGCAGGCGGAGACAAGCAGTGGGGCGCGCAAGGTCGTAGGGCGGATCTTGGGGCTGGTGCAGCGTTGGGTAGAGGCGCAAACGCAGGCGGCGGTGACGTTCGAGCGACACTGCAAGTGGAAGCGAGTAGGTCACTGCTTGAGGTGTCAAGTGGAGCGGAGGCAGCGCGGGTCGTCAAGTGCTACCGGTGGAGGCGGAGCAGGAGCGTTGGCGTCGAGGCTTCTGGCGTCCAGCGCTATTGGGCACAGAGATGCGGAGGTCGCTAGGTGCGCGAGCGGAGGTTGTCTAAGCTGTGGCGAGTGGCGACGTCGGGTTGCAGATGGCGTGCGGCGAAGACTGGCGGCTTGGTGACTGGCTCGGATCTACTGGCGTCAGGGATGGTGGTGTGGAGGTGCGGAGGTACGGCGACCAGTGGCGACGAACGGGTGAGTTGCTGCGACGGCGCTGGTGCAAAGGCGGGGGCGTCGGGATTGGCTCAGGATCGCGAACCGGCGGGCAGAGAGAGACGGAGTGAGCATCGCAGTGGCGGTGAGCGAGGCAGCGACGGTGGCAGAGGCGCGGCGGCCTCTGGCGCAGGGGCTTCACGGACAAACGGTGACAGGCTGGCGGAGAAGATGCCGATGCAGTGGCTGGCGCGGAATCGGTGACTGTGGAGGTGCGGCGGATCGGGTAGCGAGGAATGGCGAGGAAGATGAAACAGTATTCTGGTTTTTATTTTTTTTCTTTTTTTTTTCTCTTTTTCTCTCTCCTCTGCTGTATGCACGTTCTTCTCCCTTGTCTCTCCTTTGCACACTTTCAAAACCCAACTTTTTGTGTTGACTTTTCAAAGGCACGAATGAAAAGCCTCCGCACACAAGTAAATAGCATGGTCAAAATTAGGTGTCAACACAACTAGTATCGAGCACAGGTTGGCTAATCAAGAACATCGAGGGTTTTTCGGTGACGTTTGATTGAATGCAAACAGGATGGCGAAGATAAAATCAGAATCGATAAGTTCGATGGGTAGGATTTCGGATGGTGGAAACTACAAATTGAGGATTATCTTTATCAAAAAGATCTTTATTCACCACTTGAGGGTTGGAAACCCGAGATGGCGGAAGTGGATCCGACAACAAAAGCCGGATGGAAAATTCTCGATCGAAAGGCATTAGGTGTGATTCGTCTAGGGTTGACGAAAAAGACAGGGTACCACATCGCAAAAGCAAAAATTGCAAAAGAAGCCATAGATATTCTAACGAATATTTAAGAGAAGCCGTCCACATCAAATCATGTATTTTTGCTGAAGAAACTAGTTAATATGAAGTTATCTGATAGAGGTTCTGTAGCGGAGCATATTAATAGTTTCACGCAGGTCACGGATCAATTGGAATCTACAAGCATAAATTTAGATATGAAGCTTTAAGCTTTATTATTTTTATGTTCTCTTCCAGAAAGCTACAATACCGCAGTGTAGGAAATTTCGAGCACTATGAAGGATGATTTAACTCTTGATGATGCTGTGAGTAGTATCATGGATGAAGAGATGCGAAGGAAAGTCTTAGGTGGAGATAATTTTTCTGCATCTACATCTTCAACGGCACTCGCAGTGGAGAACCGTGGAAGAAGTAAAAGTAGAGGAAAATTTAGCGAGCGTGGTAGATCACAATCATGGGGTAAGAGACATGTTGCAGAAGATGAGTGTTGGTTTTGTCATAAAACCGGACACCGGAGGTTTCAGTGTGAAGCCTACAAAAAGAAGCAGCAACATGAGAATCAAGGAGCTAATGTGGTTAGCGATGAATCTTTGCTAGATAACTTGTGTTTATCTGTAGGGTTTGATTTGACAACAGATAAATGGTTTATTGATTCTGATGCTTCTTTTCATTGCACCTCGCAAAGAGACATATTTGATGATTATGCCAGTGGAGATTTCGGACAAGTGGTTGTGGGAAATGGCCACATGTGTCCCATTGTTAGGAAAGGAACTATGAATGTGAACATCTCAGGTGGAGGACGTCTAGTTTTGCGTGAAACTAGACATATTCCGGAATTAAAGAAAAATCTGATTTCAACCAGTAAACTTGACCAAGAAGGTTTGGTAACAACCTTTGGATGCGGAGAGTGGAAGATAACCTCAAGGGCAAGAGTAGTAGCAAAGGGAAAGCATACAGGTTCACTTTACCTTCTACAAGGAGACAATATCAATGATATGGTTGCAACTACAATGGCTACTGGTAATTTGTCTACTCTTGGGCATTATTGTTTGAGACATCTTGGTGTAAAATGTGTAAAGCAGTTACACTCAAGGAAATTACTTCCAGGTTTGCAAAAAGTTGAGTTAGATTTTTGTGAGAGTTGCATTTATAGAAAACATAAGGCTGTTAGTTTTCAATTGAATGGGCAACAAAATAAAGGCCAGAAGCTAGAGTTGGTTCATATTGATGTATGGGGACCTGCTCTGGAACTCTCTTATGGCGGTAAGAGATATTTTGTCACCTTCATTAATGATGCAACAAGGAAGACTTGGGTCTATGCTCTTAGAGAAAAATCAGAAGTATTTGGGATGTTTATAATGTGGAAGACCATGGTAGAAAAAGAGACAGGTTATCAGATTAAAGCTTTGAAGTCTAATAATGGTGGTGAATACACGAGTAAGGAATTTACAGAATATTTGAGTTGAGAAGGCATACACAGGTTAAAGACTGTTCCTAGAACTCCTCAAGAGAACGGTGTAGCTGGAAGGATGAACAGGACTATTCTAGAACGTGCAAGATGCATGAGGCTACACGTGGGTCTCCCGCTACACTTATGGGCTGCCACAGTTGATGCAGCTATTTATCTTTTCAACAGAAGTCCATCTAGTGCGTTGGATGGAGAAATACCACAAGAGCGGTGGTCAGGTAAAAAGATTAATTATTCACATCTAAAGGTGTTTGGTTGTATTGCATATACTTTGATTGACAGGGAGGATAGGAAAAAGCTTGATGCTAAGTCCCAGAAATGCATCTTTACCGGATATGGCGGCGACGAATATGGCTATAGGCTTTGGGATTATGAGAATAATAAAGTCATCCGCAGTCGGAATGTGGTATTCCATAAAGAAAAGATGTACAAGGATCATCAGATAGAGCATGAGAAAGTAGTACAACCAGAATATGTTGAATTAGACACAATGCCCGTGAAGATGTTTCCAGTAGATCAAAGTGCACTTGAAAGAGAGGTTCAAGATGAGCCTATTATCAGTGAAGAGATAGTTCAAGAGGAACGCAGTGATTCGAGCAAACTAATGACCCTAAAGTACCTGTATTGAGGAGGTCTACACATGTGAGAAAGCCAAAGGTAATTTTTGATCCATCAGCTAATACCGTTATGAGTCATGTCTTATATATAGATTCAAGGGAACTGGAGACTTACGATGAGGCAAAGGCAGACATGTCTCACTTGCAGTGGGAGTGTGCTATGAAAGACGAGATGAGCTCGTTACTTTAGAACAAAACTTGGGAGTTGACCAAGTTGCCCACAGGTAAAAAAGCTTTATTAAACAAATAGATGTATAGGATTAAGAATGAAGTAGATGGTAGTATTAGATACAAGGCGAGGCTTGTAGTCAAGGGCTTTTCTAAAAAAGAAAGGATCGACTACTCCGAGATATTTTCACCTGTAGTGAAAATGACATCAATTAGAGTTCTACTGAGTATAGTTGCAGTGGAGGATCTTCATCTTGAGCAGTTAGACGTAAAAACAGCGTTTTTACACGGTGACTTAGATGAAGAATTATACATGGCACAACCTAAGGGTTTTGAAGTCAAAGGTAAGGAGCACATAGTATGTCGCTTGAAGAAAAGCTTGTATGGCTTGAAACAAGCTCCGCGGCAATGGTACCTAAAATTTGATAGTTTTATAAAAGAAAAAGGTTTTGCACATTGTGAGTTTGATCACTGTGTTTAATTTCGCAAGTATGATGATGGTGACATTGTGTATCTCTCTTTATATGTGGATGACATGCCGGTGGCTAGTTCCAAAATGAAGAGAATTGTAGAAGTGAAGAAGATGTTATCATCACAGTTTGCTATGAAAGACTTGGGAGAGGCCAAGAATATTTTAGGCATGAAAATAATCAGGGACAGGAATTATGGTTGTCGCAGGAAGACTATGTGAAAAAGGTGTTAAAGAGATTTAACATGGACAAGGCAAAACCGGTTGCAACTCCTCTAGCGAGTCACTTCAAACTTTCCAAGGATATGTGTCCGAGCATTCAGGCTTTGAAAGATGAGATGGCGGTAGTTCCATATGCATCAGAAATTGGGAGTTTGATGTATGCCATGGTGAGCTCAAGACCAGACATTGCATAGGCAGTGGGAGTTGTGAGTTGAATATGCAGAACCCGGGTAGAGAGCATTGAAATGTAGTGAAATGGATATTGAGATATCTAGTAGGTACTTCCAATTACTCACTTTTTTTTATGGTGGTACATCTCTAGATTTGCACGGTTATGTAGATGCAGATCATTCCGGTGATTGAGATATTGGTAAGAGTACCACTGGATATGTCTTTACAGTTGCAGGTACAACAGTCAGTTGGGTTTCTCAACTACAAAAAGTAGTGGCTTTATTGACGACAGAGGCAGAATACGTGGCGATCACAGAAGCCTCGAAGGAAATCATGTGGTTACAAGATTACATGGAGGAGCTATATCGAAAACAGCCAATCAGTACATTGTGGAGTGATAGTCAAAGTGCAGTGCACTTAGCAAAGAATGCAGCTTATCACTCAAGGACTAGACATATCAAGAAGCGCTATCACTTTATCAGGTCAGCATTGAAAGATAATGAGTTAAAGCTATAGAAGATTGATGGCTCGAAGAATCCAACTGACATGTTGACCAAGGTAGTAGACAGAGAGAAGCATATTTTCTATACTGCTAGCATTGGTATTACTCCATGTTGATTGATGAGGAGTATTGTAGAGGCACAAGTTTTTCAAATACTATTTTTTGAAGCAGATGGATGCAAAGTTGCTCAGTGCTTGGGTATATTTGTCTTCAAGTGGGAGATTGTTATAGATGAAGCCAAATATTTGTTTTTAGGGTTTTTTTTTTTTTTTTGTCTTTTCTATTAGATTTGCTTTTAGGTTAAAAGTCATACCTTTATATTAGCGATAGCAAGACACTAGCCGTCAAGACATTGAAAAAGAAAACAGAGAGACAAGAAAAAGAGACAAGAAAAAAGTGAGTTTTTTCTTTATGAGAGTTCTCAATCTCTTTGTGCCACGATCTTGAGAAGATCATCGTTGTATTCCAACTTTTCCGAAGTCTAGTGGATTCGCAGAGTGCCTCTGCGCGAAGACGTAGCCCAGGTTTGAGTGAACTTCGATAACAAATTTTCCGGCGTGTTCTTCTAATTCTGCTATTTTATTATTATATTCCGCTTGGTGAATTGTTTGCGAGCGTTATTTTTCTGGAATCAACGTGCGATTTCGTAACATTTCTTTCTCTAGTTCTCTATTGAGAAAAACAGTCTTTAAATTCATTTGATGTAAATCAAGATCCATAATAGCTACTATTGCCAGAATAATGCGAATTGAGGCAAATCTCACTACAGGGGAAAATATTTCCTCATAATCAATTCATTCATGTTGATTAAACCCCTTTGCCACAAGACAAGCCTTATATCTTTCTATTGAGCCATCAGTTTTACACTTTATTTTGAGAACCCATTTGTTCCCAATGGCTTTGCGTCCGTTTGGAAGATCAACCAATTCCCAAACATGGTTTGACTTTATTGACTCCATTTCCTCTTCATTACATGCATCCATTTTTTCTTACTAGGGCAATTTAGAGCCTCATTAGCATTTCTTGGCTCATGTTCATCTTGTGGAGCAACCATAAAAAGTTTCCCCTTTAATGCCAAAATGTCGACGGGGAATACTTTTGTGACTTGTTTGCCATATGGGAGATTGTACACTTTGCACATCATTCCCCATTATGCTTTCACTCGGATTAGATAATGACGATATCATCTCATCATGTGGTTGTAATTGAGAATGAGTTGAATTAAATTCATCACTTCTTATGTTACTCCCACTTGGACGAACTCCACTAAGTTCATTATCTTGATCCAAGGTTTCAAATAGGGAGTAATCCCCACCTATTTCGCCGTTTTTAGGAAATTCATTCTCTAAGAATGTGACATCCCGTGATTTGAATTTAGTCATACTCCTACTTTCTTGCTCACCTATAAATACATACCCTTTCGAGTGTTCTGAGTATCTTATGAAAATACTCTTCTTTCCTCTAGGACCCAATTTTCCAAACTTGTGAGAGGGCTCATGAGTATAGGCAGCACAAACTCACGATGTAAGAAAACTTAAGTCTGGTTTTCTACCTGTCCATAACTCATATGGAGTGGAAGAAAATGATTTGGAAGGCACATGATTAAGTATATAGGTAGCAGTTAATAAAGCATCACTCCAGAAAGTGATAGGTAAGTTAGTATGCGCCATCATGGACCTAACCATTTCCAATAGGGTTCTGTTTCTCTTTTTCGCAACACCATTTTGTTAAGGAGTATAGGGAATAGACAAATGTCTTTCTATTCCTTTTTCATCACATAACTTTCTGAACTCATTAGATAAATATTCTCAACCTCGATCGGATCTCAATACTTTTATTTTCTTATCTAATTGATTTTCCACTAGGCTCTAAACTTTTTGAAACAACTCAATGCTTCAGATTTATGAGAAATCAAATAGACATATTCGAATCGAGTATAATCATCTATAAATGTGATGAAATAAACAACCCATGCCTTCCTCTCACATTCAATTGGACCACAGACGTCAGAATGGATTAAATGCAAAGGAAATCCAGCTCTTGTACATTTTCCAAATGGTTTCCTTGTCGTTTTCCCTACTAGGCAATGCTCACATATGGGCAAATCGACTTTTTCACTATTGCCTAACAAGCCCTCTTTGGCTAGCCTATTCATACGTTGTTGGCCAATATGACCAAGTCTAGCATGCCACACATTCACATCAATATCATATGAATTAGAAGACGTGAAAAGGGAATAACAAACATTGACATTACCACAGTCAACATTTAATACAATAAAACCATCTAGAAAATAACCACAACCATAGTAATTTATATCCAGATACAAATCAACACCACTATTATGGAAGTTCATACTAAAATCAAGTTTAACCAATACTAAAACAGACGCTAAATTTCGATGAATCTTCGGAGCATATAATACATCATGTAGGAACAAAGTGGTGCCAATCCCTTTTACTTCAACTTTGGAGTTATTTCTTACATAGATCCACTAAGTTCCAGTCGAAACTCGTCAAAATTCTACGAAGGATTCTCTATCCTTCGCTACATGGTCTGTTGCTCCCGAATCTACAGTCCACAAAGGATTAGATTCATTAAGAATACAGAACTTGACACATATGCAAAGTTTCCAAAAGTACAAGGGGTGTTTACCTTCTTTGGCTCACAATAGTCGCGAGCATAATGACCATTCTTGTCACAATTGTAACACCTCACCCTTGACAGCTTCTTCATTCGAGGACGCTTTCCTCTTTCATGTTGGTCAACCCTTGGTTTCTTCCCTGAAGAACTCGCTCCCTTGCCTTTCCACCTTTTGAACCAATCAGGACGCTTGCGCTTGGAGCTCGAAACTCCATGTGAGCTAGAACCAATAAGATAAATGTCAGTTTCTGGCTTAGCCGCCAGGAGGCAATCCTCTTCTAGCTCAAGGTGGCACACAGCATCCTCAGAGGTTTTGATGTTCTCATTGTAGGTTAGGTGCACCTTCATATGCTCCCAACTCTGAGGCAAGGAACGGATCACTGCTTGCACTTGCTGCTCATCAATCAGGACATGACCAGCATCCTTCAGCTCGTTAATCATGTTTGACATCTTTCTCATATGTTGTTTCATGGTCTGACCATGAGGCTTTTTATAAGAGTCAAACCTTATAGTGAGTTGCCTCCGTTTGGTCACCGATGTATGACCAAATCTTGCTACCAACACTTCCCACATTTCCTTGGCATTCTCAAAACGCTTGAACTCACACATGACATCATTCTCCATGCTACTTAGCAATGTAATGTGAGCAAGAGAGTTCTTTTTCTTCCATGTAGCAAATGCATCCTTATCTCTCTTATGTTATGCAGTGTTCCCATCTTCAGGTTCTTCCTTGGTAGCTTCTAGTGCCTCTTGCTCTTCCAACACATATTGGATTTTCATATGCCATATTTCATAGTTATCGCCGTTCAGCTTCTCACCTTTGTTCAATTCGGCGATTATGCTGTTAGTGGCTGAAGCCATTGATCTGAACATATCAGACACATATGCACGAATTATTAAGGCCTATCATTTATGCATCATTTTGTACAAACCCATCATATTAATGAATCATTTTAAGTAAGGTTTTAGAATCAAAAGGTCATTATGTTTCCAATCATCATCCAAAAATCCTAACTTAAAATTATCATTAATATAATCTTCATGCAAAATAAGTTTAGTAAAGTCACTAAAACTTTCTTGAACTTCCCACAAAGAATTGTAAATTAACATACTAATTTACAACAATAAAAAACATTGAACTTTCAGTAATTAAATATGTCCATTACACTAAGTAATATATTCAAAGGAAAAATATCAACATTGGAAGAGATATTTACACCTAAAACATCTCAAACTTATCTAAGAAAAATAAATAATTAATCCCAAAATTATCATCTATCCCATAAATTGGGAAAGTCTCTTCTAATCTCTCTGTAAAATTTCTCGAGAATTTTGTAGGCACATTAGCTAATCACGGAAAAACCTTTGGAAAGCTCTCTTGCCACCTCCAAGGCGCATTCGCTCGCGCCATGTGACACTCAACCCAAGGGTTGAAGTTTTGGCTAACTCGATTCTATAGTACTCTCTTACAAAAGCTATTGCAAGCCTGTTATAATCCGAGACCACGTTGACTTCCCATAGGCAATCTAACATTGCTTGCCATTTAGGTGGAAGAGTGTTCATTAAGGCCGGCACCTTCTCAAAATCCGGCATAAGATAACCATTTAAGATGATTTTTTGAATGATCTGATTGACCCTGACAACGTGTGATACTACACCGTCATTCCACTAATAATTAGCTAATTCTGTCATTAGCTCTTTAAGTCTCGCATTTTCTTCGTCCGTTTTCGGAAATGTAGGCATGCGTGCATAACGCATCATGGTTCTTGCAACAAATGCAGAACAAAAAAGGGAATACTTATAATCCACAACGAACAAAATTGAAAATACATAATTTTCCTTTTTCCTTTTTTTTTTGCCGGTCAACGGTGGTTAATGTTGGTCAAAGACCGGTCAACGGTGGTCAACACCGGTCAACATTGGTCAACGGGTCAATGGGTAAGTCAACAGTCAACGGGCACGCGGTCAACGAAGATCGGGTCGGGCCAGCTCGGTCGGGTTGAACTAACCAACCCTATTGGGTGACGTCATCATGACGTTACCAGCACGTGCCCAGCGCGTGTGCGGGCAACCGCCTATTGACGTCACAATGACGTTAGCTGGCGCGTGCCACGCAGGCGCCACGATTGCCGCACGTGTGCCACGCATGTGCGTGTGGTTATCGCGAGCGTGCGTGGCACACGCTTGCGGTTTTTGCAGCTCGCGCGTGTGTCGCACGCACTTGCGATTTTCGCCGCTCGCGCATGTGTCGCACGTGCCTGGGAACCGCACACACTGACAACGCTGGAACTTCTAGCTGTGCGTGGCGGCGCATCTAGCGAACCCCGACGGCGGGCCACCCGTCGTTTTTCTCGTCTTGACGATAACTACGACCTTACACTTACAGAAATGAGTTTTGATTTACAGAAAATCAAAAGATGAGGGGGGAACAGTATGGGTGTTGGGATTTTCCGCCCCCGATCGACCGACGGCGATGTTTCACGAAAATTCAATCAAAAGCAATTCATAAACATGAAAAGGGATCGGGAAACATGAACTATGCTTTGATACCAATGTTGGGAAAACGGAATTCCCTAAAATAGCGATACGTCACTCAATCGAATCCCTAAAACAACGAACACGGAAGCAAGCCCAAGAAACACATGTATCACCGATCATAAGGCACATCATAGAATCGAACGTAGCTTGTTATCCATAGATTGATTGAGGATCGAGAGGAAAAGGCTAAGGGATTCCTAAAGGGACTAAGGATTGATATCAAGAAACAACTAGTGCCTCTGAATGTAAGAGATTTTACTAAGATTTATGAAAAGGCACAGCTGGTAGAGCAGGAATTAATGAGAGAGCAATCAAAGTCAAGGAGGCAATCGACCTTTAATAATGTCAGACAAGGTAAGAGACCCTATCCTAGTCAAGGTTAGCCTTGGGAATCTAAGAAAAAGAGTAATTTTGGGAATTTTGGAAAAGTTAAGAGTGGCTTGGTTTTAGGGAGAGTACCCTACCGGAGTAATATCTGCCAGAGGTGTGGTGGACAACATGGGCCAGGATTTTGTATTAATCAACCGAAATGTTATGGTCGTGGGCAGATAGGGCACTTTAAGAGAAATTGTCCACAAGAGATGTCGCAGCCGAATGTCAACTCGGTGCAACAAGTGCAGCAGTGTACAACTGGACCAAATTTACCAAGGAATCCATAGAGGCCATCAGCACAAGGAAGGGTGTATGCAGTCACCCAAGAGGAAGCGGAAGCTTCCAAAAATGTTATCTCAGGTACGATTTCTATAAATGGCAAGAAGGCATATGCGTTGTTTGATACGGGTGCTACACATTCTTTTGTGTTTGAAAGATATAGACAATTGAATAAAATAGAAACTACCTCTCTTGAGACACCTCTTTGTGTTTCTACGCCATTAAAGAATATGTTGTTGTCTACATTGGTGTGTGAAAAGTGTAAGATAACTATAGGGGGACAAGATATGGAAATAGACCTAGTTGTGATGAGTATGTATGACTTTGACATTTCATGGGAATGGATTGGCTCCATAAGCATCAGGCTAAAGTGGATTGCTATAGAAAAGTGATCCAGTTTGTTTCACCTGATCGGTTTAGTTTTGAATTTTTCGGAGGTTAGACAAACCCCCCTATAGCCCTTATTTTAGTAGTAGAAGCTCGTGCACTACTTGACAAAGGATGTCAAGGATACCTAGTAGTAGTAAAGGACTATACGAAGGAAGAGACTAAGCTCGATGAAATTCGAGTGGTCAGGGAATTTTAGGATGTATTCCCTGAGGAACTGCCTAGGTTACCACTGGAACGGGAAATTGAGATCGAGATCGAATTAATGCCTAGAACAGAACCGATATCAAAAACCTCATATAGGATGGCCTTGACAGAATTGAAAGAGTTGAAGGTGCAACTACAAGAGTTGCTTGATAAAGGATTTATTAGGCCAAGTGCTTCTCCTTGGGGTGCATCGGTTTTGTTTGTGAAAAAGAAGGATGGGTCAATGCGTTTATGTATTGACTATAGACAACTGAATCAGGTGACCATTAAAAATAAATACCCATTACTTAGAATTGACGACCTATTCGACCAACTGCAAAGAAGTTCGATCTTTTCTAAAATTGACTTGAGGTCAGGATATCACCAACTAAGGATTGAGAAAGAAGACATTCCTAAGACCGCATTTAGGACTCGCTATGGATATTACGAGTTCCTAGTTATGCCATTTGGACTAACGAATGGCTCGGCCGCATTCATGGATCTAATGAATAGGATATTTAAACCCTATCTAGATCAATTTGTGATTGTCTTTATTGATGATATCCTGATATATTCTAGAGAACCTGAAGAGCATGAGCAACACCTAAAGATGGTGTTGCAAACTCTTAGAGACCATAAGTTATATGCTAAATTCAGTAAGTGTGAATTTTGGCTGGACCGGATAATATTTTAGGACACGTGGTGTCGGGAGAAGGAATTGCAATAGACCCAGCAAAAGTTGAAATGGTCGTAAATTGGCCGAGACCGACAACGCCAACTGAGATACGGAGTTTCTTAGGACTAGCAGGCCATTAAAGAAGGTTTATTGAAGGATTCTCATGACTTGCAGTTCCATTGACGAAATTGACTCAGAAGAACGTAAAATTTGAATGGAATGGAGAATGTGAAAGGAGCTTTCAAGAACTTAAAAGAAAATTGGCTATGGCTCCAATTCTAACTATATCATCTGGATCTGATGGATTCACGGTATATAGTGATGCGTCTCACAAAGGACCGGGATGCGTTCTGATGCAACATGGCAATGTCATAGCCTATGCATCGAGATAGTTGAAACATCATGAATTGAACTACCCAACTCATGACTTATAATTGGCAGCTATAGTTTTTGCTTTGAAAATATGGAGGCATTATCTGTATGGAGAGAAATTTGAAATCTATACAGATCATAAGAGTTTAAAATATCTGTTTTCACAAAGGAATTAAACATGAGACAGAAGAGGTGGATGGAATTGTTAAAAGATTATGATTGTGAAATACGGTACCATCCTAGAAAGGCAAATAAAGTGGCAGATGCTCTTAGTCGTAAGTCGACTATAGACATGGCCAGTATGAGAATAACAGAATGGAATCTGTTAGAAACGATGGTGGATTCAGAATTTAAGTTGGAGATAGATTATCTCACCGATATGCTTACTGCATTAAGGATTGAACCGGAAATTATCTAGAAAGTTAGAATTCTGCAAGAATCTGACTCAGAAATTGTGAAAGTACGAAATGCCATGTCTTTAGGAAAAAGACCAGAATTTCAAGTCTCTGAAGATGGAGTAGTAAAATGCTAGGGATGACTCTGTGTTCCCGACAATGAGGAAGTGAAAAGAGAAATCCTGTGGGAAGCACATAGGAGTAATTATAGTATTCATCCGGGTAGTACAAAGATGTACAGAAACTTATGCCAACAATATTGGTGGAATGGTATGAAGACGGATATAGCGAAGCACGTTTCCCAGTGCTTAACATGTCAGCAAGTGAAAGCGGAACACCGTAGACCCGCAGGACTGTTGAGACCATTAGATATACCAGAATGGAAATGGGAGCATGTGACGATGAATTTCGTGCAAGGATTACCAACGACATCAAGTGGTCACGATTCTATTTGGGTGATAGTAGATCGCTTGAGTAAGTCTGCCCATTTCCTAGCAGTCCGCATAGATTATCCGATGGACAAATATGCTGAGTTATATGTAAGCCAAGTAGTACGCTTACATGGTGTTCCTGCAACTATTACGTCAGATCGAGACCCAAGATTTACTTCAAACTTTTGGTGAAGTCTTCAAACCGCCTTAGGGACCAAACTCCAGTTTAGTATTGCTTTTCATCCACAGACAGATGGACAAACAGAAAGAGTGATCCAGACATTAGAGGACATGTTAAGCGCTTGCATCATTGATTTTAAAGGAAGTTGGGATGAAAAGTTGAATCTAGTAGAATTTGCATATAACAATAGTTTTCAGAAAAGTATAGGCATGACTCCCTATGAAGCATTGTATGGGAGAAGGTGCAGGACCCTTGTCTATTGGAGTGAGGTAGGTGAAAGGAAACTGACAGGAGCTGAGTTGGTACAAATCACTATAGAAGCTGTTAAGATCATCAAGAAAAGACTTAAGACGGCTCAAAGTCGACAGAAAGACTACGTAGATAGGCGTAGAAGACCTTTGGAGTTTAATATAAGAGACCGTGTATTCCTTAAAGTATCCCCGATGAAAGGAATATCACGATTTGGAATAAAGGGTAAGTTGAGCCCTAGATTTGTTGGACCTTTTGAAATACTTGAAAGGATAGGAGATGTAGCTTATCGGTTAGCACTGCCTCCTAAACTAGAAAATTTGCACGATGTGTTCCATGTGTCGATGCTGAGGAAGTATCAGCCGGATCTTGGTCACATACTCGATCATGAAGCCATCAAAGTGGATGAGAAAGTAAGGTACCTGGAAGAGCCGATTCGGGTACTGGATCGAAAGGAACAAGTCCTTAGGACAAAGAAAATTCAACTAGTTAAGATATTGTGGCAACATCACGATATGGAAGAGGCTACCTGAGAAAGTGAAAAAGAAATGAAGGAAAGGTACCCTCATTTGTTTAGTGAGACATGATCGATGTCCAATTTCGAGGACGAAATTCTCTAAGGAGGGGAGAATTGTGGCATCCGAGAATTTCGACAACCCCTGAATATACGACGGCCGTGGCTGATCGATGGGAGTATTGTCGGACTATGTCATTGGTACCATTTACGGACATTGATTCATATTATCGTTGGACCGATACGTTACGTTTAGTAATGGGTCCGATCATTGAAAGAATTATAGTCTTGTCGAAACTCCATTACTTAAGGTCGTTGGTGAGACCAACCTCATCCGAATATTTTGCCGAACTTGGAAAAATGACGATACATCGCAGATTGACAAAATTGTTATCAGAATTCATCATTGTCGGCGCTACATTCGACCCCGTTTCATCGCCATTTGACGTCCCGAGACATTGACTTTCGGAGCAAAAGAAATTCTCCTTGAATGGCCATGCGGCCAACCCCACCAACGGTCACAAAATTCTTGTCATATATCAATAGAGAAGATTAGTCATCATGCAGCACATTGTGCCCGTCGAGTGAGGAGTTGAGTCCACCAGTCAACAATTGAAAAACAGTTGACCGAGAGGCTCTCACCAAAGGACACGTCACGGCATGCAGAGAGTGAAGTGGCTGTCGAAGCTTCTTGGGGATGGCCACGTCTTCAATAGCTGCCCTTTACGTGTGCAGCCACGGAACAACCTACATGCAAAAAATTAACTTAATTAACAATCAAAGGAACAAAATGCTCATGTCATTGAGCGAGTGAGAGAGAGAGACACGGAGCACAGCGAGCAAGCGAAAGAGAGAATGAGCGAGAGAGAGATTCGTGAGGGAGTGAACGGCAAGAGGAAAGGAGGAGGTCGCCCTCTGCCGTGCGAGTGTGTTGCCACCGTCGACACCGCTCGTGTTCGCCGTCGCTGAGCCGTGTTTGTGACCCAAGCTTTCTGTTTTTACGTGCCGTCGGGGCTTAGGACTTGAGGCAAGTAAAAGTCTACTAACCTATATAATGCAAGACTGTTATGGTCTGAGGTAGTGCAAATAGACTTAAGAATATCTGAATTTGATGTTGAATGTTGGATTTGTTGAGTGACTGCAATAGATTGGGACCAAAGGATTGAGGAAAATGCTTTGGATATTGATATGCATTCTGATTTTGTCAAACTAGGATCGAAAGAACAATCTATGATGAAATTTTGTAAGTGAAATAGCCGTGGTATAGGTACGGGATCCTGCTGAATCCGTATTGTCTGAATTAAATCAAGTGTAACCCAGCAAATTTGTGGATTTTCTAGAGACAGTTCTAGGACGATTTGGGTCCTAATTTCTTCATGAGAGTTGTGAGGAATTGTTTAATCTATGACATATGTTTTTGGTCAAATTTTTCGAAATCATATAGAGACACAAATTTCTTTTAATGTGAGGTGTTTTTCTGCCAAAGTATAGACTCTGTTAAAGGAAGAAATTTGTGGCTGAGTTATGCGATTTGTTGCAATTTATACATGATGAATTTGGCTTAGGGTTCTCCATGAAATTCTTTCTTTTAGATCATATTTATAACATACTAAAATTTTAGAATTTTCTGAGTTTGTTTAGGGGTTATTCCAAAATTTTTACTAAAACTGTGCATTCTAATTTTTGGGCTGTTTTATTCCGAGTTTGCTCAATTTGTCTTAAAGATGAATGCATCTTGATTTATCATTTGATGCGATGGTGTTGACATTCAGCATATCACTCAACATTGAGATTCAATGAGCACTCATGGGACATCCGAGGTCATTGCATTAAAAATGTTTTTAGTATTGAAATAAATTAAGATGTTAATGTTGCCGTTGGACCCTTGGGTCAACGATACCCCGGGAGTCGGGAGGCCCGAAGGCTCGAATGAGTCAATGTCCTTTGGATGCTTGGGGTCCGTAGTGCCCCAGAGGTTTTCCTCGGGAGCATCGGGATGCCCGATCGTATGCTTGTCGGTACATAAATCTAGAGGGTAGGGGTAACCATTTTCATGGCGCGCCCCATAGATTCCTCGTGATGCCAAGTGGGGTGCGAGATGCCCGAAGGTGTGACGTAACACGCTCTGGATGCCCAGTGGCCCTAGTGGTTGAATGTTGGAGGCTTTCGTGACGCCGGGTTGGGTGCGAATGCCCGAAGGGACACAAACATTGGTCCTCTGAGAGGTGAAACCTTTTGAATATTAAAACTGATGGCCCTGCTAAGTGTGTGTGCGTGGTCTGGTTATAGGACTAAATTGTATGGCATGGAATGGGACGTGCCATAACAGTTTGATTCTATAATCGAGACCTGTGTGACTGAAATAATGCATTTGGTTTTGAAACTACATTGTCATTGCTTTATAAAAAGTTTCATCAATTTGATGCATATTTACTCATTTCTTGATTATATGTTTTGTCTATCTTGCATGAAATTGGATAGTGATGGTTCAGCACGATATAGTTTAGTGGATCTTTTACTGCTGGGTGGTTGTACTCACCCCTTTTTGGGGACTAACATTTCAGACTAATCAAGATGCCTCTGCTGCCCGTATCTCCCGGCACGTTCTATGGGATTCTGGTTGACCTACAATGTGAATTGTCAGAGCATCACCATCCCGAAGTGCGAGGGCTGGTTTTCATTCGAGTATGGGTGCCAGTAGCTTTTGATATAGGTTCTCCCGCCGGCCTAGTACTTCAGGAGTACCTGACTATCTTCGTCCGTCAAGATGGACATACGCTGGGGCCGTTACCACCGCCATCAGTAGACAGACCGGAAGGTTGGGTGTGACCGAGAGTGATGGACAGTAGAGGAAGCATTTTTGGATGCCGGCACTGATCGATGGACGTGTGTAGATATCTGTTAGTATGGTCGGGTCTCTTTTGAGAATAGCCGGGTATAGAAAACCTTGGCATTTTGGTGTATCGACGAAAGACGTCCATCTGATTATGTCAATAAAAGTGTTCCGCTTTAACTTATAAAATGTCTAGTAGGTGTGCATCATTTTAATTTCAAGAAGGGGAATAGTTGAATGTGCTTCCGCTATATAAACTACGCAGGGACCGATCTAAAAGATATAAACCCCTAGGACTCATAGACCTATTATAATTATATGCTATCAGAGTATTAGACCTTCAGGTCAAGTAAGAGGGCAAGTGAACTGTGGCGACCCTAACGGATCGAGGGCCGTCAGGGGGTGCCACAGCTAATTTACATGCGGTGGATTCTATATCAAAGGAATCGAACAATGTATGCTCTGCTTTAAAACATCCAGGGTAGTCAGCAACAATGAAAGAGAAAATTGTGGCATTGCATTGGAATAAAACTTGAACTCTTGTTCCATGTCCTCCAAATACTAATATCGTAGGATGTAGATTGGTATTTTAAGTCTAAGCTGAATACTAGTGGTACATTAGAAAGATTGAAGGTAAGATTAGTTGTCAAGGGATATACTCAAGTAGCATGCAGATTCCTTGAGACTTTCTCACTAGTCGTTCGATCAAGAATTATAAGGATGGTCTCCACCATTGCTACCATAAGAGGTTGGTCCATAAAACAGTTAGATGATAAAAAAGCCTGTTTACATGGTTATTTGTCACAAACCATTTATATGGAGCAACCTCCTCATTTGATGGCAAAAAGCACCCATCTTATGTTTGCAAACTTGAGAGAGGTTTTGTATGGCCTCAAGCTAGCACCAAGAGCATGATTTCACTATTTTAGCTCGTTTCTTTTAGCATCTAGTTTCTTTTATAGTATTGCAGATCCTTCTTTGTTCATTCAAAAATTAGATCATGACATTCTAGCGCTACTTTTAAACATGGACGGCATTGATTGTCACCGATAATGACCCCAAACTTGCTTGATGGAGTTATTTCCACATTGAGTAGTGAATTTGCAATGAAGGATATGAGGCCATTCCATTATTTTTGGGTGTGGAGTTTAAAATATTTTTTGGTGGTTCTTATTTGTGTTAGCAATAATATGCTTTGTCAATTCATAAACATGCACAAATGAAGTGCTGCAAATCAGTTTCCACACCTATGACCACTAGTTCTGTGACATCTTGATTTTCGACCCTGTTTCGATTAAATGAAATGGGCTTTTCATCAATGCGCCTATGGTCATTTTCTCTGAGCTGATGACTCACGAGATAACTAATTTATCTGGTGAAGCCATTAAGGGATATAAACGCAACAAACTTGAGAATTCGATCAGAAATTGACTGCTCGACCGTGCTAATCAGCAAGAGTCAATATGACACCGTTATAATCGATTAGAGACCGGAGATAGGTCGATTCGACAGAGGCATGTAATTAAATAGTGGGTGATTTTTTCCGATTGCAAAATTCGCGTCGAACGGCACTAGACCAATTTTTTTGTCGATTTTGTACTATGTGCTCATAATTGAAATCTTGAGATTTTCATGACAACCGAGAGTCGCCTATGAGTCGGAGATGCACAATGTGGATCGAAAATAATCGACCACGGGTCAAACGCTCTAAAAATTCCTAAAAGCTACCCAGTAGGTTAGAACACGCTAAAATCGCGTCCGGTTGAAATTAACCACGAAATTGAACCCGGTTTCAAGAATCGAAAGTTCTAGCGTGTCAAGATTTATTTTTAAGACGTCGATTCATCCTTTGAAGAATTTTCGACGAGCCCGGATTTTCGGTGAACAATCAAAATTGGACAATTTAAAGTGTGGAAATTCGGATGGCCATTTTTGGGTGGAATTTTGGCATTCAAGATGTATCAAATGGTGAAGGAAATTGTGGAATTTGTGTGGGCTTCCTCCTTAGCAAAATTGGCCATAAAATTGGAGAGTTTTGTGAAGGAATTGAAGTGTAATAGGTGCAAAATTCGTGGGGGCAGCTGATGTGTTGTTTTGGTCTTCAATTTGGAGTCCTTGGGTGAAGATTGATGAAGCAAATGGCTTGTGGAAGAAGCCTTGGCAGCTGGATAAGGGCTGAAGACTTATGGGGCCTCACTCAAGTGTTTTGGATATTAATGTGGACTTTTGAGGCCCTTGGTCCCCTTGGTCCCCTCTCTCCCTCTTCTTCCCTTCCCCCTTGGTCAACCAGCAGTAGAAGTCCCATTGCTGCTGCCTTCTTCTTATTCTTTCTTGATTCTCTTCCATTATTGTGTTGTGACTAAGCTAGCAAAATAGCCTCCAGCCCTCACCGAAGCTGCAAGCCACCGCCAGGCCTCACACCTCCCGTCCGAGGAGCCGCGCGCCCCTATCGTCTGCTCGAGTCGCTCGTGTCCCTAGCCGCGTGCCCCTGGCTACACGTCACTAGTCCTTGCTCGGCTGTCATCCCAACTTGGCTGCCTGTTCGCCGTCTTAAGCTCCCTCCGCCGGACCTGCCGGCCCAAGCTCAGCTCGTTCCACCCACTGTAGCCCTTGTACCAGCCCAAAACAGAAGCAAATCTTAGCTTTGGGCTAAGAGCTTTGTGGGCTGTTTTTAGGCCCTTCCGAGCCTCTTTTGGTGCCGCCGTAGACCTGAGTTGTGGTCGCCGTTGCGCCACCGTCGCCATGAACCGGTTTATTCGCTAATCCAGTGAGTTTACCTCCTAAACTCTAATTAGGAGGTTAATTATGCTTAAGATGGATTAGTGGGTTAATGACGGATTAGTGAGGGTTAGTTCTTGTAACTAGATTAGTTAGAATAAGTTAGTTACCTAGACTAGATGGTTAGATTATTTAGTTAGATTATTTAGTTAGGTTATTTAGGTTAATGTAATTAGTTTAGTTTAGTTAGTTAAATTAAATTAGCCCGGTTAGGTTATGTATATTTAATTAAGTGCTTTAATTTAAATGTTTTGCAATTTATTTAATCAAATGCAATTTATTTAATTATTTAATTATTTATTAATTAGCAGAAATTATACGGGATAGCCAATCGTCAGAATTTTGTCCCGATTGTCGTTGTTGTGTTGGTTTGTGCAATTGAGTGCTAATTTATGCAATTGAATGCTAATTGATGATTTTTGATTTACGACTTAAAAAATATGCAATTTTGGTATTTAATTAGAAAAATACCGCATGTCAGGTTTTGACACCAAGAATGTTTTTAGGTACTATATAAAATCGTGGGATTTTTGAAAGAGAGGATATCACATTTTATGGTTCAATCTGATCATGTACTCACGCACGATTATTTTATTGGGTTTTTTTTTTTAATATGAAGAAAATAGGCCAAGTACATTTTTAAATTGAGGCATTTGAGTGCAAAGCACGATGCCCTTGGCCGAGATTGGATGTGCGTGTGATCATTATGAGAACCCATCATGAGCGTTTATGCCGGACGATGCGCCTTCGGGAATGCCCCATGTCAACTGATGCCGGTCGCAGTGGAGGCTGGGCTGATGCTCCTTCGAGAATGCCGTCTAGAGGTAGATGTTGCCGTGCTTGATGGGGCGAGATGACGCCCGGTTATGCCGGATGACCGCTGACTATTTTGTCGGCCGTGGCCGTTGGGTCGTAACTAATTGGAACACGCGTGGATGATTGATATAACCGCGCCTGATTATGAGACGGATTTAGTGGCATGGAATGAGATGTGTCATAACGATTTAGCCTTATAATCGGGACCCTTGTGATTGATTGAGATAGGAATTGAAGTGTCCCAATGACTAACTACATTTATTGTATGCCTATGTTATATGAACTGTACTGATGTGCAGGGAGGTGCTGAGGCAAGGTAAGTCCCTTATATGGTGCTTGTTTAGGCTGCCTCTAGGTGTATTATCTTCCTAATCAAGGTTTAAGGTGTAGACTTGCTGAGACATTGTCTTACCCCGTCGTGGTTTGACTTTTTCAGGTCCTTAGATGGAGGTACGACAGGTACGATATGGGGTCCCGCAGGTGATGGACTTCCAATTGACCTATTTCCCTATCCCCAGGACCACCCTGACCCGTGAGTTGGTTGAGTCCACGATCTGGGTCGAGGAGGGCCGACCTCAGTTGGTACCTCATCGATACATAGCGTGGTTCATCGACTTTCCTCAAGGGGGTCAGGAGGGTCCCCTACAAGGTTTCGACGGGCCTCCCATTGGGATTGGGGAGTGGAAAGTAGGGCATCCTATGGATCTCGACACTCCTGATGGTGTCGTGGTTGACTCGGAGCCCATGGCTGTAAAGCCCGGAGTTTAGATAGCTCAGTAGCACCTTTTTGATTTAGACCCTTATGTATATAAACCTGGGTTGTTTATAAAAGGTGTTTTGTGTGAATTGGTTGTCCTGCTTTTCTATCCCATGCTTGTTTGTTGGAGATTGTTAATTCGCTTCCACATGTGCAATAAAATGAATGGGTTGGCAACGCGTCCTAGGAATGTCGCAATTTGATCGACCACCGAGGGATGTGTGCATACTCAAGGTTCGGGGCATGACAAGTTCTCTTTCTCACTCAAATGCAAAACTATATTCGGATCCACGATGGAAATGTTGATTTGGAATACAAAATCTAGCTTTGTACTAGTCTTTAGGGTGAATTCCCAACTGTCAAAATTAGAGCTCTTCAATTTCTCACCATCACATGGTTGGATATTTCATATGTCACGCCCCGATCCTCCGATCGCGTGCCCATCCCTAGGTGGTCGATTAAATAGCGACGTCCCAGGACATATCGCTGACCCATTCTTTTTAATGCGCATGCGGAAGTGAATAAATAATCCCTAGACAACAATAAGATGCGACAGAAAAGTAGGGTCACAATTTTTCAAAAAACCAACCCACACCTTTATATATATATAACAAACAAGATCACATACAATATTAGCCGACTATATACAATGTCTGCAAAAAAGGGGGGGAGTAGAGGCTACAGATCCTCTAATTAGTCGAGTCCTCAACTGAATACTCCGGCGTCCCTAGATCCAACAGGTTCCGATCCACCACTGAACCACCTAGTGGGTCAGCCGTGCCTTTTTCAAAAGCAACCTCCAGCACTGACAGGGGGACTTCAGACTTCGGTATAGGACCTTCATTCTGTCCATTCCTCTCACAACGATACCATGACTTGTATTGATGGGGTACCTTGTGGGGTAGACCCATATCAACCTAGCCACGGACCTCACAAGTTCATAGACCCATCCCCTCGGGTTTCCATGAAGCGGAATATAACACCTCTGTTCAGTGACCTTCTTCGACTGTCCAAAATGCTCGGGAGGAGTTGCCATCTAGGGACCTGTAAATGTTATCCCACAACGAGGTGAGACGACGTCTCAGCAAGTTCACCCCCTATGTCCCAACTATGAAGAAAATATGCCCTAAGGGCTGCCTAAGCATAAGTAGTAAGTCAGAGGACTCACCTTTGCCTCAGTTCCTTCCCGCAAGTCAGTACAATTTATAAATTCAACGAACCACTTCAACACATCAAAGCATTAAATCAGATCAAGTCATCGATCAATCAACCCAGTCGATTCAGTATCATCTAAACCATCTCTCGATCGACTCATTCAATACTATATATGAAGTCCAATCACATCAAGGACTGCTCACCCTAAGATGATAACAGTGTATACTGCTCACTCTAAGCTAATATATCAAGCCCGTAGGCTGATATAGTATACGCTTAATGCTTACCAAAGCTGTGCGATACTTAGTTGTTCACCGAAGCTGTGCGGTACTTAATTGCTCACCGAAGCTGTGCGATACTTAGGGAATACTGCTTACTCTAAGTTGGCATATCACTCCCTCAGGCTGATATAGTATACCATTCTACTCAACCAACCATTTCACAATTTTATCATACTCGATAAAAATAATCGTGTGTGGGGTACACAGTCGACCTCAGCCAAAAATATAATATCTTTACTTCATAAACTCCCACTATTTATATATTCGATAAAAATATTTTTGGCATTGTAAACTGACACCCGGTAATTTTCTAATTAAATACTGAAATTATTAAATTTTGGGATAAATACCCTAAATTACAATTCACACTTAAATTGCACAAATTAGCACTCAATTAAATAAACCAACCACACCATTGCACTCAACACGAAATTCCGGTCACCGGCTATCCTGGTCAAATTTCCGGAAAATAATAATTAATCAAATAATTACAAAAATTAATTAGTAAATGCCAATAAATGCAACTTAGGCCGGAAAAGCCTAATTAAATGCCGAAACGGGCCCGGAAAAATTTCAAACCTATCTAGATAAATACTACAACTTATCTAGTCTCTAATTATACAACTCTAACCACCTAACATGCAATAACGATTAATTAAATCACTAATCTATTCTAACTATCCACCTAATCCATACTTAACTTAAAATAGTCAACCTTTAAGCATAATTAACTCCTAAGCAGAGATTAGTGAGTAAACTCACTGGTTTTGCGAGCTGGTGAGTTCACTTCGACAAGACGCAGAGGCAGTCCACAAACTCCAAAACAAGGGCACCTTTCGAGGTTAGGAAAGGGTCCAAAGCGGGCCAAACAGTGCCCAGCAAACCTAGACTTCTCGGTTCTATTCGTGGGCCGAAAGAGGAGGCTAAGCGGCTAGTTAGGGCCGAAAACGGGCAGGGACGAGCAGACAGGCTTGGCGGAGGCGAACAGCGGCCGGACGGCGATGGAGTAACGACGACTGGGCTTTGGCTAGGCTCGACAGGCACGAGGAACGTCTGCTAGGCTCAAAACGAGTAGGGTGAATGGGCAGCGTGCGCGGGGGACGCGCAGCTCGCGGGCGAGGCTCGCGGTGGCAGCGACGGCGACGCGGTGGCTCCAAGCGGCTTGGCGGGTGGTTCCAACGGTAGGGGGTTTGCTAGCCAATTCTGCAATTTTGGAACTTCAAGCTTTCTTTGGAATGGAGGGGGTCGACGGAAATGGAGGGGAAGGGGGAACAACAAGCTTTAGGGGGCCACCTTGGTCTCCCTCTCTATCTTCTTGTCCCCTTGACTTGGCCCCACCAGTTGCTGGCTTCCTCAGCATACTTGCAGCCGACAAATCTTCCCTAGGAAGCTAATGAGAGGGTCCAAAAGGTTGAGGCAAGGGGGGCTACGGATTTGAAGGTATTTCCCTCAAATTGGTTTCAATCCTCACATGAATTAACTCATTTCGGCTTCCAAAAATTCAACCGACATGTCCCCGATCAAATCGACATTCTTCCTTGCCAATAGAACCAACTTGCATCCCAAAAAACGCGATAAAAAATGGTCCCCTAAATTTTCCGGACAAAAATGGCCCTATATCGACTTTTCGCCAAAAATTTCGGTTTGTAGAAAAATCTTCGAAAGACCAGTCGACGTTCCTAAAATGACTTGTGACATGACAAAACTTTCAATTTCTGAAATCGAATTTAAATTCGCGGTTAATTTCAATCTAAAGCGATTTTAGCGTAACCTAGGCTACTGGGTAGCTTTTAGAATTTTTTAGTGCAATTGACCCGTGATCGATTTATTTCGAGTCACAATGTACATTTTCGACACATTGGCGACTCTCGGTGGTCGTAAAAATCTCAAGATTTCAAATACGGACACAGGGTATCAAAACGACAGAAAAATCAGTCTAGTGCTGATCGATGAGAATTTTTCAATTTGGTGGAATCACTCACGTTTAACCACACATCTCAATCGAACTAACCTATCTCTGATTTTTAATCGATCTTTACTATGCCGGAATGATCTCTGCAGATGAGTACGGTCGAGTAATCGATTCCTAGTCGAATTCTCAAGTCTATTGCGTTAAAATCCCTTAATGACTTCCCCAGATAGTCTAGTTATCTCAGGAGTGATAAGCTCTGAGAATAGCACTATAGGCGCATTGATGAAAGGCTCGATTTATTAAATTGAAAACATGACTTAATTTCCAGAAAGTCATAACTCTTTCCCTCTTATAAAAATTTCGTCCTCAAAATTTAAACCATTACAATACTTTAAGCAAAAAGGTAGGGGTACAATTGTCTCATCGACTCTTTACTCTCCCAAGTTGCTCCTTCAGTGTCGTGGTGTTGCCAAACCACTTTGACCAACGGGATGGTGTTGGTGCGCAGAACCTGTTCTTTCTGATCCATAATCTGAACCCAGCTTTCAACGTATGACACTCTATCATCCACGTCCAATTCTTCGAAATTAAGCACGTGGGTCGGGTCAGGCTCACACTTCCTCAACATCGACACGTGAAAGATGTCATGCACTTGCGTTAGTCTCGGCGGTAATGTAAGACGATACACTAGGATCCCGATTTTCTCTAGAATCTCAAAGGGACCTACATACCTTGGACTTAGTTTTCCCTTCTTGCCAAAGCGTGAAGAATTCCCTCATTGGTGACACCTTCAGAAAACGTGATCACCAACCTGGAATTCCAATGGTCTCCGGCGCTTATTTGTGTAGCTTTTCTGGTGGCTCTGAGCGGTCTTTAGTTTGCCTTTGATGATTGCAACCTAAGTAGCACGGACACGGCGACACGACACGCTACACGACACGACACGACACGTCGACACGTTATTTGTTAAAAATAAAGAATTTCGACACATTGGAACACGTTGTATATTAAATAAATATTTTTATTTTTAATTAATTTAATTCAAATTCAATACTTTTATATTTTTAAATTATTTTTTAAACTCATTTATTTATTTTTTCGATTAAAAAAATCCCCACTCCCACTCTTCTTTCCCCCCTCCCCCAAAATTTATTTTTCTTTCCCTCCCTTACCATCGTCCATTTCCCCCCATCCCCAAATTTCCCCCCACCTCCAAATTTATTTTTCTTTCCCTCCCCACCGCCCGACAGGCTATCCTGTCACTTCCCTCCCCCTCAAATTAAAAGTCACGCAGCCCATTAGAGTGATAGAGTCCCCTTTTATATTATTTTTGAGTTTTTTTTTATCAAAACCCTAGCTCCTTTACCTCCTCCTCTTTGCCGCTCACCGCACAACCTTTCCTCTTCTCTTCCTCTCCATCCTTCTCCTCCTCGCGGCTCGCGACTCGCTGCACGACCCCCTTCCTTGCCGCTCGCCGCACGACTCCCTTCCTCTCCTCTTCTTCTTGATCCTTCTCCTCTCCTCCTCGTTGCACGACCGCCTTCCTCTCCTCTTCCTCGCAGTTGCAACCTCGTCGCCGTCCATCGTAGCATCACCGAGGCGGCCCTCACCTTAGTTTATTCTCTCTCTGGCCGTCTCTCGTTGTTGCAGGCTCGCAGCCGTCTCTGCTCCCTCGCCCTCGCCTCCACCCTCCATTTTCTTTCGGACACGCGAGTCCAAACATGTCGAGCAAAAGTTGACCGCGTATTGGAAAATCCAACACGCATTGACCGCGTGTTCGACCGTGTCAAAGTGTCCGACACATGTTGGACATGACACGGAAGCACGGACAACGTGTCCGTGCTTCATAGACTGCAACTGCATCCACTGACTGCTAAACCAACTCTGGGTCTGTGATCTTTCTTTCCCCGACTTCATCCCAACACACTGGCATTTTGCATGCTCTACCATACAATGCTTCGAAAGGAGCCATATGTATGCTTTTCTAGTAGCTGTTGTTGTAGGCAAACTCCACAAGATGAAGCTGTTCCTCCCAGCTTCCCTTTAAGTCCAACACGCAAGCTCGCATCATGTCTTCGAGAGTTAAGATCGTCCTCTCAGACTGGCCATCCGTCTGAGGATGATATGCCGTACTATACTGCAGCTTCGTCCCTAAAGCAGCTTGCAAACTCTTCCAAAAAGCAGCTGTGAATCTCGGGTCTCGATTTGAAGTAATCGTTACCGACACTCCATGTAGACGAACTATCTGACGTACGTACAATTTCGCGAGCCTATCCAGATCAAGGTCTTTTCGTACTGCGATGAAGTAAGCCAACTTTGTCAATCTGTCGACTACTACCCAAATGGAATTATTACCCCTCTGACTCATTGGTAAACCTGCCACAAAATCCATCGTGATGTGCTCACATTTCCACTCGGGAATCTCGAGAGGTTGCAAAAGTCCTCCCGGCTTACAATGTTGTGCCTTCACTTGCTGACACGTCAAACACTTGCTGACATGTTTGGCGATGTCCGCCTTTCTACTAGACCACCAATAGTGTTGACGCAGATTTTGATACATCTTCGTATTGCCAGGATGAATGCTGTAATTGCTACGATGAGCTTCTGATAAGATCTCCTCTCTAAGCTCTACATCGTCAGGTACACACAATCGTCCTCGAAACCTTAATGTTCCGTCCTTAGAAATCTGAAAATTAGCATTTCTCTTATCGGTGTCCTCTTGTAGAATTTTTTGAACATCTGGGTCTGTCGTCTGAAGTAATTTGGTCCTGATCTGAACATTCGACTCAATTCTGAAGGTGGCCATAAGATTTGAAAGGTGGCATACCTCAAATTTGAAAATCGAATCTCGAGCTCTCTCGAGTAGATTCCACTCCTTAACCAACATATGTGCGACTGAAGACTTCCGACTCAAAGCGTCGATGACCTTATTCACCTTTCCCGGGTGATACAGAATATCACAATTGTAGTTCTTTAGAAGTTTCATCCAGCGACGCTGTCTCATATTCAACTCCTTTTGAGAGAATAGGTACTTGAGACTTTGATGGTCAGTAAAAATCTGGAATCTTTCTCCACACAAATAATGTCTTCAAATCTTCAGAGCGAAAATGATTGTTGCGAGTTCTAAGTCATGCGTCAGGTAATTCTGCTCATGACGTCTCAACTAGCGGGAGGCGTATGCAACAACCCTACCATGTTGCATCATCACACAACCCAGTCCTCTAAACGACGCATCACTATAGATCTCGTATCCTCCAGGACCAGATGGAATGGTCAGCACAGGTGCAATAGTCAGCTTCTACTTAAGCTCTTGGAAACTACGCTCGCACTTGTCTATCCACACAAACTTCTCTTCTTTCTTCAGGAGTCGAGTCAACGGCGATGCCAAAGCTGAAAATCCTTCCACGAACCTTCTGTAGTAACCTGCTAAACCCAGAAAACTTCTAATCTCTGTCACTGTAGTTGGTCTTGACCAGTTGATCTTGACCAGTTGATCACTGCTTCAATCTTGGTTGGATCCACGGAGATTCCTTCGCCTGAAATCACGTGACCTAGGAAAGCAACACGAGTCAACCAAAACTCGCAATTGTTGAACTTGGTGTATAGCTCGTGAATCCTCAGAGTCTGCAGTACCATTCTCAGATGACTCTCATGCTCCTCGTCACTCCTCGAATACACCAGAATGTCATCGATGAACACTATCACGAATCGATCTAGATATTCTTTGAACACTCGGTTCATCAGATCCATAAAAGCAGCTGGGGCGTTCGTCAAACCAAACGGCATTACAATGAACTCATAATGATCGTATCGAGTACAAAATGTTGACTTTGGCATGTCCTCCTTCCTCATCCTCAGTTGATGATATCCTATCCTCAAGTCGATTTTTGAAAATATTGACGCTCCTTGTAACTGATCAAACAAATCGTCAATCCTCGGGAGTGGATACTTATTCTTGATCGTCACCTGATTGAGTTAACGATAGTCGATGCACAAACGCAACGAACCATCTTTCTTTTTCACGAACAGAACTGGCGCTCCCCAAGGTGATGCACTGGGACCTATGAATCCCTTATCCAACAATTCTTGCATATGCACCTTCAATTCTTTCAACTCAGACAACGCCATTCGATAAGGAGCCTTAGAGATTGGCTCTGTCTTGGATGCTAATTCAATCACAAACTCGATCTCTCTCTCTAGCGGCAGGCTTGTCAATTCTTTTGGAAATACCTCTGGAAATTCTTGCACCACTGAGATATCTTCGATCTTCAGCTCCTCAACTCTCGTATCCACGACAGTTGCCAGGTAACTTTGACAACCCCCGTCTAACAAACGGATTGCCTCAAGTGACGAGATTAATGTAATCGAGGGTCCTCATCGACTTCCAACAAACTCGAAACTCTCGCCCTCTAATGAGTCAAACTGAATCGCTTTACGATAGTAGTCCATCTTAGCTTGTTGCTTGGTGAGCTAGTCCATGCCAATTATAAAATCAAAGTCATACATGGCTAGGACTAATAAGTCTATTTTCCCCTCTCATTCACCAATCACTAACTTGCAACCAGTACAACCCAATGTAACTAACACCTTATCCTTCAACGGTGTAGATATACTAACCACTGACTCCAGTAATATAGGACTTAATCCTATCAGCTTAACATATTGCTCAGCAATAAAAGAGTGAGTCGCTCCAGGGTCAAACAAAGCATAAGCAGCATGGTTGTTTAGCAAAACCGTACCTGTAATCACATTAGGTGCGTCCTCTACCTGACCTCTTGTGATGGTGTACACTGTCCCTTGAGCTGGGGGTTTGTTCTATCCACCCTGCGGTGTGTTCTTCGGCACGAATCCTCTAATCTGACCCATCGGTGGCGGCGGCGGTAACTACTGTTGTCCTCTCGGTCTTCTAGGACAATCTCTGGCTATGTGACCCTGTTGGCCACATTCGAAGCAAGCGCCCATCCTCCAGGGGCACGGGGTTGAACCATGTCGTCTTCCATAAAAGCGACATACACTGTTCTGACTTGGCCCTGACTTGCCAATTCCGCCATTCCTGTTGGGCAGAATGTGGAATCTTCCTCCAGTCATAGGCTTCTTCCCATACTGATTCCCATCTCGGTTAGACCCAAATCGCGATCCAAATGCAGCAGCTTGTTTGTTCTGATCTCTCTTTATCAACTAGGCTCGTTCATAAAGGTCGTTGTAGTTCTTCAGATTCAACGGCACCAACGGGCTTCTCACTTCCGGTCTGAGCCCATCTCTAAACCTTCTAGCTCGATTCACCAGATTCTCGACCAATTCAGGGGCGTACTGCGATAACTCAGTAAATCTTGCTTCATACTGATCCACAGTCATCGCACCTTAGCAAAGGCATTGGAATTAAGCTATCTTCAGTTCTCTAGCACTGTCAGAGAAGTACTTGTTGTTGAAGACTTCTACGAAGGTGTTCCACTCTGGGACTACACCTTCAGGGAATACTATTCCTTGGGTGGCTCTCCACCAAGTACTCCCAATTCCTTGCAACTAGTAGGTTGCAAGGACTACCTTCTTCACCTCAGTGCACATTAGAAGTGCAAAGGCCTTCTCCAAGCCATGGATCCATAGAGCTGCAGCTTCGGGGTCTCTTGCCCTAGTGAACTTTGGTGGGTTCAGCTTTAGAAACTGTTCCACCAGCTTATGCATCGGTCTCTCTCTCCCAACCACTACGTTCCCTGGTGGAACCTTAGTAGGTGCGGCAAAAGGTGTGGCAGCAACAATAGCATTCGCGGCGGTATTAGCGGTAGCTGTGGTAGCGGCAGCTGAAGTGGCGGCACTGGCAGCTTGAATCTGAGCTTGCTGATCCATCATGTTTCCTAGCATCTTGAGTGCTTCCATGATCCTAGTGAACCTTGGATCCTCAAGGGCCTAACCAAGCACCAACAGGAGGTGGTGCTACTCCACTTGCGCTAGCCTGAGCTGGCGCTTTACCACGGCCTCCTCGGGTACCAACCCTCATCAGCTTCCTAACCCGAGTAACAGGCCCTATAGTATGCTTTTTAGGAGTCCTCTGCTCCTAATCACTCATCTTGCAAGTTTTCTACAGACACCTGCCTTCCAATTTCACACAGAATTAGAAGTTGAGTGATCCACACAAACAAACAATTTCTACCAGACATCTATCACAGACATGCACCGGCATGAATTAAAGGCCATTCCTACTAACTATCCCATAAACCATCGCACCATATCATTCCAACCACTAACCTGCTCTGATACCACTAAAAGGGGATGTCACGCCCCGATCCTTTGAACGCGTGCCCATCCCTGGCTGGTCGATTAAATAGCGACGTCCTAGGACGCATCGCCGACCCATTCATTTTAATGCGCATGCAGAAACGAAAAAATAATCCCCAAACAACAACAAGATGGGATAAAAGAGTAGGGCCACAATTTTTCAAAAAACCAACCCACACCTTTATATACATAACAAAAAAGGTCACATAAAATATTAGCCGACTATATACAATGTTTGCAAAAAAGGGGGGGAGTAGAGGCTACAGATCCTCTAATCAGTCGAGTCCTCAACTGAATACTCCAACGTCCTTGGATTCGACAGGTCCGGGTCCACCACTGAACCACCTGGTGGGTCGGTCGTGCCTTTCCCAAAAGCAACCTCCAGCACTAATAGGGCGACTTCAGACTCCAGTATGGGACCTTCATTCTGTCCATTCCTCTCATGACGATACCATGACCTATATTGATGGGGTACCTTGTGGGGTAGACCCGCATCAACCCAGACCACGGACCTCACAAGTTCATAAACCCATCCTCTCGGGTTCCCATGAAGCGGAATATAACACCTCTGTTCAGTGACCTTCTTCGGCTGTCCAAAATGCTCGGGAGGAGCTGCCATCTAGGGACCTATAAATGTTATCCCACAACGGGGTGAGACGACATCTCAGCAAGTTCACCCCCTAAGTCTCGACTAGGAAGGAAATATGCCCTAAGGGCTGCTTAAGTACAAGCACAAGTCAGAGGACTCACCTTTGCCTTAGTTCCTTCCTGCAAGTCGGTACAATTTATAAATTCAATGAACCACTTCAACACATCAAAGCATCAAATCAGATCGAGTCATCGATCAATCGACCTAATTGATTCCATGTCATATAGACCATATCTTGGTCGACTCATTCAATACTATCTATGAAGTCCGATCACATCAAGGACTGCTCACCCTAAGCTAATAACAGCGTATACTGCTCACTCTAAGCTAATATATCAAGCTTGCAAGCTGATATAGTATACGACTAACGCTCACCAAAGCTATGCAATACTTAGTTGCTCACCGAAGGTGTGTGGTACTTAATTGCTCACTGAAGCTATGCGATACTTAGGGTATACTACTCACTCTAAGCTAGCATATCACGCCCTCAAGCTAATATAGTATACCATTCTACTCAACCAATCATTTCACCATTTTTATCATACCCGATAAAAATAATCGTGTGTGGTTACACGGTCGGCCTCAGCCAAAAATATAATATCTTTACTTCATAAACTCCCACTATTTATATAGTCGATAAAAACATTTTTGGCACTGTAAACCGACGCCCGGTAATTTTCTAATTAAATATTGAAATTATTAAATTTTGAGATAAATACCCCAAAATTACAATTCACTCAAATTGCACAAATCATCACTCAATTAAATAAACCAACCACACCATTGCACTCAGCACGAAATTCCGGTCAACGGCTATCCCGGTCTAATTTCCGAAAAATAATAATTAATTAAATAATTATGAAAATTAATTAATATATGCCAATAAATGCAACTTAGGCCGAAAAAGCCTAATTAAATACCGAAATGGGCCCGGAAAAATTCCAAACTTATCTAGATAAATACTATAGCTTATATAGTCTCTAATTATACAACTCTAACCACCTAACATGCAATAACGATTAATTAAATCACTAATCTATTCTAACTATCCACCTAATTCATACTTAACTTAAAATAATCAATCTTTAAGCATAATTAACTCCCTAAACGGAGATTAGTGAGTAAACTCACTGGTTTTGCGAGCCAATGAGTTCACTTCGACGGGGACACAGAGCTAGTCTAGAAACTCCAAAGCAGGGGCACCTTTCGAGGTCGGGAAAGGGTCCAAAGCGGGCTGGGCAGTGCCCAAAGAAACCCAGTAATTCTCGCTTTGTTCTTAGGCCAAAGGAGGAGGCTAAGCGGCTAGTCGGGGTCGTAAACGGGCAGGGACGGGCGGACGGGCTTAGTGGAGGTGAACGGCTGCCAGACGGTGATGGAGCGGTGACAACTGGGCTCCAGCTAGACTTGACAAGCACGGGGAACGTCTACTGGGCTTGAAACGAGCAGGGAGAAGGGGCGGCGTGCGCGGGGGACGCGCAGCTCGCGGGCGGGGCTCGCGGTGGCAGCGACGGCGACGCAGTGGCTCCAGGCGGCTTGGCGGGTGGTTCCGACGGTAGGGGGAATTTGCTGGCCGGTTCTCTGCAATTTTTGCAACTTCAAGCTTGTTGGAATGGAGGAGCTTTGACGGAAATGGAGGGGAAGGAGGAACAACAAGCTTGAGGGGGCCACCTTGGTCTCCCTCTCTATCCTCTTGTCTCCTTGACCTGGCCCCATCGGTTGCTGGCTTCCTTAGCACACTTGCAGCCCACAAATCTTCCCTAGGAAGCTAATGAGAGGGTCCAAAAGGTTGAGGCAAGGGGGGGCTACGAATTTGAAGGTATTTCCCTCAAATTGGATTCAATCCTCACTGTAATTAACTCAATTCGGCTTCCAAAAATTCAACTGAGGTGTCCTCGATCAAATTGACATTCTTCCTCGCCAATAGAACCAACTTACATCCCAAAAACGCGATAAAAAACAGCCCCCTGAATTTTCCGGACAAAAACGGTCCTATATCGACTTTTCGCCAAAAATCTCGGTTTGCAGAAAAATCTTCGGAGGACGAGTCGACGTTCCTAAAATGACTTGTGACATGACAGAACTTTCAATTTTTGAAATCAGATTTAAATTCGCGGTTAATTTCAATCTGGCACGATTTAAGCGTGACCTAGGCTACCGGGTAGCTTTTAGAAATTTTTAGTACAATTGACCCGTGATCGATTTATTTCGAGTCACAATGTACATCTTCGACACATTGGCGACTCTCGATGGTTGTGAAAATCTCGAGGTTTCAAATACGGACACTGTGGTACCAAAACGACGTAAAAATCGCCTAGTGTCGATCGACGAGAATTTCTCAATTTGATAGAATCACCCACGTTTAACCACACATCTTTATTGAACCAACCTATCTCTGATTTCTAATCGATCTTTATTGTGCCGTAATGATCTCTGCAAGTGAACACGGTCGAGTAGTCGATTCTTGGTCGAATTCTCAAGTCTATTGTGTTAAAATCCCTTAATGACTTCCCTAGATAGTCTAGTTATCTCAGGAGTGATAAGCTCTGAGAATAGCGCTAGAGGCGTGTCGATGAAAAGCCTGATTTATTAAATTGAAAATAGGACTGAAATTCTAGGATGTCACATCATATACAGTCAATTTTGTTTGTCAATTCATGTATTAGCCCACTATGACTCATTTTCAAATTGTGAGGCGCAGTTTGCATTATGTCAGCGGCACAATAGGTCGAGGAATGAGTATCTTGTCCAAGTCAACTATAGACTTGTATGCTTTTTGTGATGCAAATTAAGCTAGCTGCCGCTTCACTCGATGATCGATTATGGGATTTTGTACCTTCTTATGCAGTAATTGTATATTATGGAGTGCTAAGAAGCAACGGACGGTTGCTCGACCTAGTGCCAAGGAAAATAATCGCGCACTGGTGTCAACAGTTGCGAAGATTACTTGGATATCTTTCATATTAAGAGATTTCGGTATTCATCTTTCAAGTCCACTAGTATCATTTTGTGATAATATCAGTGCACTTTATATGTCAATTCATTCGGTGTTTCATGCAAGAACTAAATAAATCAAAATAGATTATCATTATGTGCGAGGAAAAGTGGTTTGTGGAACTTTTGTGTCTAAGTATGTTTGAAATATGTATAAAATTGTTGATCTCTTCATGAAGCCATTATCTAGAAATGCATTTGCAAAGTTATGTCCCATTCCTAATTTGGAGGGGAGTAACTGCATTGATTTATCAATTTTGGGAGAAGAATCCAGATACGTCAACCAAAAGTCACAAGCGGATTCTTGAAGATACTAAAATCAAGGAATTGGCAACTTTTGTAATATAAGGATTTTTTATTTATTGTTTCTATTGTTGTACTATTTCCTTATAAGTGTAATGCATTGTAATATCTTTATATGGTGAAAATGATCTCAATAAATTATACGTTGACATCAACAATTAAATACCTCTCTTTTTTTTTCTTTTTTTTTTTTTTTTTTGGTGAAGGAAATTCCTTTCTCTTTCTTTGCTCCCAATATCAATGTACTGGAGCTTAAATGTCATAAAATTAATATATTAAAAAGTAGACCATGATTTTATCTCTTATTAAGTCTAACTTATTAAAGGATAAATTAGCGAAAGTATTTAAGTTGTACTCTTCACTAACATAGGTTATTTTGAATGCTGTTTCTTAAATGTATATATAAACAACGAAAATTTTGAGTCAGTTACAAAATTCTATATGAATATTTCAGTAATCAGCGTTTATTTTTGACAAGTGTAATTGTCCAATCAAATTACGATCTATATTCATGGCAAAACAAGTAAACTTGAATAAAGCTAATGGTAGATGGTAAATCAAACTAGCATTTATCTATATCACATTCAAGATGGATTTGATGTTAGTTTAAAAAAAAAAAAAAGTAAATGCTGGTCAAAATTTAAATTGTGGATAGACAATCACAATTTAGCAATGATCAGTTACTCCTCCATCCATTTTTATGAAATAGGATGCCTCTCTATTCATTTTGGGAGGGACATACGAAGACTATTAATTTATTGGAGTTGCTTCTTGAGAATTAAAGAACTTCATCATGAAATTCTGTAAGATTTGGTCATCGACAACTCAAAATTTTGGTAATGGAAACCTTGACCATCTTCGACTTGAAGTTAAGCCTCTGGTTCGTGCAAAGGAATAACCAGATCACGCCATCTTATATGAATAACCAAAGAGAGTACACTTTGATTAAGAGTCAAGCCATGAAGCCCCTTGCTTCGCATTCAAAGGCGACCTAAAGGTTCATGCTATTAAATCGAAAATGGCGCCGTTTAGACCCTTGGGTTGTCTTTTCATTACGAAAAGATTCTTCATTTCATTTGGAAATTATAAATTGTACCCATCTAAATGAATGCAGACTTGGTACATTGTTTTCTGTTTTTCATATTACAGAATCATTTTTGTGTAGTACTATTGAAAGACATAACTATTTCATTAATCAAAATCTCTTTAACTAAGACAAGAAAAAAATTCTTAAATTTAGAAATAAAGACTACTGTTTACCCAAAAAAGTAAATAAAGGGGAACCAACCAAGTACATATGTTCTAAATGAACTATTGCTATTTTAAAGTATAACTTATGCTACTCAAATAATTCAGCACAATACATCAAGAAATTTGCATTGGATGGAGAAATTTATTTTAATTTGATATTTTCGGAATCGGGATAAGAACAAAGTTCATGTGATTTAATTAGCAATACAACTTTTTTTGTCTGTTTTATCTACAACTTGAAATATTTGAGTATAGAATCAAAAAAATATATATATGAAAAGCAAATATCTTCGAATCTATTCTTACAAATTATAGCTTACTTTAAAAAAAAAAAAAAAATCGACAGTAAAAATAAAGAAAACCTCAAGTACTCAAAAATAGAACAAATTAAAGGTATATTATGACATTTTAGTCAAATAATTTTATTCAGTGCATCAAAAAAATTATACTGATTAAAGTAATTTACTTAATTTGATGTTTTGAAATCATGGATAAGGAAAAGGTTCGTGGGCTTTAATTTTAGTGAGGAAAAATTTATCCTTTTTTTTTAATCTAAAATTCAAATCTTGAGGAGAAACTTGAATAAAAATAGATAAAGATACATATAATAATTTAATGAGAGAGTTTATTTTTTAAAATTTAAAATAGTGAATCTGAGGAAACCCATTTAAAGTAAAATATCATGGGCAATTACTATCTATAATTTCAAACAATAACTCATGCCATTTAATTAAATATCGATTATAAAAAAATTAAATATATATATTTTTTGGTCGGGAAATATCAGTCATTTAAAAATATCACATTTAGGATTTTAACATAAAACCTATTCTTTAAATCTAACACTTAATAAAAAAAAATTCATTTAGTTTAAATATGTTAACTGTATGACTATTGATATAGATTACTTTATTACATTAATGAGTTTCATTTAAGTTCAATATCTTCAAATCAAATTAGTTACAAAAAGGTTAAAATAAATAAAAAATAAGAAAATCCGTGGTTTTGAACGTGCCTGGATATGGACTCCTGAGCCCTTCTCGGACGCTTGTCCGTCTTCCGATCATCAACCTCGCTTCCGCCGAGGAATCGCCTCTCCAGCGGCGGCAGGTGGTGGCGGGCGCCGACGGTGCTCTCGTCATCCTCTCTGGACGCGTCGTCAACCTCCGAGCAGTGTATCTGAGAGTCTTCGGAGAGAAGAGCATCTCTCGCCAAAACAGGGAGCCCTCGGCTCCCAGCTCCTTCAATCTCTAGCACTTCACTCGTCCATGGCATTCACTACAAGCAAAAATTGGTGGAAACTAGCCTCCTTATCATGTCTGACGGTTTTCCCATGAGAAGTTCAGATAGATTAAGTGGAGAATTGCGGGTTTGAAGTTTGGGAATCGATTTGGGTGAACCTCCATCTTCTTCTTCTCCCCTCCTTGGTAAAAAATCCTCGATTTGGTGTTGGGACCCACCTGGGGTCAGAACATCGTTGTGGCAATGTCCACGATCATCAAAGCCAAGAATGCACATTAGATGTTCGACAAAATTTCTTAGAGAAGGAAAGCTGTCCTTTGAGCGTGTTCCATGGTTCAACCTCTGGAATGCGTCAACCCAGAAGCCACCCCTCGCTGCAATCGATGCGCCACCACTCTGAATAATAGCATTCCTATAGCGATGGTTAACACTTGAAGTGGCAAATATAGTGTATTGGAGTCCTCGGTGTCCAAAAAGTTGAAGAACCAAGCTACCTTGGTTGAGATAAAAAGCACCTATTCAAAATTTTGAAGGAGAAAGATGCTGAGAATTTGAACACAGTTGCTCCCAAACAAGCTACGAATTTTGTTACTGTAGTTCATAATTTTGAGTTCAATGCTGGATTTGGTTATGGCAATCCTGATTGTGAAATGGGTATTGATATAGGTCGAATTTTGCCTACTGCTGTAAGCTCCGATTGTGTTGTTAAGCCTGAAGTTAGAGCTTCCAATAAGGAAGCTGACTTTAAGGAAGCTGGTATTATAGGTAATAATAGTATGGATGGAAACTCCATGGCCGTATCTCACCCTCACCGATCCTTGCTGCTGCCTCAACTCCATCCTGGAAAAGCATTACTATGGAGAAGATCTCCCAGACAGCAAAATTAGATTTCATTCAACCCAACAAACTTGGTAATAAATTAGGCGCTCCTCCCCTTGAGATTATTAAAGAAGGGAAGGCACATTTTGAGAATTGTCTTTTTGGCTATTTCCTTACTGCAAATGCCTCGTTCTACTGGGTGAGATGTATTGTCTAAAAATTATGGGGGAAAGAAAACCTCGTAGATGTTTCAGCTACGAAGGATGGTTTTTTGTTTTTCCGATTCTCTAATGTTCAAAAGCTGGCTGAAGTTATGGAGGTGGAGATATGGGACACAGCTGGCAAACCGTTGTTTTTACATAAATGGCATCCCCTAGTCGGATTGGAAAAGGCTAGGATTACTTTTGTGCCGATTTGGGTATGTCTTTGTAATGTACCTCATGTCCTTTGGACCAAACTTGGTTTAAGCTATGTGTGCAGTTTTCTCGGTAGACCTTTGTACGTGGATAAGGCTACCGAAGAAAAACATTGACTAACTTTTGCTCGTATATGCATTCTCATGGATTTTGATAGTCCATTCCCGAAAAATTTCGATCTTGATATGGGGAACGAGGAAACCTTTGGATTACTGTTGACTATAGTTGGATACCACTAAAGTGCAAAAAATATAACTATTTTGGTCATAAGGATTGTGCTGTGCCGAACAAGGTAGTTTGGGTTCCTAAAACTCAACTAGTGGCGAGACCACTAGAAAATACTGCTTCTATTGTTCCCATCTCATCTGAAAGAGTTTTTACAGTGTTGCCAATTATCAATTCTCCTGCCTCCTCAATTGAATGTTCCTACAACTGGGGTTGGTAATTCCATGGTTATTCAACCAAAGACTCATGTTTATGCTACTTCCCAGCCGGGTGCATCCTCTATAGATGTCAAGCAAGTTGGAAGTAAGAAGAGAGGCTCTTACATCAAAAGTGGAGCTACTCCCAATTCTTTGACTTGCTCATGAAATAGATTTGCATTATTGGGAGAGGGCGATCTTCCTGATATCTCTGTCAGTCTTGTTGCTTTACTTGAGGATATGAGGAGTGAGGCTGAGCCTCCTGACCAATGATTCTCCTTTTTTGGAATGTATGGGGCCTTAATAATAACCCAAACAAAAGGACCTTGTAGGTTTTGCTTTGTCTCGAGATCCTCATAACCTTATTTTGATTGAACATAAAATAAAAGAGGTAAATGTTGACTTTGTCATCAAAAGCAGGTTTCGAGGCTGGAAATGCATCCTTAACTATCAAAGTAGCAGTCTTCGTAGAATATGGGTATTGTCCATTATTAGCCTGACTATGATGGAAGTTTCTGATCAAATCATACATTGCCTTGGTGAGAATTTGGGAGATGACCGATTTCTCCTTTTTCGTAGTTTATGGATGCAATACTGAAGCTGAACGGAGATCTTTGTGGCTGAACATTAACACATTCTTTGCTCGTAATACAGGAAATGTGCCTTGGCGACTAATAGGTAATTTCAATGAAATGAGAGATACAAATGAATGAATCGGATCTAATGTCTGATGGACCTCTAGAATGGAAGAGCTAAACACTATGATTGAGGAGCTTGCGCTCATCGAGCCTCATTCCACAGGCCCTTTCTTCACATGGACAAATAAAAGGTTTAATGATGATCTTAGAGCGAGCAGGATTGACAGGGTCTTCATTAATGCAAATTGGCAACACAGGTACACTCATTATTCAGTAGAATTTTTGTTGCCGGGTGTTTCAGTTCGTTCCCCTTGCATGGCACGTCTTAACACTATTATTAGGAAAAGGAAGCCATCTTTCAAATTCTTCAATTTTGGGCCAAAAGTTGCAAATTTCTATCAATAGTCCATGCTTATTGGCAACAGGATATTAGAGGATTGAAAATGTTTATTCTAGTGAAGAAGCTCAAAGCATTGAAACAATAGCTAAATCTCTTGGATAAATCTTAATTTGGTGACTTGCATCTGAAGATCAAGCAAGCTAGGGAGAACCTACAACAATTACAATAGTTCTTGCACTAGACCCTTACAATATGAGTACTCGGGAGGAAGAAAAGGCACAACTGGAGCTACTACTCGCCCTTAGCAAACACAAAGAAGTTCTCTTGAAGCAAAAATCTGGAAATCTATGGCTTAAGGAGGGGGACAACAACAATAGGATTTTCTTTGCCTCCATGATGCGTAGAAGTGCCCAAAACAAAATTACTCAGCTCTCACTTGATGATGGAACTATTATCAAGACGAGGGAGTTCTTAGAGATACAATTGTCTCCTGTTACCATCGCATACTTGGTAGCTTCGGACACAATCATATCCCTTATGAGCGGTTTGCCTCCCTATTCCATGAAGATGTAAGTGACCTCATGGCTTTGCTAGGCTTTCAATGAGCTGAGATCCTTAAGAGTTCTCAAAGACATAAACGACTTCAAAGCTCCAGGTCCATGTGGATATAATAGTTTATTCTACAAAAAAGCCTGACCCATTATAGGGCATGACATAGAGGATGCTATCATGGACTTCTTCTCCTCAAGATGGATGCTGAAAACTATAAATTTTACTTTGATATCCCTCGTGTTGAAGGTCCCGAATCCATCTCGCATGGCAGATTTTAGACCCATCTCATTCTGCAATGTTTTATATAAGATCATATCGAAGCTACTTGTAGAAAGAATCAACCGTTTCCTTCCTTTGGTTGTTGGCCTCAACCAAACTACTTTCATCTCGGGTCGATAGATATCGGAGAATATTCTACTTTGCCAGGAACTCTTTCACAACTACCATAAGGGCAATAGAGGTAAATGTGTGGCAATTAAAATTGACCTCATGAAAGCTTTTGACATAGTAAAATGGGAGGCAATATTCAGGGTTCTAAAAGCTATCAATTCGCCACAGCACTTGATTGATATCATAGGTCAATGCATAACTACATCGAGGTTTTTGATAAACCTCAACGACGAGCAGGTTGGCTACTTTGCTGGTACTAATGGACTATGGCAAGGCGACCTACTTTCTCTGTATTTGTTTGTTTTGGTTATGGAGATTCTTAATAGAATTATCATTGAAAAAATGGCTTTATCTCCTTTCAAGTATCATTGGCGTTGCAAGACAAACAAGATCACTCACTTATGATTTGCCGATGATTTGTTTCTTTTTGCTCATGGGGATGTCAATTTTGTTATTTGCTTTGTTGAAGTACTTGATGATTTTGCATGTCTCATAGTACTAAATTTTAACCCAAATAAATGTCAAATCTTTTTTTCTGAGTTGACCGAGATGGAAAAGGGTATTATATTGGATCACACGCCTTTCCTCACAAGTACCCTTCCTATTGGATACCTTGGTATTCCTCGTCACTAGACGCCTCACTCACACACATTGCAAGAGTTTGACTGATAAAATCTTTATAAAAATAGAAGGCTAGGGCATGCAGCATATTGGCTATGCTGGTCATCTACATATGGCCAAATCAGTACTTATTTCCACATGTACTTATTGGATGCAAATGTTTCTACTTTCAAAGCAAACCATATATGAAATGGAGAAGAAGATTAGGCAATTCTTATGGACTGGAAATATGGAAGGCCACTGATCACATAATATTGCTTGGAACATAGTTTGCTTGCCAAAAAAGGTGGGAGGACTAGGGTTGCTCAGTCTAAAGCCATGGAACAAAGTTTTATTGGGCCGCATGCTCTGGAGACTCATAAATTGTTCGTCGTCTTTCTTATGGAGTATGTCACGCCCCGATCCTTCAAGCGCGTGCCCATCCCTGCATGGTTGATTAAATAGCGACATCCTAGGACGCATCGCCGACCCATTCATTTTAATGCACATGCGGAAGCGTATAATTAATCCCCAGACAACAACAAGATGGGATAGAAAAGTAGGGCCATAATTTCTAAAACCAACAACACACTTATATATACATAACATAACCAGTCATGTCATATATAATACAAGCTGATATATAGATGCAAGGTCTACAAAGCAGGGGGGCTCAAAGAAGTACAATTCTTCCTCTTCATCCTCATCCTCATCCTTATTGGAGCCTTCAACAGAATATACCGGGGACTTAGGTTCCAACAGGTTGGGGTCCTGGTCCACCACCGAACCACTTGGAGGGTCAGCCGTACCCTTTCCAAAAGCTACTTCCAGCACATAAAAAGAAACCTTGGACTCCGGTATGGGCTCCCCTCTCTGTCTATTCCGCTCTTTGCGATACCATGACCTGTATTGATGGGGTACCTTTTTGGGTAGACCCGCATCGACCCAGACCACGAATCTCACCAACTCATATATGCATCCCCTTGGGTCTCCGTGAAGCAGGATGAAACACTTCTGCTCTGTAACCTTCTTGGGCTGTCCAAAATGCTCGGAAGGAGCTGCCATCTATGGACTTGAAAGGTTATCCCACAACGGGGTGAGACGATGTCTCAGCAAGTTCACCCCCTAAGACCCGACTAGGAAGAAAATACGCCCCAAGGGCTGCCTAAGCACAAACACGAGTTAGAGGACTCACCTTGCCTCAATTCCTTCCTACAAGTCAGTATAATTTATAAATTCAACGACTCACTTCAACACACCAAAGCATCAATTCAGATCGAACCATTGATTCCATGTCATTAAGACCATCTCTCGGTTCATTCATCCAATACTATCTATCCAGTTCGATCATATCAGAACTGCTCACCCTAAGCTGAAGATAGATACTATAGCTCACCCAAAGCTAATAAAAGAGTATACTGCTCACCCAAAGCTGATATATCCAAGGCCCATAGGCAGATAGAGTATACTCACAATGTTCACCCAAAGATGTTAAGGTATACTGCTCACCCAAAGCTGACATATCAAAGCCCGTAAGTTGATATAATATACCCATGATGCTCACCCTAAGATGATAAAGTATACTGTTCACCCAAAGCTGATATATCAAAGTCTGTAGGTTGATATAGTATACTTGTTCTCACCAATTGAGAATGCCACCATTTTTATCATTCCCGATAAAAATACTCGTGTGTAGGTATACGGTCGGCCTTAGCCAAAATACAACTTTCTCCCACTTGAAAATCTCACTATTTATTATAGTGCCTAAAAACATTTTTTGCGTTGTAAACCGACACCCGGTGATTTTCTAATTAATTACTGAAATTATTAAATTTTGGGATAAATACCCAAAATTACAAACAACACCCAATTTGCACAAAATAACAATCAATTAAATAAACAGATTATGCCACCGCAATCGGCATAAAATTTCGGTCACCGATACCACGATCTAATTTCCGTAAAATAAATAAATAATTAAATAATTAAGAAAATTAATTATTAAATACCAAAAATAGCAACTTAGGCCGGAAAAGCCTAATTAAAAGTCGAGACGGGCTCGGAAAATTTCCGAACCACTCTAGATAAATACGAGCTTGTCTAGGCTCTAATTACAATACTCTAACCACCCTAACATGCAATAACGATCAACTAATTCACTAATCTATTCTAACTATCCACCTAATCCACACTTAGTCTAAACTAATCAACCCTTAAACGTCATTAACTTACTAAGCAGGGATTAGTGAGTTAAACTTACTTGATTAAGAGGATCGATAAACTCCAAAGCGAGTGCGCCTTTTGATGTTCGGAAGGCCACCAAAACGGGCCCAACAGTGTTGGCAAGACCCACTCTACTCGGTTCCGGTCGGGGGCCGAGAAGTATGCTCCAGTGGTTGGTTGGGGCCGAAACAGGCAGGGAAAGGACCGGTGGGGCTACTGCGGCTTGGACGAGCGAAGGCGGTGGCGTACGGTGGTGGTGGAAACTCCGACAGTGGCCTGAGCTGACTTGGCGAGCTGTTGGAAGTGCGAATGGGCAGGGACAACGCAGCTGGGCTCACGGAACTCCAACAGCAGTGACGGGCTAGCGACGACGACGCGATGGCTTCAGGCGGTCGGTCGGGGCCACTTGACGAAGGAGGGAGGCTGAGCTGCGGTTTCCGGGTCTTTGAAGCTTCGAACAGCAAAAGGGGAAGGAGGGAATCAACAGGTGAGGAGGAAGGAAAGAGAAGGAGGGGGACCGGTTATCTTGGAGGGGGGCCACCTTGGTCCATCTCCATCTTCTTGTCCCCTTGGTGTGTCCCACCATTTCCAGCTGGATTCCTCAACCCAAAAGCAGCCACAAAAATTGTCTAGGAGGCTTTGAAGATGGTCCAAAGGTTGGGTCCATGCGGGAGCTACGAATTTTGAAGGTTTTCCCTCGATTTAGACTTCGATTCCTCTTTGAATCAACTCAAATTGGCTCCCAAAATTTTTATTATCGAGTCAACGATCAAATTGATATTTTTCCTCGCCAATAGAACCTACTTGCATCCCAATTTCACAATAAAAACGGCTTCTGAATTTTCCGGTGGAAAACGACCCTATATTGACTTTTCCTGCCAAAATCTCGGTTTGCAGAAAAATCTTCGGAGGGTGAGTCAATGTTCCTAAAATGACTCGTGACATGATAGTATTTTCAATTTTTGAAATCGGATTCAAATTCACGGTTAATTTCAATCGGCATGATTTTAGCGTAACCTAGGCTATCGAGTAGATTTCATAAATTTTTAGTGCAAATGACCCATGATCGATTTTCTTCGAGCCATGATAAACCTCTTCGACACATTGGCAACTCTTGGTTGTCATAAAAATCTCGAGGTTTCAAATATGGACAGAGGGTACTAAAACGACAGAAAAATCAGTCTAGTGCCGATCGATGAAAATTTTTCAAATTGATGGAATCACCCATGTTTAACCACACATCTCAGTCGAACCGACCTATCTCTGATTTCAAATCGATCTTTACTGTGCCGTAATGATCTCTGCAGATGAGCACGATCGAGTAGTCAATTCCTAGTCGAATTCTCAAGTCTAATACGTTAAAATTTCTTAATGACCTCCCCAGATAGTCTAGTTATCTCAGGAGTGATCAGCTCTAAAAATAGCACTTTAGGCGCATCGATGAAAGGCCCAATCTATTTAATTGAAAATAGAATTTAAAGTTTCAGGATGTCACAGAGTAAGTGGGTTTACACTACCAAATGTAGAGGCATTTCAATTATGTAGCTTGAAATCAAGGGTAGTATGGCATGGAGTTAGCATGGTATTCTTAAATGGTGACATCCTGAAATTCGAGCCCTCTGAGGGATGAATGAATGTGAATTTCGTCAATGCATTGTTAGTTAATCTCACTCGGAATTTATCACTCCTGAGATACTGACCTTGAGGGGAAAGGCTAATGAGGACAAAATTCGTACGACTAAAGGACTTGACCTGGGAAAACGACTTGACCATGAGACTTGCATGAGGACAATCCTATAGATAGGCAGACCGATTTCAAGGACGACTAGAAGTCAATTCGCGGACAGAACATAATGGAACGACGGATGATTCCGTTTACTATTATCGAGCCCGCGAACGACCCTAGGTCGATCCTCAGTAGTTGTGTACTTTGAAATAAGAATCTATCCTCTGCAGTTTCATGTAATCAAGGACGTCCATGTGTCGAGATGTCTTGAACGTGGTTTGGCACGAGTCGGTTACACGTGAATCCTCGAAGCCGCCTGTCAATCTGAGTTGTACCAAAATGGCATTGGGTGAAATTGACATGGCATAAGAACTAAAGATTGGACTTTGAATTATCGAGAACGTCCGAGACGGACTTCGATTGTTACTACTTCGACGGTCGATAGCGCCAATTAAGCCGAGTATTTGGAAAAGGGATTTTCGAACCGAGGAAACGGGCCCATGAAGACATGGGCTGGGCTAGGCAAGCGTGGGCCTTAGGCCCAAGGTAGGACAGCCCATGGTAGGCCCAAGACAAGCAAGTGAGCCCATTGGGCCCAAAACCACTATTTGATCTTCCAAGCCCATTACCTAACCTTAAGCCCATTTGAGCCCAACCAATTCCCGAGCTGTTACTATTCATTTCCAAGCCCATTTCTTAGGCCCGCCCATCAATTTTGGACCAAGGGCAGAGTGGGAATTTGTGCAAGGTGGAAATAACTATTTTGCCCCTAAAAGCATGTGGATAAGGGCAAAGGAAGAGAGAGAAGATGATGTCATCTTGCATGGGGACTTGAAGAAAGCTTTATTGGCCTTAATAGGGGTGTGACACCAGCCCTCACTTCACTCTCTCTCTCCCTCTTCAGCCCATTTCAACCGGACCCCCTATCTCCCTTGTTTTTCTTCTTCTTCCTACTTTTGCTCCAACTAACCTTTCTCCAAAAACTTGAGCTGTTCGTTGCATTCCTATGAGAATCAGCCTTTGTGCTACCCACCATCGCGCTCAGGAGGCCCAAACCATTCAAGAGGACCTAGCTGCTCGCCGAACGGAGCCTTCGGCCGATCCGTACGTCGGCCGGAAGAAACCGGTCACCGGTCAGGCAGTCCGCCTGGCAGCCTGCACTGCTCCGCCTATTTCGCTTGTTTCAACCGTTTTTCCTCCATTTCGACCCTACCTCTGCCCATCCCAACCATTAGCAGGTCCCCCTTGACTCCCAGGTGCCGCCGGTTGCCGGCCAACCCCTCGCCGAAGCTCCGATCAGCCGCCCATCTCCTTCTCCTCCTATACAGTCCAGTTTTTGGGAGTTTCAGTGGAAGTCCGAGTTGTTGTTGCTGTTCTGAGCTTGGGACTGCCTTGGATCGTCATGGTAGAGGTCCCGAAGCGTCGCCTCCATCGTTACCGTAGCGTCCGTGTCTCCGGCCTATTTAATGGGTGAGTTTAGCTCCTAATCCCTTGATTAGTGCCTAAACTTGCTTATGGTTGGTTTAATTAGTGTTAATTCTAGCTTAGAAAGTTTAATTAAGTTATATTAGTCCTAAGATAGGTGGTTAGATTAATGGTTGAGATTAGATTAGTTTAATTTTGCTTTATTTGCTTAATGTTGCTTATGTGGTTAATTAAGCATGTTTAGTTTTAATTGATTGGTTGTTTAATTTAATTATTGTTTTAATGATTTTTGGATTTAATTTATTAATTATTGAATTATGGAATTTCACTATTCACACGACACTGTTCACGAGTTACTGTTCAGGCGGTACTGTTCACATAATACTTTACTGTTCATGTGCACTGTTCATCCAGAATGCGAAAAGTGGTCTAATTTCATGTATGTTGATTTTATGAAGTGAATGGATGTGTAAATGTATGGGCATCTGCATGAATTGAGTGATGATTTGTGCAATTGTGTGGTGATTGGAAACTTTTGGTATTTGATTAGAAAATCTCGGGTGTCGAGTTTTAACACCGAAAGTGGTTTTAAAGACTATATCAAACCGTGTGATTTTAACGATCTGACTATGTACCCACACATGATTATTTTCACAAAGTGTTCTTAATACGAAGAAAACAGACCAAGGTCGTTATCTTAATTGAGGCATGTGAGTGCAAAGCACAATGTCATTGCCCGGAATTGAATGATCGTGTGCTGGTTAAGAGAACCCGTCCCCAGTGTGTGTCAATGGACGTTAAAGGTTAAGAGAACCTGTCCCCGATGTGTGTCGGTGGACGTTAAAGGTTAAGAAAACCCATCCCCAATGTGTGTCGGTGGATGTTAAAGGTTAAGAGAACCCGTCCCCGGTATGTGTCAGTGGACGTCGGTCGCAGTAGATTCTGGACCGAAGTTCCTTCGGGAATGCCGTAAGGAATGTTGTCCTCGATGTGTGTTGGAGGATATAGTCGTGCTTAAAAGAGTGAGACGAAACTTGGCTACACTAGAGGACCAATGTGTTGGGTAAAATTGCCTGTGTGGGTAGTAATAATCAATACCGATGTGTGTCGGGCAAAACTACCTGTGCGGGTAGTAATAATCAATTGGAACGCATGATTGATTGAGATAGATGCGCCTTATTATGGGGTAAAATTATGTGGCATGGAATGTGACGTGTCACATCGATTTTACCTTATAATCGGGACGCGTGTGATGGATTGATGTGTGTTAGGTGACACACTAAAGTGCAAGAACATATGAGAATCATAGCGTCATTGGTTCTAATCATGCATGAGTTGAGCACATTGTTTATGGCACGCACGCATTAATCGATAACGTGCAGGGTGTGGCAATGGCCAGGTGAGATCGCTTGTGATGCGACTCGTATGCAATTGATGAACTGCATCATTTAATGGCCATGTGCATTGCGTATATTGTGGTGAGATTCAACGCGCAGGGTATGGCATACCAGGTAAGGTTGCCTGCGAACCGACTATTGAGTGTTGGTTGTTGATCTTTGGTTTGTTTGTGGGGTGGTTCTGAAGAGATACCCCGAGTTGAGTTGGTGTTCTAATTGGGGGACTAGGGGGAGGACTCGCTAAGATTTATATCTCATTAGTTATTGTATAACCATTTTCAGGTTTCTAGTGTGAAGAACTCGGAGCTTGAAGCGAAAGGGTCAGGAGTATAGGTGGCTCAGTAGTTCTTTATGAGATAGACCTTCTGTATAAGCTGAAGGTGTTTATGAAAGTGTATTTGATTTGAAACTGGTTGTCCTACTTTTCTATCACATGTTTGTTGTTGTCAGGGGATTAGTTAATTCGCTTCCGCATGTGCAATAAAATGAAAAGGGTCGGCAACGAGTCCTGGGAACGTCGCAAAATTCTATCGACCACCGAGGGATGTGCTCGAGGTTCGGAGTGTGACATAAATTGAGACCGATTCTATATTTAGCCATATCTAGGCAAAGTTATTGTTGCAAAGAGTTATATAATGAATTCAAGAGTGTGGGACCGGCTGTGGGATGGTATCAATTAATATGGATAGGCAGGGTTAGCAAACATAATTTTATCAGGTAGTTAGTTTGTAAAGATAGATTACCAACAGCAGAGATCATATCGCGTTGGATGCCTACAATGGGAATCCATTGTAATTTCTGTTTATTGGTTTGGAAAATCGAGATTATCTATTCTTTCAATGCATGTGGATTGGAAGCATATGGCATATTATTCTTGCACAATATGGAATCCGTCGTTCTTTAGGAGGATGGAATGATGAACTTCGATGGATAATCAGGGCTACTAAAGGCAAGGACTTTGGCGGCAAGGCTTCTCAAGCTTACTTTTTTAGCAACCATATATTGCATTTGGATGGAACATAACTGTAGACATTTCCAAAACAAGTCAAATGATGTCCCCATTATCGTGGCTAAAATTCATAAACTTGTTAGAAGGCGAGCTTCACATTACAAAAACTTTAAATCTTCCCAAACAAATGTAACATTGGCTACCATATGGAGACTCCCTCACTCCATTTTTTCACGTTCTTAGTTATCTTTGTGATGTTGGGGAATGCATGTAAGCTTCTATGTGTCATCTTATGAATGATACTTACATTTCAAACAAAAAATAAAAAATAAACAATTTATATTCCACACTAAATAGGTATCTACGCATTTTTTATAATTAAAGCTTTGATAGATTTTATTAAAGTAATTTGATTTAATACTGTAGAAAAATTACACTGAATAATTAAATTCACTTAGTTTGAGAAATAAAATAATTTCATTTAATTATAGGCAACACTAACGCAATCCAATAACTTTTTTCTTTTAATCATGATTATGTTAAACGGAATAAGTAACTCCCGTAACTTTAATATGAAAAAAATATTGATATTGCAATCTAGTTACAAAATATATATATACATTTTTTTTTACTTATTTTAATTTTTAAATTTTGAGCAAACTTATTTCCAATATAGCATTCATCATCATATACTAAAAAGTCGTTTTTATTTATATTTCATGTTCTCAGAAAACTTAACATTACATCGTTTATTTTTACCACACTAAACTTAAACTTTCATAAAGTATGATGTTCTTCTAAAATATTATAAAAATAATTATAAAAATCTCATCTTTTTCTATTACATCATATCTCATATTAGTCGATTATGAATGATATAGAAATTTGCATAATAGACATGCCTCGTTGCATGATTCCTACTTGCACTTAACTTGCTATCACCGCCAAGTATCGCCTTGATTAGATTTTGATTATTAATTTACTATTACGATCATAAAATCTTGAAAAAGAACTTGCGAGAGAGATCGCGGGCACCCTAAAAAAAGAAAAAACACCGCCCAGACAGCGTCAAAATGCGAGCACTTTGCTGTCTTTTTAATGATCAACAATTAGCTAGTGTCAAACAGCAAGCATGCCACATCTAGGGCCAAGGAAAAGAGAAAGCTCAGGTACTTTGAAAGGAATTATCAGCGAAAACAAATATATTTATCTGGATTGAAAGTCAAAACGGGTCATAGAGCATAGCCAAGGCTAAATAGAACAAAGACTGGTTTCAATGACCTTGTTATCCGAGTTACACGACGAAACAATATTCCAATAAAGTTTGCGAGATGTGATTTAGAAAACCTAGCACCAGCTCTTTGAAACAGAGATAGAATCCAGAGATTAGAGAATTTTTCCTTCAATTTTGGAAACGCATCATAAAGTCTATTGCCAGACAATTAACAAAATAAATGCAGGTATTGTAGAATTGCACATGAGAAGCTTGTGTTCGCCGGCCGGAGAAAATTTGGCTGACATGTGAGTTTACTAAATTAATCACTTCAAAGCTTTATTTGAAATAAGGTTCTAGAGAACTTTTCGAGAAAATCGCCCCACTTCAGATTAAACTCGATCAACTGTGCTACCATTTCCCCTTCTCTCCGTATGATGCTAAAGATTTTTAAGATCTTCAGTCTTCATGAACGGCAGTAAACATGACATATTGACATTGCAATGAAAGCACATCGGTAATCCTACTGTACGTCCAAATTACATTGCTCTCGGGCGATTTTCAATTTTTACACTATTGTTAACTCTTGCTTGGTCGTTCAATTGGGCTTAATTGATTACGTATAGGCTATTGTGGATTAGTTACATCCGAAGCAAATCATAATGCGTGGAGATGGAAATTGAAAATATTTTGCGAAGCCGAACAATAATTTTGTTTGGAGTATGGTCAAAAGTTTGATTAATTAACAATGATAGAATATTTTAATATTAAACCGCATTCATTCACAAAATAAAGTAGGAGGTCATCTAAGCTCAAATCTTCTTACACCCTCATTTACCCCTCTAATTAAATATTTTCAAGTTTAGAACTAGGCAAAGCACCGGACTAAATGTAAGGGGACTAAGTTTTTAGAACAGTTGACAATAATCTCATAAAATCGCATAAACAACTTAGGAGATATCTAATGTGGGAATTATGTTTGGAGTATGGATCTAATTTGGGAAAAAAAAAATCCAACTAAAGTCCACTGGAACGACAAATAAGGATCATGAGTTTAGGAAAGAGAAATGATTGTGTGGCAGTCTTTAATTTATTGTAAGAATAATAGTCTATTTTGGACTACAAAAAATCAAATAAAAAATAATTATAAATTATTGTGGGGTCACTCATTCAAGAAGGAAATAGTCTTCTACAGCAGAAAAAATTAGGATTGATGAAGAGATAATCAACCTAAAAAATCTACTGGAAAAAAAAGAAAAGAAAGAAGATAAATGAGGATCAGTGAGGCAGTGAGGAACATTCAAAGCCTACCACAAGAAAAATGTGGACTGGGATACGCTAGAAATATTTAAAAAAGGAAAGAGAAAGCACAGCTCTCTACTCTTTCTTAAATTCGAATAAAATGTTTTTCAGTACATAGTTCAATGGGAAATTACTTTCACTTTGAAAGTAGTCTATACAAATTTTCGTGGACGACACTTAAATAAACTAGTTTAACGCAAAGTTATTAATTAAGCGCAGCGGTAATTGACCTCCCCATGGCGCGCAGTCCCACTTCCCATGCCGACAGAAGTCGAGCGAACACTGGCCCGCATCCTTGTGGACTGTGCTGAAATTACGTCCACCGTCCAATTTCCTTGTACGGTTACAAAAAAAAATTGTCAGTTTTAAATTTCGTTTATTCCGAAAAAAATAATTTTATATTTTCTTAAAAATAATTTCTTTTATCACTTATAAAAATAAAAAAATAGAAATTATTTTCATTTTTCACGAAAATATTTAAATATAAATTGATATTGATAATGAAAATATTTTTATTAACTAATTACCTTGCCTAATCTCAATCCAAAATTAAGCAAACCTATGGCATTGCAAGCTAAGGCATGTCAACATGAAGCAAATTGCCAAGTTGTCTTCAAAGAAGCTCGTTCATGGTTTTCTAAGTATGAATTACCAAAAGACTAAGCTTTGCATTGCATGCACTTTAGGAAAACAAGTTAGGAGTTCATTTAAATATATAAATCATGTTTCTACTAATTGTGCTTTTCTATTATTTTAAAGAATAGTATGTAATTCCACTCGAGGGACGAAAATGGCTACAGACAGCAAAAATTTAAGCCGATTTTAAAATATCACACGTTGTATACACTTGGCATCATTGTTCAATCAAACTTCGCACGTCCCAAAAATTACTAGTTTCACGAGTCGATTAAGTATTGGTCAATCAAATCAAATTGCTGCTGTGTATCATCGTATGGATGAAAGATGTTAGCGGTCCTTTTTGTCCCTCGAAAAGGAAAATGTACATCTTTTTTGGGACATTCGAAAAGTGATGCCTTTACTGTCCTCAACTTGCTTTTTTCCGGACATTTTCTAAGGGAGCCATTGTAATTGGGATTTGGCCAACTTTCTGTAGCATTAGACAGAGAGTTTCTTCTCTATAGTTGGTGGATGTACTGGGTTGGAACCGTGTGACTACAAACCCGACCTTTCCGTTTACTTTCTTCACTAAGAGAATGTGTTTTCCTAAGGAGTAAGGGCTTTTGTCGATAATGTTAATTGTTTTTTGTTGATTGTGCTAAAAACACCGGAACAACATAAAATAGTAGAGGTAAGCAATTATAGATTCCATATAGGTTCTATTTGGAACCTGAAACTTACTTTATCACAGGTTCTAAGGTCAGTTGGAGCTTCTACCCAAATCGCCTGTATTATTAATTGGATGATTGTAATGAATTATCACATTTAATGACCATGATTTGTTGTCATAATTCACTGACCACAATTTATAACTATAAGAAATACTAATAAAGTAAAATTCTCAATCATAAAATGTATGATCAGAATAGTGGTGCAAATTATACACTCATCATCAAACGCCAAGAATACCACAAGATTGCACGAAGACATAGATAAAGAAAAATACAAAACTTGTTTCAAGTTTAGGTTCTAGGTTTTATCTACTTAGAATTTGAAAAACACCCGTTGAAATAGGTGCCCTAATTTTTGGAATCTGGAATTTATCATGCATACATTGAAACCTAGGATCAGACATGCTCCCACCTGTCTGATTCTCTGGTTCCAAATTCTATCATGAAATCATACTCACCTCAATGAAATAGGCTTTGTCCACCCACTATCCCCGCTAAATGAAACAAAACTCTTTCTCTGTCCCACAACCTATTCTCATTTGCTGAAAACTCTATGAACTTGGTCTTTGAAGGAAAAATAATAGGGTGCTTAACTTTAGCCCGACCGACATATTTGTTCGAAAAACATCTAGCAAACATAGATATGCTATTAGCTTGCCTAATTGTAATGACTTGGTTCGATGAGGGTGGGGAGTGGTCGCTAGGGCCAGAGGGCCTACACAAGGAGCAACTCTTGTCAAGCTTCTAAGATGTAAAAGGGGGTAGGAATAAATCAAACTGTGCACCGAACAAGGGGAGAGTGATTCTAGAATATATATGTGAAAATTGAAATGAACTCAATGAGGCTTTTTTTGACGTAACAATAACCTTCGCTTTGGAACTCCAAATTTAAACAAGCCTAGGCTAGAGCACTGCTAGGATTGGTAACCCCTTGGGAAAGTGTTTGCATGTACGCTAAATGACAAAATTGTGAGACTCCGTGTGAGACGAGTCAAAGCGGACAATATTTCGAGTAAGTTAATCTAGATATGTCACACTAATTATGCAATAATTTGTCAAGGCCAGCTTTACGCTGTGGCATTCCGGAACAAAATCCATCTTGAAGTATGGAACTCGAACGCTTCATGACTCGGTTAACCAGAGCGTCCATGGTATGGTCTATGACGATTGATTACATCGTATTTTCAGTATGCATTCTAAAGATTGAGACTAACTCTGTGGCCCTAAACTTTCCGATTCAGATTAAGCAAGGAGCTAAGTCCCGTGTGCTCAATGAATTAACTAGGACGTAGGCACGATGACATTCCTAATGCGAGGCAATTTTGATTGTTCCAGTCGCATCTAATGAATTCTTGTCGATGGTTGATCTAGTATCACTACATAGGAGTAGCGAATCGGAGAGAGAGAGGAGGAGGATGGAGCATGAAGCTATCAGTGAGAAGAAGCTTGAGAAATCGAGACCCTGGAAGAGTGTGCCGGAGCAAATGGGTGCCCGCCATGAACAATTTATCGTACATTTTCTTCGGTGCTTCTTGAAAGATTTCTGAGGATCAGATGCAAAGGCAAGCCTTGGACTTCAAATGAACAGAATCAAGAACCTAAAGGATCGAAACCCTTCTTCTCTGAGACATTTCAATTTTTAAATGAGACTTTTCCTTCTGTTTTTTTGGGGGGGACTTCTGATTTTCGCCATCATCCAGTTCCAAGCGACTCCCTTCTTCCCTCTCGGTTTGATACAGGTTACAGTTCGACATGGGCTTAGCGCAAATGACTAGCATGTAGGCTGACAACCACTGCACTCTTTGAAGTCATTGGAACCAATTTATTTTGGATTCTGATGGACGACCAACAATCCCCCAGAACTTAACCAGCTAGCTTGTGAATTTGAGACTCCAATAGCGATCCTAGTAGTGAGAAAAATCTAAGCCACCTAAGGTCTTCACTTCACATTCTGCGACATTTTCAGCAATGTAATAAGGCCCTGCTGCCACTTCATATGCTTCATCCCGCATTGTTCATGTACAATGTCAATCCTATGTATTTATGTAATACCGATGCCCCCAAAAACTATCTCTGTCCGCCGCTAGGTGTGTTTTTATTTTCCAACCAGAGCTAGAAGCTCCATTCCTATACAAGAGGAGCACCTGGACCGTTCATCTCTGGAGGTCAGGACCTCAATGAATGTTCAACCACTACATGCATTAGGGACGATTTTCCTATAATATGTAGGGTCATGAGTGAAATCAGGAATTTGTAAAAACCAAAAACCATTGACAGGAAAATCAAAGTGAATCACAAGACAATAGAACCTTCTCCGCAAAAATTACCCAATCCTCGCATATGATTGTCGACAGACCAACTACAGTGAATACCGCTACAAGTATTAGAAATTTATAACATAACAGAGCTAGCGAAGGGACCCCTATAACAATGAGAAGACAACGTAATATAAAGCAGCCATGTCTAGAACTAGGAAGTTCAGTTAGGTTTGGCAACAGCTTGCCAAGTTTCCTTGAGATTGTTTTGCATCTAACACTAATGCACAGCCAATTTGAATCATAGGATGCTTCAAGCAGCAAACCAAGTAAATAGCATTAGGTCATTCCAACTGAGCTTCTTGCATTTCTAAAGAAATTCCCTCTCCCTATGCAGAAAAAACGAAATAGAGAAAGGAAACAGAGAAAGAGGAAAAAAAAATGATAAAATTACATGCATAAAACTCTAAATTGAGACACAGAAAACAAAAATACTAAAGTGACCCCTGCCAATCATGTGACGGCAAGGAAGAGAAAACAGAACCAGTTGCATAGATGATGGAACAAGCCAAAATGAAAATTCTCGTCAAATAAAATTCAACATACAAAGATCACAAATACAAGGATTAAACTGCGAAGAGTAGCGTCTTTCCAAATACGAGATCTCTCTTTCTATGTTGAATAACTCATACTTCGAACGTTCTAAAGACGCTTCGAGTTCAAGTTCTTCAGAAACATAGCTTGACGACATTCATGCGCACTGATGCAGAATTCAATGGCTCTGACATCAATAGATATATTTCTGAAGAGCTTGAACTTGGAGCATTTTTGGACGATTTGAAGTATGAGCTGTACAACAAAGAAAGAGAGATCTTGTATTTGTAGTATTTGTAGAGACACTACTCGTCCCTTTTTCTTTTGTGCTTGGAGACACAACTGGGCGGAGTCTGCCAAGTGACGTCAGGATCTAACTCAAGGACGTGGAGACAAAATCGCCCCTCATCTCTGGCGAGCACTTCAGAAATTTTTGTGCGTGTTAATCTCAATATTCTCAAACAAAACAACCCTGTAATGTCGCAAGGTTGTCCTCTCAGACCTCCGCAGAGGGTGAAATCCAACTCTTTGAGCTCCCTAAGATTTTTTATGACTTCAGGAAATCTGTTGAGGCTAGTACGAACCATCTTTAGCACTTCCAGTTTATTGCATTCCTTGACACAAGGAGGCAATTCATCAATTGAGGTGTACGACAGGTCCATTTCCTGTAGCAGAGCAAGCTTTCCAAAGACATGCGGAAGTGTCTTTAGCTGATTGCAACGTCTTAAAATAAGCTTTCGAAGTTTCTTTAAAAATCCTATGGAATCAGTGACTTCACGCAGTTTTTCACATTCGCAAGCACTAAGAATTTCAAGTGCCGGTAGAGAGCCTTCCTCGAATTGTAGTTTTGCAATATTGGTTCCATCAATGAGAAGCTCTTTCAATACTTTCATGGAGCACAGTGCTTGCGGCAAACTTGTAACCCGTTGGCAATGCTTCATGTTGAAGGAAACTAAATTCTCAAAATTAGAATTGGTTGTATCTAACTTTAAATGTAAACAACCTTCGAGGATCAAGCATTTTAAATGACTTGAGGCAGGGATTTCCAAAGATGCGTTGGTCCAACTACAGTCTTTTAACTTCAAGACTTCCAAACCCTGAGCCTTCTGCATAAACAACATGATCATATGTTTATTTACTACTTCAAATACAGAGATAAAATGCAGGGCACATTTGCACATAAAAAAAGTACACAAGCGCAAATAAGCCTTACCTCCATCAATTGTTCCCAGTCTTTCAAGGTCAATTTGTCTGGGCTTGAGCATAAGTTGAGAATTAGCAGTTTTTTCATGTGGAATGTGAACAACTTAGATTTCTGAGGGCATTCACTAGATTTCTCGGGGCATCCGCTAGATTTCTCGGGGCATCCACGCCAATCAAGCCATACTAAGTCCGGAAGAAGATCCACAGTATTTCCTTCAATATCAACCTCATCCAATTCTAGAAACCTCAGTTTCGACATATCACGAAATACTTCACCATCAACTTGATTAAACTTGGAGGCTACACGAAGAGCTTTAACCTTGTTGGTACCCTGCCAATTTGTTGAAATAATGGAAATGTGAAATTTTGAACAAAGACATATGCAATGCAACGATAAAATAATCGTCTTATCTAGAGGAAAACTTGACAAGAATACTGGAGAAATTTCAGTATGAGTTTACCTTCTTATCCTGCAATATTGTTTCGAAATCTTCGTAATCCCACACCCTGCTGCGCTCCCCAGGATTATCAGGATTTTCCTTCTTCACAGTTTCTCTTCCTAGGAGTTTTAGTTGGCCGTGCAACCGAAACTCATTGTTATCTCCAATTTTTAGAAAAGAATTTTTTTGAAGCTCCTCAACACCTCCATCTAGGCCACGTGCAGCCCACATGTAACCGGGGATTGTCTTTTCAACTTCCGTAAAGAAACATGCTATGTCAAGGAATACCTGTTTTGCCTCATCGCTCAGAAGTTCATACTTTGCCTCCAACATTTTTTTCACTGTATCAATCAGCTTTACATTTAAGGAGCCCAAAGTCCGCTGCCATTCTGTTTCGCTCTTCTCATGCAAATGCGTTCCCACAAAATCAATAGCAAATGGAAGACAATCGACAGCGGAAATGATCTTGCTTGACATTTCCTTGTACTTGAGGGATTGATTCAGTGTGCAAGCACACTTACTGCTGAAAAGTTCAAGAGCATGATGTTCTTTCATAGGTAAAATCTCATGATTAGGCTGATACAAGTATGGATCCTCAGGTTTTCTAACCTTGTAAACATCTTTTATTGTGGTTGTGAGGATGATCCTGCTCCTCTGACCAAACCAAGTTAGCTCAGCTAATGATTCGATCTGTTTGTAGTTGTCCACGTCATCCAGAACAATGAGAACTCTGCTTTTGTTGAATAGCTGTGGTATCACTGTGGTACCATCAAAGGAGTTTTGCACTACTGAATGACTTCCTACTCTCTTGAGATCACAAATTAACCTATTCTGCAGAGATACCTCTCCATTCCGTTTAATCTCATCCCGAACATTTTCAAGAAAACTACAACATTCAAAGAGGTGACGGATTTTCTTGTATAACACGCAAGCGAGAGTGGTCTTGCCAATCCCGGACGGACCCCACACTGTGAGCACCCATCTCCCTGTCTCTACCGTTTCTCCGACGACTCGTCCATCTCGATAAGCGAAACCAAGCTTTCGCATCATCTCAGACACGTAATCGTCTATTCCAACTAAACCTTTAGCCACGTCTTGGTCAATCCTCTTCAAGAAATTCCAAAGTTCGATTATAAAATTCCTTATTTTGGGGTACCTACAAAATCAAAAACAGAGTTCGTTTTTTCTTCTTCTTTTTCATAGATAAAGGGCGGGGACAAGTGACGAGAGCTAGTGACTCCCTCTCGTTACAACAAGGTCCCAGACCGGTTATGGCACGGTTTGATTTTAGGGAAGGTACAGAGGGCACCGGTGACATCAATCAACCCTAGAAAAAAGCATGTCGAAGACGGCAGAGAGGAGACAAGACGAGATACACATGCATTGCTATTTCTTTTTTTTTTTTTGGACAAAACAGGCATTGCTATTAAAAAGGCAAAGGGGAAAAAAAAGGAATCTCCAGAGGTTAATTAGATTCAGAAAGAGCATGGTGAGCATCTTAATATACAAGCCAATTCTCGTATTTTTTTTTCTGCAAGCGAAACAGATAAATCAAGACCAATCGAGCTGTCAGACTCACCCGCTGTAGTTATTCTCGATTACCGGTCCCTTTACTTTACCAGCCTCTCTCAAAGCAGTCTTCCATGTTTGGACTGAGTCGGGACATCTATTGTTGCGCTCGTGCTGGGCGAAGGACTCTTCATATGTTCCCTTCTGGCAGCGAACATCGCAAGGCTGGACGTCGAAGAAAATGGGACAGATTTTTTTTTTTGACTTCACCATTTGGGCCACTTCCATCAGGCAAGGTCGGCTGGTAGCGAAGTCCTTGGAGAAGACAGGGATGCAGATGTCGGAACGCTCGATGGCATCCATGATCTTCTTATCGATCGTATCACCGTACTCAATCTCATCGCTGTCTAGGAATGGCGTGATCCCCCAATCTATGAGCTGCTCCTTGAAATGTGGGATGAAGATTTGGCGTGTATCTGGTCCTCTGAAACTGACAAAAACTTGATAGTTACAAACGGCCATTGAGACACGAACAACCAATTGGAACACAGGCTCTGTCTCGAATGGAGTTCATAAATCTGAATCTGGAGCGTTCACCCCATTACCCCTCTTTAGTCTTAGTCTTGAGTCTTAACCCGAGAGAAGGCTTGTCTACTTCTCTCTTTTCTTTTCTTCTTATTTTATTCGTTTTGATGTTTTTGACAGTTCTATCCTTCCAATCACCGGGTCAGGATCTCCCCAAGGGAAATTATTACATAAGGTACAGAATTTAGGAAAATTGTTACGTCATTTTAGTGTATGTATACATCAAATAGAATTGCAATTATGGATTCATTATGAGTTTTACATGACAGTCAAAATTCAATCGCATAACAATAATAAGTCAGACAACAAGTAGCCTAGTACCCCGCACAGTTGGATTACCTATGCGACACTAAATATCTTCTTATTTTGGATAGACTTTTGCCCTTTTTTTTCCTCCATGAACATATAGTCCAAACTTTGTAATCCTCCTATACATAAGGTCCTAAAATGTGTGTGTTGAAATATAATACGCGGAAACGATAGAATCTTACAATTTACGTTAACATGAAATCACCAGAGAAATAAACAATAAATAATAAGGACACCAGCAATTTTATGTGATTCGGTCTGAGTATCGGTACCTACATTCATGAGAAGAGCCAGCAGTAAAAAATCCACTATAATCGGAGAATCAGAGTTTACAATTGCTCACACGTTCGAGTGTTTCTCACATCTAGATTTTAATCCCAAACCCAAAGTGTTTGTAAATAAATAACTCACTTGAATATAAACTCACTGCACAAATCACAATGCGTTTAAGCTCAAAACAAAAACGCTCTATGTACACTAAATAAGAAACACCAATGTTTGTCTTTGGTCCATGTATGTAAGTTTTCACGTTCCTTTTCAAGGCTTCGAGTGATTTTAAAAACTCGCGGCTCCTCTCTCAAGTGGATTGTGGACGTGTAGAGAGGGAAAAGAAAACCTAGGTGCGTTGTGTGTGCCCCAAAGTAAAAAATTTGACCTCGGGCCCCACTGCTTTAACAATACCCACTTATAAGGATTCTTTTGTTAAGGGAGTTTCCTTCTTTTTCTATCCCTCTTAAAGATAAATAAATAATATAAAATAGTGTGCCCCCTTTTTTTTGGTCTTCTAGTGACAAAACATATACTCCTTTCTTCTTTGGCACGTATGAAATAAAGTCCTGAATGAATTGCTTCTTCATTCGATTACTAAACCGTTTAGGAAATTTTTCTCAACAAATTTGGTTTAATAATCGTTATTTGAATTCAAACTCGAGACATTAATTTAACAATTCTCCACCTTGGCTTGATGTTTGAAGCCAAGTTATAGTGTTCATCATCCATGCTGCTCTCCTAACGCCCCGACAGACAATCACTCACAGACGTCAATAGAGCTCAAGTAAAGCTTGAGCTTCGCCAAAGGAACATACTTAGTCATCATGTCTGTTGGATTATTTGCTGTAACAATCTTTTTTACGATAACATTATCCTAAACTAAGACATCTCGAATGAAGTGGTACTTGATGTTGATATGTTTCTTTTGCTCGTGATAAACTGAATTATACGCCAAATATATCGCACGATGGTTATCATAGTGTATATCCACACATTTCTATTCTAAATCAAAGTCCAAAAGCAAACTTTGTAATCATATCACCTCATTCGCTACAAAGGTTAGTGCCATGTACTCTGCCTTAGTCAAATATAATACAATATGATCCTGTAAGGACACTTTCTAACTAACTGCACCACTCGTTAGCGTAAACACGTACCTTGCCAAAGATATGTGATCATCCAAGTCATCGGTGTGATCTCAATCCATAAAACCAGTGGTCTCACTGCTATTGCTATCCCTCCGGTACACTATGCCCACATCTTTTGTCCCCTTCAAATATCTGAGGATCCACTTCACAGCTTCCGAATGAGCTTTACTAGTTAGCTTCATATAGTGAATAACCACACTCATAGCTTGTGAAATATCAGGCCTAGTGCATACCATAGCATACATAATACTACCCACGTCATTAGAATAAGGAACACGGAACATATGCTCATCCTCCTCCTCAGTCTGCGGTGATAATTTATCTGAAAGTTTAAAGTGCTTCGCTAAATGTGTGCTTACAAATTTTGCTAATTGCATATTAAAATGTGCCACAATCTTCTCAATATATTTCTTCTAAGATAGATGTAAAACTCATGTAGTCTTATCACGCAAAATCTCCATACCCAATATTTTCTTGGCAACACCTAAATCTTTCATCTCAAACTCAGCTTTTAATCGCATCTTCAGCATATCAATATCAGACATATTCTTAACTGCTATCAGCATATCATCAACATATAAAAGTAGATAAATCAAAGAACCATTCTCCAATCTCCTATAGTAAACACAACTATCCATATGACTTTTTGAATAATTTTGACTAGCCATGAAAGTATCAAAACATTTATACCACTGCTTAGGAGACTGTTTCAGCCCATACAAAGATTTTTTCAACAAGTAAACATAATCTTCCTTAACCGGATTAGTAAATCCCTCTAGTTGCCTCATGTAAATATGCTCCTTCAACTCACCGTGAAGAAACACAGTTTTCACATCTAACAGCTCTAACTCAAGATCCTGCGAAGCAACTAAGGCAAGTAAAACACGAATTGAAGTATGTCTTACCATATGAGAGAACACCTCATTGTAGTCAATGCCCTCACGCTGTGTATACCTCTTCCCCATAAGTCTCGCCTTATACCTCGCTGTCTCAACACCGAGAATGCCCTCTTTCCATTTGAAGACCCATTTACTTTCAACAATCTTTCGGCTCTTGGGTATTTTGATTAACTCCCATGTCTGATTTCGATTGAGCGATTCCATCTCTTCACTCATAGCTCCTAGCCACTGTGACGACTTCGAACTAGCCATCGTCTTAGAGTAAGACGAAGGCTCATTTGTCTCCACCTCATCACCTACAGCCAATGCATAAGCAATATCTATATAACCATCACATATCGGTGATTTAATTTGCATTCTTTGTCTATCGACGGTTATAGTATGCTGCAGTTATGCTAATTATCCACTATCACCAACTTCAAGAACTGCGGCCTCATCTGTAGTCTCAACTTCTATTACCTTCGAGGTCTCTTGAGTCTCCACCTGAAGCTCCACCTCACTAATGACACTATGATCTGTTTTCTCTGCCGGTTGTGTCTCATAACTCCTTTGTTGAAGCATTGCAGTCTTGTCAAAAATCACATATCTGCTGATTAGAAAACCGGGTGATCTGGGATCAGTGCACCACAATTGGTAACCTTTCACCCCATGTGCATAACCCAGAAGTATGCACTTCTTTGCCCTCGGCTCAAACTTACCATCACTCACATGAGCAGACGTAGGACATCCGAATATACGTAATACAGAGTGATCAACAAGTTTTCCTGATCATACTTCCTTAGGAGTCTTCCACTCGATAGCAGATGATGGAGATCGATTAATCAGGTAACATGCCATGTTCACTGCTTTGGCCCAAAATTCCTTGCTTAGTATGTCGAAAGTATGCATCGAGCTCACTCAAGCAAAGTTTTGTTCTTCCGTTCTGCCACGCCATTCTGCTGTGGTGTCCTCAATACTGTGTAGTGTCTCATAATACATTCTTTCTCATAGAACTCGGTAAAATCTTTACCACAGAACTCCATGCCATTATTAGTTCTTAGGCACTTGATTTGTTTATTTGACTACTTTTCAATCAGTGCTTTAAATTTCTTGAACCAATCGAACACATCATATTTGTGCTTCAGAAAGTATACCTATACCTTCCTTGAATAATCATCGATAAATGTCAGCATGTATCGGGCACCTCCTTTCGAAGGAATCGAAGACGGGCCCCAGACGTCTAAATGAATATATTCAACCGGTCGCTTAGTCAAATGAACAGCCATAGTAAATTTAACTTGGTGCTTCCAAAGATGCAGTTCTCACATAACTCCAGCTTCCTTGTCTTTTGACCCTTCAACAACCCTATTTCACTCAACATTGTCATACCTATCTCGCTCATGTGTCTTAAACGCATATGCCATAATTGAGTTAAGTTAGAGTCTGACTCACCTGATGAAACTGCAGCAGTTTTGGTCATGGTCTCTCCTAGTAGATGATAGAGAGTATTCACTTTCTTCCCCTTTATCACTATCATGGCACCTCGAGAGATCTTCAGTACTCCACTTTTAGCAGTGTACCTACACCCAATGTCGTCGAGTGTTCCTAGAGAAATAAGATTCTTCTTGGGCTCCGGTATATGCCTCACATATGTCAATGTGCACACCACCCCATCATGCATCCGAATCTGAGTTGTCCCTATCCCCACAACCTTATAGACTGTGTTATTCCCCAAAAGAACCCTACCACCATCTGCAGTTTGGTAAGTAATAAACCAGTTCTTATGAGGCGTCATATGATAAGAACACCCCGAATCTAGCACCCATTCGTCTCTTGACGAAGTAGTAGTCACTCATAAAACAACTTCTGCATCACTAGTGCTCCCCTCGGCAACGTTTGCCACACTGCTTGTGGCATTCTGTCTATCAACTTTATTCCTCTGCTTTGGACAATCTCTCCTAATGTGCCCTCCCTCGTGACACTCAAAGCACTTCACGCGTTCCTTGGACTTTCTGTGGTGTGATTTCGATTTGCTTTTACATTTGCTGTTACTAGGCCCTCAATGTTGTTTTCTATCCTGAATTGTCAGTGCTTACACTACTCCTTGCGCCAGACCGTCATCTCGCAACTTTCTCTACCACTCCTTAGAGAATAAGGTGGACTTTACCTATTCTGAGGTAATTATAGTATGCCTCTACAACAGTGAATCAATAAAGTGCTCCCATGACTCTGGTAAAGAGGCTAACAACATCATGCCCTATTCTTCATCATCAAGTATCTTACCGACGTTCTTCAGATCCATCACGAGTTTATTAAATTAATCTAAGTGAGTTTTGATAGACGTACCTTCAACATATCTAAATTGAAACATCATCTTCAACATATATAGGCAATTGTTCAAACCTTTCTTTACATAGAGTGCCTGAAGTTTTGCTCATAATATTGCGGCATCCTTCTCCTCAGCAACGTCTATTAAAATCTCATCCGACAAATTTAACAAGATTGTACTCTTTGCTCTTTCCATTAACTCTACCCTCTCAGAGGCTTTCATTATAATCAGCAACCCATCTTCACCATCTAGTGCATTGGCCAAACCTTGGGTTGCCAATAATGCCTGCATCTTGATGTTCCATATCCCAAAGTTTTCCTCCCGTTAAATTTCTCAATTTCAGATTTTCTTTCAAACATAATTGCCATAACATAATTTCTAAATAATAATCAAACAAGTAAAAGCTCCAAATCACAATAAAAAAAATCCAATCCTAAGCTCTGATACTAATTGTTGAATATAATACGTGGAAATGATAGGATCTTGCAATTTACGTCAACGGAAAATCATCAAAGAAATAAACGAGAAATAATAAGGACACCATAAATTTTATGTGGTTCGATCTAAGTATCGGTACCTACAACCACGGGAAGAGTCAACGGTAAATAATCTAATATAATCGGAGAATCAGAGTCTATAATCGCTGACACGCTCGAGTGTTTCTCACACCTAGATTTAACTCTAAACCTAAAGTGTTTGTAAATAAACAACTTACTTGGACATAAACTCATGGGGAGAGCCAACAGCAAATAATCCAATATAATCGGAGAATTAGAGTCTACAATCGCTTACACGCTCGAGTGTTTACCACACCTAAATTTAACTCCAAACCCAAAGTGTTTGTAAATAAACAATCTTGGACATAAACTCACTGCACAAATCACCACAGGTTCAAGCTCAAAACAGAAACGCTCTACGTACGCCAAAATCAAGAACTCCAGCGTTTGTCTTTGGTCCACGTATGTAAGTCTTCACGTTCCTTTTCAAAGCTTCGCGGGACTTCAAAAACTTGCGTCTCCTCTCTCAAGCAGACCATGGACGTGAAGAGAGGGAAAAGAAAACCTAGGTGTTTTATGTGTGTGCCCTAAAGTAAAAAATTTGCCCTTGGGCCCCACTACTTTAAGAAGACCCATGCCTACAAGGATTCTTCTGTAAGGGGAGATTCCTTCTTTTTCTATCCCTCTTAAAGATGAATAGATAATATAAAATAATGTGTCCCTTTTTTTTTGTCTTCTAGTGACAAAACATATATTCCTTTCTTCTTTTGCACGTATGAAAGAAAGTCCTAAAAGAATTGCTTCTTCATCCGATTGCTAAACCGTTTAGAAAATTTTTCTCAACAAATTCAGTTTAACAATGATTATTCGAATTCAAACTCGAGACATTAATTTAACAGTGTGAGCTGTTAAAAAATGGGAAATACATTTCAATGCCTGCTCTTGTCCACCTCTATTTATTTTCTTGTTAGTTTTCGTAACCTAGAGGCATGGACATAAAGATATGATTAGCCAAAGAACCAAGAACACTTTAAATGTTGAACCGATTAACTTCGGGTCTTTGGCTTATGTAGATGGTCCTGAAACGGAGTAATTCACACATAATTAGTAAAATTTGAATGGTTGTCTTCAGTTCTAAGTTAAAAACTTGATATTGCAACCAACTACCAGGATTTCCTCTCTTTTTTGTGCTTCTATTATACTTTTTCTCAAAATACACTGACAACTCACCCTCTAACCCAGTTTTTGTTGTTAACATTTGTTTTTCAGTTGTATTTTTTTTTATTGATAATTAAATAATGTTCGAGTTTATCCCGAAAATAACCCCGAATTGATCACATCATCCCAACCAAACATTATTATACATGGACATGCACAAAAAGAGACATTCGAGTTAGATAATTCATGTTAGACATTATTGAAGACCGTATACCACGGCATTTTTGGACTGTCAAAGTGGCATAAGCTTTTTATGTGGCCGGCAAAAGTAATAAATAGTATAATAAATCAATGTTTGTCCTAAACCCAATTATTGTACAAATCGACAAACAACTTTAATGTGGTGGATTCTCTGTATCTAGGCCGGGGGCTCGCTGATAAAAACAACTTTGTTGGCTTCCTCGGGATTTCATCCCCAATTTATGAGAAGTTTTTTTCTTACCATATACTAATTTTACCACATGACCAATCAAATGGTATATAATTATATGCATAATTAAGTGTACCACGAGAAAAAAAGCGGATTGGGATAAGCAAAAAATTTTAAAAAGGAAAAAAAACACACCTTTTTACTCTTCCTTAAATTCAAATATAATGTTTTTCGGTGCATACAATGGGAAATTACTAGAATAACGTGCTCTCCCAACAAGGAAGTGATTTATACAAATTATGTGGACAATTATTGCATGAACTGATTTAATACAGTGTTGTTAATTAAGCACCAGCCATGACTGACCTCCTTCACCCCTCGCCTTCTCACCTCTTGTACTTATAAAAGCTGTGCATATTGAGAAAATCCCTAATAAATTTTGAAAATGATTAAACTATTTATGTTTGATAAGTCTCGATAGATATCTTGAAGTGATGTGGACATCGAGCCATATCGAGGAGGAGGTGTTAGGGACCCGTTGTTTATTCCGACTGGTTCGATCACTCGAGCGCGGGCCAAACAATTTAGGGAAGCTGTTGGCATCATGGTTCGTGATCTTTGGCGTGGAGATGACCTTGGATCGAATCTTGAAGAATCTTGGAAATCTTGGCGCAATTTGATTATATGGTCACCAAATATTTGACCAAGTCAAAAAAAAATATCTTTTTTTTTTTTATATAAATATTTTCTAGATAATGGCGCATTAGATTTCTAGGGTTGGTTTTAGGGTTTGTGTGGCAACTAGAAGGCCTATATAAAGGACTGGCTGACTTTCTTTAACAAACAGACATATTTTATTTTTGAGGAAAAGAATTGAGAGGTTATCTTTTACTGCTCTTTTGATGACTTGACCTTATCAAGATTCTCTTATGGCGGTTGATTCGACTTATCAAGCGAGATAGCGAATTCTTTCGCTCGTAGCATCTATAACGTTGGTTGGTTGACACGCGTTCGTCAACAAGGTCACATTCATATCGAGGTTGCCAATCACAGGTTTGATTGGAGGTCAAGGTTCGCAATTCGCACCATCCGGATCTTCGTAGAACGATCTTTCCGCAACAATTCACATCATTTGGTATTAGAGCTTGCTTCTACAAGGTCTATTTATCTTTAATTTTCTGTTTATATTCAGTAATTTGATCTAGGGTTTCGGTTCTAGCCAATTTAGGGATCTGATTGCTTTTGTGCTTCCATACGCAGTTGTTTGCTGTTCGGTTTTTTTTTTCCTAGCACCTTAAATTGTTTCTGAGTTCGTCAAAAAAAAAAGAAAAAAAAAAGAGAAAGTTTGTCAAAAAAAAGAAGAGAAAGAAAACACACACAAAAAAAAAGCGCGCAAGAGAAAAAAAAAAAAAACAGATTCGGCAGACAAAAAAATAGCCAAACAAAAAAAAAATCAAGAAGGCGACTCGTTTGTTAGTGGACCGAATTGAAACAAAATCAGTAGTGATTTGCGTTTCAATTGGAATTTTGAAAGTCGTACTTGTTGGTTTGAAATTGTTACTTGCTGAAACAAAATCAGTAGTAATCTAATCTTGTTTGATTAGTTTGATTAATTGTCGTGAGGGGGTTGAGAGACGGGTTTTGAGTCCAATAAAGAGTTTGTGAAAAGAGAATACGAGAGGGAAAATGCAAGAGTGTGTAAGCTTAATTGAGGGTGGAAAAAGCCTAGACTTGAGTTAAACACGAGGGGAGTGACAAACACCTTGAGAGAAACACGTGAGGGAGCGATTGGTGAGGATTTTTGTAACTAACATTTACTTGCAGGTCTAAAATATGTCGCGCGAAGAAAGTGTGAATTAAAGAGATATTGACTCCATAGAAGAGATGAAGCGCTTGTGGAAAGCATCCAGCAATTGAGGGCCGTAGTGGAGGAGCTTAGTAGCCGAATGATGAAGAATAGCATGAGGATTGATGGTGACCGAGAGCTACCCCGGGGAAGGCCACAACATCAGTGAGATGCCTCTAGAATACACCATAGAAGGTAGCGGCATTATGATGATGATGAGGCCGACATGGAGGATGATTGAGATGCTCGATTTGGAAGGTGGAATGGAGCCCGAGAGTTTAGATACCGAGAAGATAATGAACTTGGCAATATCAAGATGAAGATTCCTTCTTTCCAAGGGAAGAATGATCCCGATGCGTATCTAGAGTGGAAGAGACGCATGGAGATGGTATTTGATTGCCAACGATACTTTGAGCTCAAAAAGATAAAAATTGCAGTTGTTGAATTTACTGATTACGCTATAATTTGGTAGGATCAACTTGTGACTAGTAGGAGGTGCAATGGTGAAAGACTGATAGAGACGTGGGATGAGATGAAGGCAGTAATGAGGAGACATTTTGTACCAAGTCATTACCATCGAGATTTGTTTCAAAAGTTACAAAATCTCACACAAAACAATAAGAGCGTGGAAGAGTATCACAAGGAGATGGAGATTGCCATGATCCATGCTAATGTGGTGGAGGATCGTGAAGCCACAATGTCAAGATTTTTGAGTAGTTTGAGTCGAGACATAGCAAGGGTGGTAGAGCCGCAACACTATGTTGAATTGGAGGAATTGGTGGACAAAGCCATCAAAGTTGAGCGGCAATTGAAGTTGGACCGAAATCACAAGAGTGGAGGAGGTTCAAATCAGAATTGGAGATCCAATTGGAAGAGAGATGAGAAGCCAAATTGGAGAGGAAACAACACCAAAATCGAAACCTCAAAGGAGAAGGAGAGGGACGGTAAAGTTGGAACAAATCCAGTTTCAGGTAAAATCGAAAACCCTAACACTAGAACTCGTGAAATTAAATGTTTTAAGTGTTTGGGTAGGGGTCATATGGCGAATCAATGCCCTAATAGAAGGGTGATGATCATGACTGGACATGGTGATGTTGAGTCCGAAAGTGAGAGGGAAGAAGAGGATGATGAGATGCCACCATTGGAGGATTGTAGTGATGGAGAAGTGGCTATAAAAGGAGACTTATTGGTGGTTAGGCATTCTCTGAGTGTGCAAGTAAAGGAGGAGGAGCATCACCAATAAAGAGATAAATTGTTTCATATAAGATGTGCGGTGAATGGTAAGATCTGTAGTATGATAATTGATGGAGGTAGTTGTGCGAATGTGGCAAGTTGTACTATGGTGGATAAGTTGGGTTTGAAAACGACAAAGCACCCTAGGCCTTATAGACTTCAATGGTTAAATGATAGTGGTGAGGTGAAGGTGTCGAAGCAAGTTCGAATTCCATTTGAGATAGGGAGATATAAGGACGAGGTAGAGTGTGATGTTGTACCTATGCAAGCGGGTCATATCTTACTTGGAAGACCATGGCAATATAATCGAAAGGTACATCATGATGGGTATACTAATCGTTATTCATTGGTGATGAATCAAAAGACTTACACCTTGGTACCAATGACACCTAGTGAGGTGTATCGAGATCAGTTGAAGTTACAACGAGAAGCCGAGAGAGAGAGAAAAGGTGAAAAATCCGAGGGCTTGCGTCGTGTGTTTGAGACGCAAGGAAAAGGAGAGGCCGAGAGGAGAATTGTGGTAAAAACCGAGGGAAAAGAAGAGAGGAAAGAAAATAGGAAATTTTTTTTTTATGCAAAATCGAGTGATGTGAGGAGAGCTTTAGTTCTAGACTAACCGATGCTTGTACTTTTGTACAAGGAGGTTTTGTTTTCTATTAACGATCTTGACCCAAGTTTGCCTAGTCCTATTGTGTCTTTATTGCAGGAATTTGAAGATGTCTTTCCTGATGAACTTCTTGGAGAGATACCACCGATTTGAGGCATTGAACATCAAATCGACTTGATTCTTGGTGCACCATTACTTAATCGACCCGCATATCGAAGTAATCCCGAGGAGATAAAGGAACTTCAGTGACAAGTTAGCGAACTATTGGAACGAGGGTATGTGAGAGAGTCTTAGCCCGTGTGTCGTTCCTGTTTTGTTGGTGCCAAAGATGGATGGAACTTGGCGAATGTGTGTCAATTGCTGAGTAATTAATAACATTACAGTAAAGTATCGACATCCTATTCCTAGGTTAGATGACATGTTGAATGAGTAGCATGGTTCTTGCATTTTCACTAAGATCGATTTAAAAAGTGGCTATCATCAAATTAGGATGAAAGAAGGTGATGAATGGAAAACTGCATTTAAGACCAAGTATGGATTATATGAGTGGTTAGTCATGCCATTTGGATTAACTAATGCACCGAGCACGTTTATGCGACTTATGAATAATGTTTTGCATGCTTTTATTGGTCGATTTGTGGTTGTCTATTTTGATGACATCTTGATATATAGCTGAAGCCCTGATGACCATATTGAGCATGTGCGAGCTGTCTTGCAGGTTTTAAGGGTCGAGCAATTATACGCTAATCTAAAGAAGTGCTATTTTGTTACTAACAAATTAGTATTTCTAGGATTTGTTGTTAGTGCTGATGGTATACAGGTTGATGAAGAAAAGGTCAAAGCAATCCGGGAATAGCCAACGCTTAAGACCGTAGGAGAGGTGCGTAACTTTCATGGATTGGCGAGTTTTTATCGACGATTTGTGAGAAATTTCAGCACCATTGCAGAACCTTTGACTGAGGTTATCAAGAAGCACGTGGGTTTCACGTGGGGAGAAGAGCAAGAAAAATCATTTAATCTGCTAAGAGATAATTTGACTAATGCTCATTTGTTATCTTTGCTGAATTTCAGTGCCACTTTTGAGATAGAGAGTGATGCTTCTGGTATAGGAATTGGAGCCGTGTTGATGCAAGGAGGGCGTCCCATAGCTTATTTCAGCGAGAAATTGAGTGGAGCAACATTGAATTATCCTACCTACGATAAGGAGATGTATGCTTTAGTGCGAGCTTTGGAGACTTGGCAACATTATTTATGGTCAAAGGAGTTTGTGATCCACACCGACCATGAGACCTTGAAGCACTTGAAAGGGTAGCAAAAGTTGAATAAAAGACATGCCAAATGGATGGAGTTCATTGAGACTTTTCCATATGTGATCAAGTACAAGAAAGGTAAGGAGAATGTGGTAGCCGATGCACTTTCTCGAAGGTATGGGATTCTAACTATTTTAGAAGCAAAGTGTTTAGGTTTTGAGCATATCAAGGACTTATATACTGATGATGATGACTTTGGGAGAGTATTTGAAGCATGTGAACATACTGCATTTGATAAATTCTATAGATTGTGATTTTTTCCGTGAAAACAAACTATGTTTGCCTAAGTGTTCTTTGCGTGAATTATTGGTGCGAGAAGCACATAGTGGTGGTTTAATGGGATATTTTGGCATTAGTAAGACTTATGAAGTGACATGCCGACCCCTGGAGTACCATAATTTGACAAAAATGGACACTTAAGTGCCATAACTTATGAAATGTACATTTAAGTGTCAAAATTAGAGTAAAATGGATCATTTGAGTGTCAATTTGGCCAAAATCTGGTCAAATTGCATATGTGGCATTTTTCCGGCGAAGCGAGTGCAAAACGACGCCGTTTTTTTGCACGCCGATGTGGCCAAATAATGCAAAAACGGCGTCGTTTTGAGCTAACAAGGTACACAAATAATATAAAATTAATTAAATTTAATTTAAAATTAAAATTTAGTTAAAATAAAAAATAATTTTAAAATTAAATTTAGTGAAAATATGAAAACAAATAATTTTAAAATTAAATTTATTTAAAATATTTCAAAAATAATTTTAAAATTAAATTTAGTTAAAATATTAAAAAATAATAATTTTAAAATTAAATTTAGTGAAAATATGAAAAAATAATAATTTTAAAATTAAATTTAGTGAAAATATGAAAAAGTAATAATTTTAAAATTAAATTTATTAAAAATATTAAAAAAATAATAATTTTAAAATTAAATTTAGTTAAAATATGACAAAATAATAAATTTAAAATATGAAAAAATAATAATTTTAAAAATAAATTTAGTTAAAATATTAAAAATAATAATTTCAAAATTAAATTTAGTTAAAATATTAAAAAATAATAATTTTAAAAAAATAAAAATAAAAAAATTTAGAAAAATTTAGAAAAAAATTAAAAATTTAAAAAGGGGAGGGGGTCAGCCAGGTGACCCCCCCACCGACCCTCCCCCTCCATCGTCGGCCCTTCTTGGCAACGGCGGGAGGGCGGCGGCGGTGGCCGAGGGCCGAGCCCCTCAACCACCGCCCTTTTTGTGTTTTTTTTTTAAATTTATTTAATTTATTTAAAATTTTAATTTAATTTTTAGTTTTTTTTTTTTAAATTTTAATATAAAATTATTATTTTTTAATATTTTAACTAAATTTATTTTTAAAATTATTATTTTTTCATAATTTAATTAAATTTTATAATTTAATTTGTTAATATAAAATTATTATTTTTTAATATTTTAACTAAATTTATTTTTAAAATTATTATTTTTTCATAATTTAATTAAAATTTAATTTTAAACTTATTATTTTTTAATATTTTAACTAAATTTAATTTTAAAATTATTATTTTTTCATATTTTAACTAAATTTAATGTTAAATTTATTATTATTATTTTTCATTTTTTAACTAAATTAAATTAATTTATATATATTTTTTTTATCACGTTAGCCCAAAACGACGCCGTTTTGTATTATTTGCCATGTCAACGTGCAAAATGGCGTCATTTTGCACTCGGTTCGCCGAAAAAATGCCATGTCGACGTTTTGGCCAGAGTGGCACTTAAGTGATTCGTTTTTCTTCGAATGTGGTAGTTAAGTGTACCTTTCGTAAGTTTATGACACTTAAGACACTGCATTTTTGCGCTAAAAGCATACTTGAAATGTTCTTTTGCTCTTATGAAGTGCTACATGAACATTTTTATTGGCCACATATGAAGAGAGATGTCACACGTGTCTGTGAGAGATGCATTGCTTGTAAGCAATCTAAATCTATAACTAAACCGCATGGCTTGTATACACCATTACCTATTCTGACGCATCCTTGGACTGATATTTCTATGGATTTTGTGTTAGGATTGCCTAAGTCTAAGTATGGTAGAGATTCTATTTATGTGGTTGTTGATCGGTTTTCAAAGATGGCTCATTTTATACCCCGTCATAAAACCAATGATGCATCTCATGTTGCTGATTTGTTCTTTAGAGACGTTGTACGTTTGCATGGCATGCCTAGATCGATTGTTTCAGATTGAGATTCTAAATTTTGTTAGCTACTTTTGAAAAACATTGTGGAAAAAACTAGGAATACGGTTATTATTTTCTACTACTTGTCGTCAAACCGAGGTAGTTAATAGAACTTTAGGGGTATTGTTGCGTGTTATTATTAAAAATAATATAAAATCTCGGGAAGATTGTCTACCACATGTTGAGTTTGCATATAATAAAAGCATGCATTCTACTACTAAATATACACCATTTGAGGTTGTTTATGGTTTTAATCCATTAACTCCGTTAGATTTAACCCCTTTACCTGTTGCTGAGCGTGTGGATTTAGATGGAGCAAAGAAAGCTGAATTTGTCAAGGCATTGCATGAGAAGACGTGCACAAATATTAAGCGCAAGACTGAGCAATATGCAAGGCAAGCCAACAAAGGGTGCAAGGAAGTGGTGTTTGAACCCGGCGATTGGGTTTGGGTTCATATGCGCAAGGAGCGATTTCCTGAGCAGCGACATTCTAAGTTATTACCGCGAGGGGATGGACCATTCATGGTGTTGGAAAGAGTTAACAATAATGCATATAAGCTTGATCTTAACGTTAGTGCTACATTTAATGTTTCTGACTTGACTCTTTTCGATGCAAGTGATGATTTGAGGGCAAATCATTTGCACGGGGGAGAGAATGATGTGGACATCGAGCCATATTGAGGAAGAGGTGCTAGGGATCCGTTGTCTATTCCGACCTGGTTCGATCACTTCGCGGAGCCAAGCAATTTAGGCAAGTTGTTGGCGTCATGGTTCGTAATCTTTGGCGTGGAGATGACATTGGATCGAATCTTGAAGAATCTTGGAAATCTTGGTGTAATTTGATTATATGGTCACTAAATATTTGATCAAGTCAAAAAAAAAAAAAATCTTTTTGTTTAAATATATTCTAGATAATGACGAATTAGATTTCTAGGGTTGGTTTTAAGGTTTGTGTGGCAACTAGAAGGCCTATATAAAGGACTTGCCGACTTTCTTTAACAAACAGACATATTTTATTTTTGAGGAAAAGAATTGAGAGGTTCTCTTTTACCGCTTTTTTGAGGACTTGACCTTATCAAGATTCTCTTGTGGCGGTTGATTCGACTTATCGAGCGAGATAGCGAATTCTTTTGCTCGTGGCATCTATAATTGTAAAATATGGGTTTGACCCAGTCAAAAAGAAAAGAAAAAAAAATAGAAGCTACAGCAGAGAGAGAGGGATCGAGAGTTTTCGGGAGAGGGGGAAAAGAGAAGAGAGAAGAGAGAGAGAGAGAGAGAGAGAGGAAGAAAATAAAAGAAAAGAAAAGGTGGTGGGACCCACTTTAAATAAAGAAAGAAAAAGAAAACAGAAAAAGGGGAAGAGATAAAAAAAAGAAAGCAAGCCCACGTTCGGGCACCAGAAAGAAAAGAAAAGGAGAAGAAGAAGAAGAAGAAAGAAGAAGAAGAGAAAGGGGGAGAAAGGAAACGAGGTTTTGGCACGTGCACGTGCATGCCACAGATGCCTCGCCAAGCCGACTCGACTCCATAACGCAGCACTCGGTAAGAGATTAGGCTCCTCGTTCGTCCAATTGAAGTTATTTTTGAGTTTAAGGCTCAAATTCGGAATTGTTGGAAAATCAAGTGGCGAAGTCCGATTTTGGAGTCATTGAGCCGTGTATTTTTGTAGGAATGACAGTTTAGGGTGTTGTGAAGCCGTGGGATTTTACGGATCGTGATTTGAGCTTGTGGTTTGTCTGAAACAGAATTTCAAAGTTTCCCGCACGCAGTGAACAGTACGCGTCCAGCAGCTTCGGGCCTGTATTTTGTCACCTTCGGCTTGATTTTGGGACGGTGAAGTTGGGATTCTTGTAATATGTGTCAAGGGCTCTCTATGGACTATAAATTCGTTTGGATCGGGGTTCGGAGGAGGAAGTTAGGGCGTGATTAAGTTTTGCATTTAAACTCCGTGTTGCGATTTGTTAGCGCGTAGAAGTCCTTTTGTTATAGTTAAGGCATAATTTAGTCGTTTCGTAGTTAAGATAAGAGTTTTATTAGATTTTAACATTATTCCTCAATTATTTGATAGGGCCTTGAGTTCGACGATACGAGTATCGTTCGTCGTTTGGTCTTAGACGCAGGTGAGGTGAGTGGTACTATATCTTCTTTGGTTTTATAAAATCATGTCTTGAAATATATATATATATATATATATATATATATATATATATGTATGTATGTATGTATGTATATATATTGAATAGAGAGGAGCATTTTTATTGCATAAAAGTCGGATCGAGCATTTACTACCCTTTGGTTGATTATGAGTGTTTGGAAAGCGTATTATATAAAGTTTGTGGAGAAATATATATGAAATTGCTTTGCGACCGATTGATGGAAAAGGTTTATAATGATTTGAGAAATTGATATTAAATGGATGATGGGCTATGCTGCAAATATTAATTGTTTGATTTAAGATATTGATTTTTGGATTGGAGAATGGTTATTTATGCTCAATATGACTGTGAACCCAGTGAGGGGTTTTTGGGGTATGCATACCAGGTTTAGGATATCCTTCTGGGCCCAGCCATCGGCTTTGTAGGTGGAGACATTGCCAAGGGGAAAAGCTTGGTCGCCTTGTCACAAGGCGTTGTGTCGTGACCATGGTGGAATATTGAGCAATAGATTAATCAATGGATGGACCATTGATATGTGATATTTGATGGAGATTATTCAATGGACTTGACCATTGATACTTGACTTTTGATGGTAATTTAAATGAGTTTTCCATATTAGTATTAAGCTTTGATGATATTAAATAACTCTTTATGATTCAATATGTATTTTATATATTGAATTGGCGTTATGAAGTTTGGTATTGCTTTGTATACATGCATAGTGGTTGTTCGATCTGCTTAGAAGATATGTGCTACTCACTCGAGCTGTTGTTGCTCATTCCACTCCTCCTTTAATCTTTTCGGGTTCCTCGGTTAGCGGCGAATAGAGCGAGTGCGCCGTCGGTGGGAAACTTTTGGGGAGTTCTATTTTTGGGTATGGCCAAAGGAAGTGGTGCACTTTCCTTGCTAGTGGTTGGATTGCCTGAGTTCTATTTGTATATTTCTTTTTGGTGGATTATAGAAACTCTGATGTTGCAACTAATCTGTTGGTCTATCTGATATGTATATATATGGTTTGAGATATATATATAAGTTGATATCAGGTTGTTGGTTGTGTTTGAGACTGCGTCCTTTGTGTGGAAGGACGGCCATGTCATCCCTATTCTTTGTAGTTTTGGGGTGTGACAATAACGTTGGTTGGTTGACATGCGTTTGTCAACAGGTCACGTTCATACCGAGATTGTCAATCACGGGTTTGATTGGAGGTCGAGGTTCGCAATTTGCACCATCCGTTTAGACTCAAGTCCAGATTGTGAAATCTACTTTCAACGTAACAAGTTCAGACTTTATGCTAAAAATGAAGATCTTTAGATTCATAGAACTACTTATGTTCCCATCTTGATACAAGTTCAGAACATATATGACGGCTAGTGATCTAGCTTAAATTTTACACTTAGAAATCCAAACATGCTTGTGAAGAATAAGACGTGGCGGATGGTGGACTAACAACGGAATGGAACGTGATGGTTGAGATGCAGCCCAACCTTTACCACCGCAACCATGGAGGTTGTTGGCCTCAATTGGAGCGAATCAACGGAGGTCACGACCTCCATGGCCGTGGATCTCTCTATCACTCCCAAAAATCGAGCTAATCGGACCTAGCCAAGCCTCGACGCCATGGCCGTGCAGGTGGCCGGCCTCACGCAACCGCAGATCTGGGGTTGTGCGAGGTGAGCGACCTCCATGGACACAGGTAGCGACCCTAGATCAAGGGTTGCCTAAAGCCAACGAGGTTCGATCCAAGCTTAGTGGTGTTGAATCCGACGTCCTGAGCTTCAATCCGACCTTAATGGCGTTGAATTTGACACGAGCACCCTTGCCTCCGTCCCCCTCCATTAACTGACGACGACTCAATCTTCTTCTTTGCCTTGGCTGTTGGCTCTTCAACTTAGTCTTCTTCGAAGGAAGATGAACAGATCGGGCTCGCCGGATTGGCCGAACCTCCATTGAGGTTGAATGGTGTTGAATTTGACACGAGCTCGACTCCAGTAAGGGCGATCCTCGCCCAGCGCTCCTTGGGCATTGCTGGTGGCTGGTCATCGCCGCAGACTGGCCACGTGCAAAAGGGAAAGGAAAAAAAAAACAGAAAAAAAAAAAAAAGAAAAGGAAAAAAAGAGGATGAAAATGCTCTTGACTAGCCAAAATGATCAACTTTATGCTCTTATTTGAAATCAAGTTTACTTTAAATAATGACAACTTCAGTCCCTTATTCGAAATAAAATCCAATTTTAGATCATTATTTAAGAAAATAAGAGCACTTTAGACCTTTATTAAAAATTTTCCCAATTAGTCATAAAAAGTTAAGATGGACAAAAATAAAGCACTCAAATTCCATTCTAGGTATAAGTTCTGTATTCTTGTTTATTAAAGCTTTAATTGATTTCATTCGAGTAATGTGATTTAGTCCAATGGAAAAATTACATTGAATAAATAAATTCACTTTGAGAAATGGAATAACTTTTGTTAACATATGACACAATTCATTATTTTTTTTCCTTTTAATTATGCAGATTGTCAAACGGAAAAAAGTACACCTTTTACTTTGATATTACAAAAATAGATATTTGTGCCAAGCATGCAATAAAAGTTTGAAGAAAAAAACAAAGTTTACATTGCAATTCAGTTACAAAAAACGATCATTTTATATTTTTCTTATTTTTATTTTTTACTTTTTCAAGTATAGAATTCATTATTATACATGAAAGATCATTTCTTTTTATTTATATTTTATGTTCTCAGGAAACTCAACATTATGACGTTTATTTATACCACATTAATCTTAGACCTTCGTAAAGTATGATATTGTTTTTCACAAAATTATAAAACAAGTTATACAAATCTCATCTTTTTTCTCTTACATGACACCTCAGATCAATGGATTACTAATGATTCAAAGATTTGCACAATGGAAATGCCCGCGCCTAATATCAAATAAAGCAGCGGTTTGCTCGATTCCTTCTCGCTTTAGTTAGTCTTTCATTGTTAATTTACTACATCAATTTAAAAAGTCTTGAGAAAGACGTGCGAGAGAGACCGCGGGCACCCTAAGGGGTTAAAAAAGAAGAAAAAATCACCGACCAGGCAGTGTCAAAATGCGAGCACCGTCTTTTGAAAGGAAATATCAGCAAGTGTCAAACAGCACGCATCAATTTTGGGCCTTAAACGAGCATGCAAAGTATCAGAGGAAGCTCAGATACTTCGAAAGGAAATATCAGCAGATACAACAACAATTATCCGGATAACTTACAGAGCATAGCCAAAGCTAAGCAGAACAAAGACCGGTTTCAATAACCTTGTCATCCAAGTTATACAGTGATGAAACAATGCTTCTTCATCAACAGGTCAGACACCTTTTCCTTCAATTTTGGACTCAAATGCACAATGATCAAACTAGGAGGAAGTGCTGGCAACTCATGAAGCTTGTCGCAGTGAAGTACATCAAGAGTCTCCAGCTTCAAAAGATGCTTGATTTCAGGAGGTAAGCTGGAAATAGCAGAATCTCGCAACCTCAAGATTCTCAGATTTTCTAGCTTCCCAATATCTCCAGGAATGTCCCCTTCTATATTCCTACACAAGGAGGCGTGTATTTCTTCAAGGCTATTTAAATGCCAAAAAAAACTAGGAAATTCTCTTATGAAGCAATAGTCCATCTTTAACACTCTCAACCTCTGCAGATTACCAAAGGAAACCGGCAATTCAGAAATGCCTGTTCCCGAAATATCTAGCTCCTCTAAAGGGCTTCCCACTTGGCCAATGGACTTTGGCAGATCTTGTATCCAATGACAATTCCTCAATGACAAGCGTCGGAGTTTCTCTCCAACTCCATTGGGGAGATTGGTAATATTTAATTTATTTGCTGAGAGTATTGAAAGTGATGTCAGGTGTTCAACTTCTTCTGAATCACTTTGCAAAAAAATAGCATGCACAGAAGTCTCATCAATGAGGAGCTCTTTCAAAGCTTTCAAAGCACCCAGTTCGGCAGGCAACCTGTTGAGTTCAGTGCAAGACTTCAAATTTAGGCAAAGCAATTTTTCGAGGCCCCCAATTGAAGGATCTAAATGGACCAACCGAGAGCATCGCTCTAGAATTAGTATCTCCAAGTTTGGAAAGCTAGAAAATTCAGGACTTATCAATAAGTCAGTGCAACTAGTGAGATTTAAGACTTTCAACTGCTCCATCTGTAAAACAGGAGAGAAAAAATCATAAGGTCAATTGCCAGATAATTAACACAATAAATACATTAGAGCAGTAAACAGGAAACCACCTTGATTTTCCTCCAACCTCCCCAGTCTTTAGTGACTTTGCTCCATGAAAGATCAAGAATGACCAGTTCAGTCAAATTAAGTTCTGTTGCTTCGAAATCCCTTGGGCACCCTCGCCAACGAAGCCACCTTAACTTTGGAAATACATCTGCAAAATTTCCAGTCATACTTGCATGATCCAATTCCAAGAACCTTATGTTTGGCAAAGTTTCCGTACATGTATCGGGGCAAAGGGCTTCCGCCACTTCCATTCCCTACATTTGCCAAGAGAAACAAACCAATCTTAAGTCATAAAGATGATGGGACAATCTTGCTAAGGACTAGGGTGCTATTTTTTCCGTGCATGCAAAGACAGCCTACCCATGGTAAAATAAGTAAAAAGCTGGATAACAAATTTAAACTTATACATCGAGGCTTTTATTTTATGGAAGAAAGCAAACCATTGAACCAAAAACCCTTACCTCTTCTTTGTTGATTACTTTTGGGTCTGGATCATTGATGTATAGTCTTCTGCGCTTTACATGATATGTAGGTTCTCCTTGATCTACAGCTCTGCAGAGGTGCTTCAACAGTTTATGCATCCACAGCTTGTTGTCGTCTCCAATTTTTGCTAGGGGCATCAGAACTTGGTAAAAAGGCAAAAGATCTAAATCAGGCCACACATATGATGCAATTTGGCTATCCACGCCATTGGCAAACCATGCTATGTCCCGAAATATTTGTTGCTGCTTTTCATCTAATACTTCATAACAGATTTTCAAAATCTCCCTACAATCCTTCAAAATCTCTCGAGAGTGTGGTTCTATCATGTCCTCCATCTTCCTCCAATCTTCTATTGTTTTTCCATGTAGAAGTGAACCGATAACTTCAATAACAAGTGGCACCTGCCCCGTGGCTTTGACAATGCGCTTCCCAATTTCAGGATACCAAGGTATTGAAGCATGATTGTGAAAAAGTTCAAGAGCTCGACCATTATCCATCTTATTCACCTCATAGATATTAGCCCTTTCTGGAAAAACACATGTTTCGAGAATTCCAAGATTTTCTGATGTAACAATTATCCGACTTCCAGGACCAAACCACTCAAGTTGGGTACCAACTAGATCATAAAGATGAGACAGTTCTTCCACATCATCTAGGACAATAAGAGCTTTTATGTTGCTGAATACATCCAAGAAAAACTTGATTCCTCCTTCAAAAGAAGCAACATTGCCATCTCGATCAAGAATATCACATATCAACTTAGTTTGCACAAACTGGATACCGCCATTATTTTGCACTTTTTCACCAATCTCTGTGAGAAAGCTACAACTATCGAAACATGAGGAGAGTCGGTTGTATACGGCCTTTGCAATAGTTGTCTTGCCAATTCCGTTAGTTCCATGGATTCCAACCATGCGTGGTTTACCCCCATCATCTTCTATTGCCAATAATTTGATTACCTCCTTCACTCGATCACCAATACCAGTTACCTGTTCAATTGTGGCAAATGAGGTCTGCAACGACTCCAAAGGGAAAGTTGGAGGTTTCAACTCCTTGGAACGTAGAAGTGGTGGAATCCAATCCAAATTAGGACACCTCTGTATCATTAATGTAGACAGATTAGAAAGCGATGAAAGAGTATCAATATCACTTTCTGTGTACTCCACCGTAGGTAGCTCACCAATCTCCAAATGCTTAAGGCTAGTGAGCTCACCAAGTAATGGGAGACTTTTGCATGATGCACAATCAAACAATCGTAGCCGAACTAATTTGGGCATGCAAGACATCCAGCTTGGAAACCTCGTGCCCCCATAGCCTCTTATTTCTAAGCTTCGAAGATTTAAGCTTGGCTGCAGCTCTTTTAGTAAAACTTCATCACTTTCTTTTCTGGCAAACACTAACACCAGTGAAACTAAGGAGTCCTTCTCCTTCAAGTTTGCAGCATTTGATTCTGCTACCACATCTTCTATTCCCCCCTTCACTTCAATTCTTAGGCTTCCTCTCAAATTGCTTAATCTATTCAACTCCCCCAGCCCACCACAATTCTTTGAACAAGAATCATCCCCGGGCAGAAGGAAATCTGTTAGAGTGTGCAAAAGAGTCAACTGGCCCAACCCTTGTGGCATATGAGATAGGGCATTACAATCGCTTATCTCAAGTTGCCTTAGGTTGACCAATTTTCTAAAATCATTAGGCAATTCTATTAGCTTGTTACACTTATTGAGTTTAAGTACTTGCAAGGTTTGCAATCTTGTCAGAGAATCAGGAAGCCTTACGATTCCTTCATTTTCAGAGAGATCTAGAAATGCCAGGTGCTTCAACTCACAAATGGAATCTGGCAACTTCTCAATGCCACTATCATGCCAATCCAAGACACGCAATAACTTGAAATTAGAAAGGAATACGCCAAGAATTTCTTCATCCCAAAGAGTTTCTTTATCCGTCTGAGTTCCAAACCTCCAGCTTTTTGTTTGATCTGTTTTGATGAATGTCCTGAGACGTTTCACATAGTGTAGAGTATGTGTTAGATTTAAAGTTATATCCCACGATAGATGGCTAATTCGTGAATTAATTGCCTGTGGAGTTCCTCGAAAATACTCGAGTTCAGTAACCCTGAATATTAGGTCATTCAGTAAATCATGCATCTTACAAGACGTCACATTTCCAAGTTCATCTTTAGTGCAGTCTTGAAAGAAATTCATCCTCAGTAGGTCCATGAAATAGTCATGAGCAATATCTTCTATATCCTGATCTACGTTGTCTATGGGCTGGATAAATCCTTCTGCTATCCAGAGACTCGTCAACATTTGCTTATCAATCACCCAGTCTTTGGGAAACAACCAACAGAAGGCAAGGCACTCTTTTAGATGACATGGGAGATGAATATAACTAAGCTCAAGTATTGCATTTAAATGAGACCGATTTGAAGAATATTCTGGGATCTCACGCTCAATATGTAACCACTCAGCTTCAGTTTGCTTGAAGAATAATAGACTTCCAATCATTCGTATTGCCAAAGGGATTCCACCACACCTTTCGACTATCCGCCTCCCGATCTCTACCTTAGTTGGATTTCTAGTCTTTTCTTCTTCCTGACAAGCCATTCTCATCAATAAATCAAAAGATGACTCTCTTGGAAGGGCCCCAAGCCAATAAGATGGGGTTGCGCTCGTATTGTCCTCAACTGCCGGACAGTCTGTAGTTATCAGAATCTTGCTTCCTTGGGCATCTTCCATCAATGAACTTTTCAAGCGACTCCAGTCCTCAGGAATCACAAACCACATATCGTCAATAACTAGGAGATATTTTTGCAGTTGCTCCATGCCATCTGCTCTCTCTGTTGTCTCCCTTCTTCTGATTTTTCGCACTTCCCTTTCGAGATCGAGGTAGCCGTTGCGACCCACACAGATCCATTGCCTTAAATCGAAAAGCGTCTTGACCAGGTCATTTTCGTATAGACAGCGAGCCAGAGCCGTCTTCCCAATCCCACTCATACCCATTATTGAAAGGACGGAAATTTGTTCATCAGCGTCAGAGCCTAACAAGAAGTTCATAATTGCGTTTTTATCATTCTCTCTCCCTATAATCTCCTCCTCGTACACAAAGGAGTCCGAACGCTCCCCGTTCCTCGATCCTCTCTCTACCCGCACAACCTCCGCGCACTCTCGCAAGCCCAAATACCTCCCTTGAGCAGCGATGCCTTCTAATCTCTCCGTGATTTCCTTCGCACGGGCGCTCATCTCCAGCCTTAAATCAGGATTTTCAGAAGACGAAGAGGAGGGAATTAACTGCTTCAACTTCTCATCTTTGCTCGGCGATTCTCGTAATTGCATAACTTCCACGTTCCATTCTTCGAGTAAGTCCTCCGCATCATAGAAAGCATCTTTGACTTCGCGAAGCCATTTTCCGATTCCGTAGTGTCTTCTGAATCTCCGCTTTTCCGCATCGGGCAATATACTTTGGAGAAAGGAAACGGTTTTCTTCAGCTCTGAAAATTCGCCGCCAGCGCCCCATAGTTCTTCATCATTTGGGAAATCATCCAGAAGTTTAGCTACTCTCAAGACGAGTGCTTCCGCCATGGCTCTTCGGAGGTGAAGGGGATCCTGCGCCTCCTGTTTTCTCTTTCCGGAGGATGCTCTGCCGATGCCGAGTCGCTACCTGCTTGGTCTCCTCCCGTTCCATGCACAGCCAATCAGTATGAAAAAACCGAAAATAGCCTCATTTGACTATACAGGGATTAAAATCGAGCATACTATTACCATATGGCCCCATTCCCCATCTCCTCTCTCTATGACTTTATTAAGATTTTCCAAGGACTATCATCATCATGAACGGAAGTAATTATGCGAAGTCTAATATAGTAAATAATTGTGGGAGATATCTAATGTGGTACTTTTGTTTCAGTAGGGATCTAATATGGAAAGAAAAATGCTGCTAAAAGGTCCACCAGAAAGACAAATGAGGATTAAGAGTTTAGGAAATAATTAACGTTTGCAGTCTTCCAAATTCGACATCAACACACCCCATAATTGTGCATCAATTGCCAAATCATCCAGAAGTTTAGCAAACTTGGAGATGATTGCCTTCGCCATTGCTCTTCCCTTCTCTTTTTCTTTCCGGAGGATGCTCTAGCGATGCAAAGTAAGCATGGGTGGTACGTCTAATCAGCACTTACGGTACCCAAAAAAGCTCACAACACAGCATACACGACAGCACGAAGTAAAACCGAATCATGTGTTGCAGCATCTCGTTCAAACGTAACCCGACGAATTTAAGAGACAAGATGGTATATGCAATGCCCTGGAGGAAAACATCTATCCTAACTAGAGAATTTAGAATATCAAAGGAACTGTCCATTTAAGACTACCGTCTCACCAATAAACTGTCCATCCCTTCATTTTATGCCAACAGCTCAGTTCATACAACAAAATTTGCTTTCTAGAGTATAAAGAATAGCTCAAATATTTCTTGATATTTGTAGCATCGAGGCTCATGCTTTAACATGTCAAGTGCTTTTATTTGTCTATCTGTGGCTTTGGAAACTAATTTGCTCAGGTACAATGCCAATCAAGTTTTTTTTCTTTGTGCTTCCGTAGGAATAGCCATTGGCAAGTGAGATAGAAATACTCACCACGAAGGAAAAGAAACTTGCACTGCAAAACCCCCCTGCAATCAGCAAACAAACTAAAACAATTAATGGAGATACTCACCACAAAGCAAAAGCAATAATTTGCACTGCAAAACACCCTGCAATGATGCAATCAGCGAACTAACTATATTGGCAAGTTTCAATTTTTTTATGGTGTCCTCTGTTCTGTAACTGAAAGGAAAAGCAGAACAGAAAATATGAAAGCTTTTGTCTTCCTCGTAAGACTCTCTCTCTCTCTCTCTCTCTCTCTCTCTCTCTCTCTCTCATCCTCTTTGTTTTGTCTCTAAGCTAGGCATCGTAAGATTTGCTCGTTTCTCACCAGTTGGGTCTCTCATCACTCACTCACTCTCTCGCTCTCTCAACAGAACAATCTTATATTTTAGCTTGGTAACATACAACGCAAGCCCAGATCAGTCAATCCTTCGAAATCAAACCTCCAACCCTTCCAAGAAAGCAAAAGGAAAAAGGGTTTACCGAGAACATTAAATTTCAGACTCACCTTACTTGCTCTGAATAGCTGCGTCGGAGTCGCAAGCTGCAAAAGAGAGGCGATGGTGATGAGTTCGTGTCTAGCGACAACGAGCTGGGTTGTGTTCCTATAGCTCCAATGGTGGCGACAATGAGAGGCAAACCATTTTTTTAACAATGGCTAAAAATCAGTTCCAAAACTCGTCTGGCTCATGGGCGTCGACAGGTCTTTACTTGGAATCGGAACCAAACCAGTTCCAATCGGTTCCCAAAAACTAGTACCTCAATTAGGAATAGTTTCCAAACTTATTTTTTGGATGGTCTAGTCTGATTCTCGATAAACTCGTTCTAGTTGCACACCCTTATTTGTCGGTCTCGTCCCCTTCTATGCACAATCAATCAGTATAAAAAAGATGAAACCTCATTTGCCAACACAGGGATTAAAATCGAGTATACTATTACTGTGGCCCCATTCCCCATCTTCTCTTTCTATATAACTTTATTAAAGATTTTTCAAGGACTATCATCTTCATGAACGGAAGTAATTAAACGAAGTCTAATAAAGTAAATAATTTTGGGAGATATCTAATGTGGGACTTTTGTTTGAGTAGCGATCTGAGTTGGAAACAAAAGTGCTCCTAAAATGTCCACTAGAAAGACAAATGAGGATTAAGAGTTCAAGAGATAATTAACGTTTACAGTCTTCCAAATTCGTTGCGAACACCCCATAATTGTCCATCATTTGCCAAATCATCCGGAAGTTTAGCAAACTTGAAGACGATTGCCCCCGTCATAGCTCTTCGGGGGTGAAAGGATCCCCTTCTCTTTTTCTTTCAAGAGGATGCTCTAGCGATGCTAAGTAGACATGGGTGGTAATCCTATAAGCCGCGCAGGCTCCTATTCTATACACAGCCGATCGGTGTGAAGAAGACGAAAATACCCTCACTTGACGATAGAGGGATTAATAAAATCGAGCTTGCCTCCATTCCCCACTCTCTCTCTCTCCACGATGTTAAATATTTTTCAAGATCTATGATAAGAAAGCGTGGGTGGTAATCCTACAGCATTTCCAAATCACATTGCTCTTAAGCAATTTTCAATCCTTACACTGGTTGGTCGTTCGATTGGGCTCCATCAATTACGTATAAGTTGTTCTCACATTCAATTAATTAGATGTATAGCAATCCGAAAGAGGGGGCAGGGCTGGATATGAGGAAAATTCAACCAGGTCCCAACCACCATTCTCTTTCGAAAATTAGTTGGAGTTGAGATGGTCAAGAGCTTTGCTTGGAGTAGCGATCGAGATGTCTAATATGATAAACAATTTTGGGAGATATGTAGTGCGCGATTGTTTCGCGAACTATGAATAAAAAAAAAAGGATTGCTTGTATCCTCTTAAGAAAGAATAAGGGAAAAGTATATTCATTGTTCGTGAAAATTTATGTATAAATTTTTATCGTTGTTAAAAATATTTCTTATTGACTAATTATTTCAAATGGTATAGACGACCATCTTTTTATTCCAAATAATTCATTTCCAACGAAACAAACAGAGCCCTAATATGGGAATTTGTTTGAGTAGGGATCTAATGTGAAAGAAAAATGCTACTAAGGGTCCATTCGTTTAACTGAAAATGCAACGTTTTTGGAAAATATTTTTCAGGAATTCATTTTCCAAGAAAATGTCATTATTTTCTAGTGTGCTTATAAAACCTGAAAATGAAGTGAAAAATATTTTTCATTCTTCGATAAGGAAAATCTTTTTCTCTATACACTTTTCTTCAATAATAATAATAATAATAATAATAATAATAATAATAATAATAAATAATAATAATATTATTATTATTATTATTATTATTATTATTATTATTATTATTATATTTTAAAAATCAGTTTTAAAATTATTTTTTTTTAAATAGATTTTTTTATTTTTTAAAATAAATCGATTTTAGTTTTTAAAATTTTCTTTTCTTTTCTTTCTTTTTATCTTATCCTTTGGCTAAACATCGCCCACGGTGGACGCGGCCGACGGCCAAAGGCCAACTTCCATTGGCTCATCAATTTGGCGAGTGGCAAGCTAGGTGAGGCTTAAGGTCAATGGTAGCAAGCCTCGAGCTTAGGGCTCCCTATGGCTGGTCGCCAACCATAGCCATGCCAACCGACGACCGGCCAAAGTAAAAGGAAAAAGAAAAGAAAAAGAGAAAAGAAAAAAAAATTGAATTATAAAAAAAAAAAAAAAAAAAAAAAAAAAAAAAAAACAAGAAAGAAGGAGGTTAGTAGGGTATGAGATAAGAGAAAGTGAGTAAGGAAAATGTTTTCCTCAATTTAAAAAGTGGAAAATATTTTCCCCTCTTTTTGAGAATACTTTTTTCCTACTAGTTCATTTTCCGTGAAACAAACACCAAAAAATCTGGAAAATGTTTTTCTGAAGTTATTTTTCATGAAACAAATGAACACTAAGAGTTTAGGAAAAAATCAACGTTTATAGTCTTCCACGTTATGATTTTGTTAAGACGTAATCAACATTGAAAATCTATCGGAAGAGAAGACAAATGCCGATTGGTTAAGCAGTGAGGATCGTTCAATACAATAATGCGAGTACATAGTTTGATGGGTAATTAGAATAACGTGACGTGACGACATCATCATCACTAGTTTAATACCCTTCCGAACTTGGAAGTGGTCTATACAAATTTGGTGGACTACTTATATGAACTAAACTAGTATAATGTTCTTACTTAAGCACAGCCATGGGTGACCCCCTTCATCCCCTCTCATTCTCACCTCCCGTATCGAAAAAAAAGTTGAATGGACATTGCTCTAGCGTCCTTTCATGTCGGACAGCGCTAGAATTACATTGATATGGTCCGAATTCCGCGTAGAGTTTGGGGAAAATGCCGATTTTACCTTCATAAATTCTATTGCAGTGCCGTAAAGCACGCTAGCTTTACCGTGAGCCTTTCACCCATCCTCACTTACCCTAGACGTGGATGACTACTATACTAGTCTACCCGGTGGTAGCCGAATATGCAAGTATGACCTGACGTGGAGTCTACATTCCCTACCATGAGACCCCCAAATTCCCCATCTATCTTTGTCTTCTTTGACAAAGAGAGAATATAGATGATAGCACAGGGTCTCCCGCCCCTGGTAGATCTCTCACCTATTTCCTTCTCGAGCCTTTTAAGGACCTACTTAGGTCCGAAAATGCCGATTTTACCTTCATAAATTTTGTGTTGAATTGCCTCGTTGGATCCTCCACCCATGTCATGCCAATCACCCTTCTCTACCTCTAAATGGGTGAACAAGGTGACTTTGGGTCTATACCAGTCACTTTACTATGCGATTCGTGCAACTTTGATCTAGATAGCCGCTTGCCGATTCGAATATCTGTTTGATTTCTAGAGTATATGTTTGATCCGAAGTATCTCTTAGATCGTGATTCTGATTCTGAGCATATGTTTGATTTGAAGTATCTCTTAGATCATGATTTTGTTGTAATCTCTATTGTAATATTATGTTACTTTTGATAGCCATTTTGTAAATCTTATAAATAGGCTCATGTATAGTTTAATGAAATATACAGAAAATTCCATAACTTTATTTTCTGCATTACATTTATCATGGAATCAGAGCGTTGCACTTGCAAGATAGCAAGTCTAGTCTCTTCAATCAACAACTCGAGACAACCGCTTCAAGACGAGGTAGTTGGTTTCGATGTAGAAGAGAAGCTCCCACAGGTTCAAATTCATGATTAAGTGCCATTAGAAGTTGCATGACACGTATGCGATTGTGATATTCAACGAACTTACAAGCATTGGAATCCACATTTCATTGTGGTTCGATAATACTAATTGATCCCATATAACATGCATTGATGATAAAAAAATCATTGATGGACTGACCTACCTCTTGAAGCATACGATGTAGATTTCCCAATAGCTAATATTAATGGGCAATATCTGAAGTAGAATATTGGCTAGTAAGTAAATCCCAAGCTTCCTTGGCCATATTAAGACAACCAAATTGAAGTACGATCAAGGGAATTAAAGTGTTCCAAAACCATGTAAGGACTTGATGGTTTTTTCTATCTCAATCCTCCAAGCGTTCACTAAATTTATCTTCAATTTCACCAACAATCCGAGTAGGTTCACAAATAGCACAAGTGACACAGTGCCAAAGTCGGTGTCCTTTAAAAACCTAGATGTTTCTTGAGCCCATAAAATATAATTGATACACTCAAAATGGTCTAAATAGGTATTGAAACTTCCAAATTTTCCATGATATGCAATAAACTAGTATAAACCTAGGAGATTATTTACTGAGTTCAAGGAAAATAGGTACTTCTAGAGCTAATATGTAGCAGAAAAGGCCACAGATGGATTCAGAACGTCAAAATACCTCAAGAACTTATCGGAAACAAGTCGAACCGGCCCGAAAAGTACGTGAATTGGTCTGGTCAACGCCGGTCAACGGAAGTCAACGACGGTCAACGACCGGTCAACAGTCAAGGTCAGAGGCTGACGTGTCAGATGATGTGGCAATTGCATAGGAAATGACATGTCAATTACGTGGGCAGATGATGTGGTAGATGACGTCACTCTGAGGCTGGTGCAAAGAATCACGTGAGATGCACGTAGCGAGTGAAGACCACTCGCATAAGCTTGCGGCAACGCATGAGGGTCATGAGACGTCAGATGACGACTGGCTTTCTAGATCCTGACTCCTCATGCGAAGTAAAGGCGGATGGTTGTGTTGGTCTGCCGAATTATGGTATGAAAGATGTCGGAACAACATCGAAATTTGTCAAGGTCGGTGAATCCCTGAGAGGTGGTGGCACGTGATTGTGTATGAACACATGAAGTTAGAATCTCATGCTTGCTTATGTTGTTTTCTTGAGTATGACATTGAGCACAAAAAGTATAAATATTGGGATCTAATATCTAATTGTCTATGTGTGTCTCATCATGTTACTTTTTGAGAATATAAGATGTTCTCTTCTCTCCATCATTTTTAGTCATCTCCAACTATTTCTTGAAGGTGACACATTGGCATCTTCCTCTTTGGAGTTGTCCTTCTCCAATCCTAATGCAAGTACATCCGATGAACCCATTTCGACAACTCCTAACATGTCTATGCAGTCCGTGGATTCTCCACCCTTAGAAATACCTTCTTCTCCTGTTTGTCGTTCTACACGTGTAAGTCAACCTAATGTTTGGCTTCATGACTTTCATTGTTACTCTACCATTGATTCTTTTCACAAGCATCGTACTTATAGAGAAGCTCCTACTAATCCTCTTGGCCGGCAAGAAATGGTGGATGAGTTGCAAGCATTAAATAAATTTCATACTTGGGATTTGGTTGATTTGCCACATGGATAGTCTATTATAGGTTATAAATGGGTGTACAAGATCAAAATAAAGGCAGATGGTATAGTGGAACGCTACAAAGCTTGACTAGTTACAAAAGGTTTTATTTAAGAGTATGGGATTGATTATGATGAGACATTTGCTCCAGTTGCACGTATTATGCCCTGTTCGAAGTTTGCTTGTTGTCGTCTCTATTAAGCGATGGCTTTTGTTCCAAATGGATGTTAAAAATGCTTGTATCAATGGTAATCTTACTGAGGAAGTATATATGGAACCTCCTCCGGATACACTACTTCTAATAAAGTGGTTGATTATGTCGAGCATTACATAGATTGAAGTGTGCTCCTCGTCCACAAGATTACTTTAAGTATAGCTCTACTATGGAACGCCTTCAATTTAAATCCAATCTTTATGATAATGCTTTATTTGTTCAATGAACATCTCATGGATATATTCTACTACTTTAAGTTGTGGACAACATGATTATTACATATGATGATTCTACTAGCATTACAAAACTCTAGCGGTATCTCAGTAAACAGTTTGAAATGAAAGATTTTGGTCGACTTAGTTAATTTTTAGGCTTGATGGTTACTTCAGATTCCTCTGACTATTATCTTTCTCAAGCTAGGTATGCTTGGATCTTCTTTCTCGAGCAGGACTCATTGATAATCGGATTGCTACCACTCTCATTGAAACCAATACCAAATTTAATGATAAAGATGGGACTCCTATTTCGAATCCTACTCTTCATCGACAGCTAGTTGGCAGTCTTGTATACCTTACTATGACTTGTCTTAACATAGCCTACACCGTTCACATTGTTAGTCTGTTCATGACTGCACCGCGAATCACTCATTTTGTTGTCGTTCTTCACATGCTTCGCTATGTTAAGGGCACTCTATTCCATGATCTTCAATTTTCTACTCAATATATCTTGGAGTTGAAGGTTTACTCCAATGCTGACTAGGTTGGAAACCCTCTCGATCGTCGCTCCACTACTGGCCACTGCTTCTTTAGAGGTAACTCACTAATCTCATGGCATAGCAAGAAACAAACCGTTGTTGCTCGATCTAATACAGAAGCAAAATATCGTGCCATTGCTGATACAATAGCAAAATTATTATGGTTGTCGATGGTTATTAGAGGACATGGGCGCTCATCATTACAATGGAATTGTATTTTATTGTGACACCGAGTGCTATCCAAATAGCACATAATGATGTTTTTCATGAACACACCAAGCATATCGAGATCAATTGCCATTTTATCTGTTCTAACATGCTTCAAGGCAACATTCGTCTTGTCTCCACTTCATCAATTAATCAAATTGCCCATGTATTCACTAAGGCACATCCATTAGGGCGTTTTCAAGATCTCTTCTCAAAACTCCACTTGACTTCTTCCATATCACCTTGAGTTTGAGAGGGGATGTTAGACATCTATTGTATGATTCTAAGTATCTATCTAATTTTGAGTTTATATGTTCAATTCTAAGTATCTCTCAGATCATGATTCCGATCTTGAGCATTTGTTTGATTCTGGGTATCTCATATCATGATTTTGATTTATTGTAATCTTTATTATAATATTATATTACTTTAGATAGCCATTTTGTAGAGCTTGCACCACTTTATTTTCTGCTTTTATTAGAAGTATATTATGGTTCAAACTTGGGCTGACTAACGTTTTGAAGATAAATAAAGCAAAATACCTAGTTGGGTTTTCATTTTTTATTGGCACTATTGGAGTCTAGCAATATCACCTAGAGAGGGGTTGAATAAATGTTTTGTAACAAATCTTGACAAATTTAAAGTGGAATTGAAAAAGTCGAGATCTAAGTCTGAACTAGAGTGCAAAGTTCAAAATCTAAACAAAGATCAAAAGTAGTTTACTAGTGTGTAAGACTATAAAAAAAATTAATCAACTATAGTTTAGGGATAAGAGAATTTGCACACAAGATTTGTAGTGATTTGGCTTATAGTAAGCTTACGTCTACTATCCCACGCTGACAGCTTACTGGTTGGATTTTACTAGATGATCAATAAAAGATTATAGGTACGAATGATAATCCTCAGTATATTGATCATACATTGAATCTGAGTATATTTACTTTCTGAATGAGTATATATATTTACTTTCTTGATCTAAGTACATTTACTTTTTGAACTTGAGTATATTTACTTCCCGAATCTTAGTATATTTACTTTTAGAATCTGAGTATATGTATTTTCTGAGACTGAATATGTTCATTTGTTCGATTAGATTTCACTAGGTCTGAATAGGTTCACTTTATCACTTAGATTTTACTGAATCAAAATATATTCATTTGTTTGTCCAGATTCATTTTCAAATTCACATTGAGGCTCAGTTACTAATTATATTAATTTGTTTGTCTAGATTGATGTTCAAATTCATGTCTAGACTCGATTCCTTTGTTTGCCTAGAATCACTTTTGATATATTTCCAGCTTCTAAATATATCCAACTATTGACTCTGATCACATTTTACTTCATACTTATTTGTTTAGGTAATGCAATTCATTTCTTTGAGGAATATGTGATGAAGCAAGAAAGTTGGTATGTCCGTTGAAACGTGTGTAAATATTTATTGTCATGACTTGCATAAGAAAATATGTTTTCCGTCACCCATAATTATGGTGACGATACCCATGAGTTGGAATGGCCTAGGAGATTCGGGATACCTCGGAAATGAGATCCCCCACGAGTTGGGATGGCCCAGAAGTATTAAGGGGGAGAAGTAACAATGAATATAATGCATGATCATGTCTATGTGTAGATCCAAATATTGTTCAATTGGTTGCTTTGTATCGAAACATGTTATGCCATGTCCATGAGTCTAGATTGAAATATTGGGGAGTTGTGATGGCCCAGACCCTAAGGGTGGGACATTGTGGTTGGGATGGTAGGGGAGGCTGTGTCGGCAAACGATTGTGAACCAAAAGGGGGCGAGCCTAAGCGCATGTCTCTTGTCCCACGTTACCAAATGGGGGAGTCCTACGCTAGTTGATGAGACTTGGATTCTCCACTCTGTGTAACGTGTTTTAAAGCTATAAGGGCTAGAGGTTTAAATCATATAATATTACAAAGTGGTAGGTCTCGAGCCCTTATAGGTGGTATCGGAACCAACTTCCAACAACATTTAGGGCAACAATGAGGGCACTATGCCATGAGGGGTGAAGAATGTGACGACCCAAACCCCGAGGGTGGGCAACGTGGCTAGGATGTTAAGGGAGGCTGCGCTAGCGGGCGACCGTGACCCAAAGGTGGGGAGGTTAAGCACATGTCTCCTGTCTCATATCGCCAAAGGGGAAGTCCCGAACTAGGTGATAAGGTTTAGATTTTCTACTTCGTGTTTTAAAGCCATGAGGGTCAAAGGCTCAAAGCAGACAATATCACATAGTGGTAGTCCCCAGGTCCTTACAAAAATAATGATTACCTTGGCATATCAAAATGGAAAAAGTAAAGTTTATTCATGTTCTCATAATACTTATTGGTTTATTATGCGTTCACGTTGCCTATACCAAGTAAAGTGGTAAGATAATTTTCTAACTTAAAACTAGAGATTTCATTACTGAGTTTTGGTTCATTCCTTTATTTTAAAGATGTGTAGGATGGACCTCCCACCACCTTTGCGCTTCGGAGTTCCTATGACTACAAGGGTGTTTATGAGAGTGTATTTGTACCTGAGTCTGAAGTAGTATATATCAAGTGTAGTTCTGCTATGTGGTCGGCGTAGGTTTCATGGAGTAGGTTCCCCATCGATTCATCCTCGATGACAAGTTGGTTGCCTCGCTGAGGAGTTTCGACATTGTGACGATGGTGATGCAACGAAGGGTAAAGTTGTTGACCCATGATCAGTCTAGATTTTCATATAGGCGGTCTTTTGGAATAGAATATAGTATGGAGATAGGTGACCTCGACCCTACCTAGCATGGACAATGTCATGAAGTTGTGAATATGAAATGTAATATAGATAAAATAAGCATAAGTACATTTACTATACTTGTGCGACTTTCTTTAAAAAGGGATATTTGAATGTTTGATTTCGATTCCGCGTGCTATTACTTAAAAGAGGATTTAATTATAAATGATATATGCTGTGTGTAACGTTTTGGGTGTCACAATTTGGGCATACACCGGTCACTTTTCGATACAACTATCTAATGGCCACATCGCAATGACAACTTTGCTGGTTGAGGTGTATTATCGTCCAAACTTCGGTTGGCTATTGATTTGAAGATAATTCAAAAATAATACCTAAACGAGTTTTTATTTTTTATTGGCACGAAGTTTAGAAATCCCAAAACAGAATTGTTTTTTATGTTAAATTTTGTTGGACTGAAATGGCTCCGTTCCGCCCCTCTATCATCCTAAGAAAATTTGGTTAATAAAAAGTAACAAGGAAATAATCCGCACCACCAATAAAATGGAACATGCTATTTCATGTGGCGCCAGAATACTCCAAAGACATGGACTCAAACAAACAAGAAAATAAAAGGGGATCCGTCACGGGTGACGCACTCTTACGAATCTAAGATAGAGGAGTCGGAAGTGCTGTCGTTGCTTTAAAGTCAGCTGGACCTTACTACGCCCTTGCACTGCCACATTTAAATTATGGGACGTAAAAACTTAAACGTATTTTTTTAAAATAAGAGAAGAAAAACTTTCCCTTAATCTGATGGGATGGGTGAAAAGTGCAAATATTGACTTGTTAAAATAAAAATTGCAGTGAACAGATGGCAGAGGAACTTGTCGATGGCTTCTGTCATCCTTGCTTTGGTGAGGTGCCCTCGGTGACCACCACCATGGATCCAAGCCCGTCTCAATCCTCCCTGGATACTCCATTGGACATTCAAGCGCTTTAGTTGCTTTAAAGTCAGCAGAAAGCAAGGTCTTCGGAAGCAAATTGCCTCCAACTCGTGCTTTCATTAAGGTGCGTTTGCACGGAAATAAATAATTTTAAAAATATTGATTTTAAAAATGATTATTTATATCATTTGAAATAATTCATTAAATATTTTTGTTAATGATAATAATTTATTTCTAAATATTTTTAAACGATGAAAATATTTTTTATTCATTCATTTGTATAAATAATACAAGTAATCATTTCTAAAAAAATATTTTTAAAATTTTTTATTTTTCGTGAAACAAAGACATTAGATAGAAAAAGATTTTCAAACCAAACTTGGATTGAGACGTACTGCCTACTTCCTTGTAATCAATGAATATCATTGTCATATTGAAAGAATAATTAAAAATGTTAAAATTTTCAATAATTGCTAATATGTAACATTGAAGATCATTAGATTTATTTGTTTTTCGTTCAACAAATTCATGGTATTGAATGAGAGAAACACAAATCTTAGTTGGAAACAAAATGAAAGAGAGAGTGATAAAGGTTTTGCTTGCTAATAGAATGATCAATTTTGACCCAAAAAAAAGAAGAAGGAATGTTCAATCCCTTACCATTTTGAGTCGTACATGGTATTTTTACAGGCAATCCTTAAGAACTTGTTGTTATATATTTTTATAGATATTTTTATTCGATACCTATCATGGACTAGTCGATATCTTAATTAAATTAAAATCGGTGGCTGACAACTTCTTGATCAAATACAAGGAAAAGTTGTTTATAGGAGTAAGCATGGTTCATAATTGAGCGGTCTAGCACCCAATTCAGAGACCAACTCACATAATTTTGATTTCAAATTTTTGGGACTAAGGACCAATTTTGTTGAGCATAGGTTCGTGGACCAAAGTATAGATCTGGTTCTATGCCAATTAATTATTTTTTGTACTCCTCGAAAGCACAACGCGACATATCGAGATCAATAATGGGACATTGAGCAATCAAATTATAAATACTATTACATATCAAACAAAAAGATAAGATAATTTAACAAAATAAATGTCCATTTGTGATTCAAGCTAAAAGAGGGGAGTGATTTCTCCAACTGAGCTATGCTCGTGAGGCGCGTAAGGAGAGGCCAGTAGTGAGCGACAAGGCCAAGGCGAGCAAACAAAGTAAGGTGAGTGAAGATAGTTTCTATTTATTTTTTGGTCGAATTAAGGCTGTGTTTATACTTTCTAGTCTACATACAGAATGGTAAGAAAGAATAGAGGCACAGGCTCTAGAATTTGGAGTAACCAAAAATATATTATATAATATTATATATTTTCTATGTAATGGTTGGTTCGGATTAGATGGTCTAAAGCTCCGAGATCAAGGATTTACTCACACAGTGTAGGGTTTAAGGTTTTAAGACCAAGAACCGGTCCAATTTTCTTGATAATTGGACTCAGCCCGATCGGGTTGGACTGGTCTAGGTTGGACCCTCATGCCTTGTTGTTTCCAATGCTACTCTCATGTTCACCTCCTTTCATTGTCCACTAACTTTTTAAAACTTTTTTCTTTTACTTTTTTATGTAACTTTTCATTATTGTTCTATGAATTGTCTAAAACTATAAATTGATGTACTCTACAATATACACTTGACATACGAAAATACTATAAAACAGGGAGACTTGACTTTGCTGAGTGCTTGTTTTGGTCATCTTTTATGAGCTGTCCCTTTTGACTTTGTATAAGCAAAGTAACATCGTTGATTGCTTGTTCCTTTATCTCGCGTTTCCCTCCCATGTCTTTTCCCGACCATTTCGATTCCTTTATCTTTTTTCGCTACAACTACCCATTTTGCGTCTCTGACAAGGCAGGATCCAATGCTAGATTGACATCACTTAATCCCACTCTCTACTCCATCTTTCAAACTTTTTCTTTTACACTATGATTATACCTTTGTCGCGTAAGTGTTCCACACTTTTGACGAGATAAGACAGTAAATTTTTTTCAAGAACAGCAGGTTATCAGCCCGGAGCACTATTTAATACAGAAATTCGGTATGCACATATAATGCAGTAGATAAAAAGTGAGCACCACTCAATCTTTCGGCCAATCCCGAAAGCACATCTTCAAAGCTCACTCATGTGCCAACTCGTCGGATGTAGGGTTGTCTTTGGGTTCATCGTGTGGTACTAAAATACGTGGAAGCCCAACTTCTGAACAAAGTATAATCTAAGTCTGGTAGTTCTTACCTTATGAGATGTAAGATAAAATTAGGTCAGATAAATGAGGTACTATATATCAATTACCTTTTTACCATGTTGACTGTTTGTCCCCTCCATCCACTAAATTTAATTTAGATTTATAATATAGAAAAGGTAGATTCGGGATATCTAATTAGGTACTTAATTGAACAATTGGAATCCTCCCATTCTTTTTTGGTTTGTGAGTTTTCACTTTGTTGACTGTTTGTCCTCTCCCATGTCTTTTTCACCGTCACTCCCGTTGCCTTGTTGAGCGCTTGTTCCTTTTTTTTCCATTCCCCTCTCACGTCTTTTTGGATAAAGGAATTAGAATAATTGCCAAAAAGAGAAAAAGAAATCAAAGAAGATAAAGGAATTAAAATAATTGCCAAAAAGAGAAAAAGAAATCAAAGAAGATAAAGGAGTTAAAATAATTGCAAGAAAGAGAAAAAGAAATCAAAGAAGATAAAGGAGTTAAAATAATTGCAAGAAAGAGAAAAAGAAATCAAAGAAGATAAAGGAGTTAAAATAATTGCAAGAAAGAGAAAAAGAAATCAAAGAAGATAAAGGAGTTAAAATAATTGCAAGAAAGAGAAAAAGAAATCAAAGAAGATAAAGGAGTTAAAATAATTGCAAGAAAGAGAAAAAGAAATCAAAGAAGATAAAGGAGTTAAAAATAATTGCAAGAAAGAGAAAAAGAAATCAAAGAAGATAAAGGAGTTAAAAATAATTGCCAAAAAGAGAAAAAAGAAATCAAAGAAGATAAATGAATTAAAATAATTTCCAAAAAGAGAAAAAGCAAGAAAGAGAAAAAGAAATCAAAGAAGATAAAGGAGTTAAAATAATTGCAAGAAAGAGAAAAAGAAATCAAAGAAGATAAAGGAGTTAAAATAATTGCAAGAAAGAGAAAAAGAAATCAAAGAAGATAAAGGAGTTAAAATAATTGCAAGAAAGAGAAAAAGAAATCAAAGAAGATAAAGGAGTTAAAATAATTGCAAGAAAGAGAAAAAGAAATCAAAGAAGATAAAGGAGTTAAAAATAATTGCAAGAAAGAGAAAAGAAATCAAAGAAGATAAAGGAGTTAAAAATAATTGCCAAAAGAGAAAAAGAAATCAAAGAAGATAAATGAATTAAAATAATTTCCAAAAAGAAAAAGAAACCAAAGAAGATAAAGGAGTTAAAATAATTGCCAAAAAGAGAAAAAGAAACCAAAGAAGATAAAGGAGTTAAAATAATTGCCAAAAAGAGAAAAAGAAACCAAAGAAGATAAAGGAGTTAAAATAATTGCCAAAAAGAGAAAAAGAAACCAAAGAAGATAAAGGAGTTAAAATAATTGCCAAAAAGAGAAAAAGAAATCAAAGAAGATAAAGGAATTAAAATAATTGCCAAAAAGAGAAAAAGAAATAAAAGAAGATAAAGGAATTAAAATAATTGCCAAAAAGAGAAAAAGAAATCAAAGAAGATAAAGGAATTAAAATAATTGAAAGAAAAAGAAAAAGAAATCAAAGATAGAGTAGAAAGCGGAGCAGGTAATGTGAATGCAGCATTGTATTCCGCCTTGTCAAAGACGCAACATGTGTAATGATAGTCGAAAAAGATAAAGATATTAAAATAATTGTCAAAAAGACGTGAGAGGGGAATGGACATGTTGCGTCTTTGACAAGGCGGAATCCAATGCTGCATTCACATTACCTGCTCCGCTTTCTACTCTATCTTTGATTTTTTTTCTTTTTTTTTTTTTTTCTTTTCATGTAATTTTGGTTTTTTTGTGAAATTATTCAGCACTAAAACCTTTATGTAATTGACAATATATAATTGACACATCAAAATACAGTACATTGCAAACAAAATACGATAAACAATTTGATCTTGACATAATATAAGCGTAATTCTACTCACATTAATCGTATTTTTGTAACATATGGAGACTTGCACTTACTTTTATCCCACATGCACCTGTTGTTAATTTAACAAGGTGTATTCCATTATGACTGGATTCCTATTTTAATTCGACATTTTTAAGTCATATGAACCTCTAAACTTATGTTAGGATGATATGGCAATTTTTTTCATGAACATGAGGTTATCGGCTAGGTATATTTAATATGTAGATTATCAATTTAAATAAGTAGAGTCTCGAACTTCTTTAGCTATAACTCATATATTATAAAATCTTTGTTCAAAAGATTAAAGAAAATTACTGCTCAATATATATGCACTCATCTCACTTATGGAGATATCAAATATATTTGTGATAAGTTATTACGAATACCAAATATTTTTTGGCAAAAAAAATAAAAAATAAATAATTCATTGCATATATGTAATTGGTACCTTGGCTTCACTACCTGAGCCAACAAGGAGCACTACTTAATACGAAAATCGGTGTGTACATAATGTAGTAGATTTCAAGTGAGCACTACTCAATCTCTTGGCCATTCACAAAAACGCAATTTGAAACCTCGCTCATGGGCCAACTCGTTGGATGTAGGATTGTCTTTAGGTTCATCGTCCAGTACTAAAATATGTGAAAGCCCAACCTCTAAACAAAGTGCAATCTAAATCCGATACTTCTTATCTTATGAAATATACTCCTAAACCTTCTCAAGTAAATGGAATATAATCTCTCCTCTTCGATTTTCTGATTGTCCCTACGTGGCTTCCTATTCCTGTGACCGACACTTTGTTTGTTGATGAGATATGAGCCGCAAAAAGAGGTAGCTACCTCATTTTAACCTCCTATTTTGTTTTCCCAAATAGAAGAAAGATTTTCCTCTGGGTTATTGTGACCCTTCACACTTCTTTTCGCTTTCGTTAATCCGAATGCACTCCGGGTAAATGTTGAAAATTGTTTCGAGGGAGAAGTTTGGTGCTATATGCATCTTCAGAGAAGTTTCTAGGATGACAAAATAAAGAGGTTTCGAAATTGACTGCATCCTGCCCAGAAAGAAGATGTCTAGCACCTCAGCCTCCAGCCGGAGAGCCTCCACTAGGCATGTTTGCCGAAGTTTGTCATGTGATTGGGCCAACAACCCGTCCACATGGCACCTGACAAAGTTGTCATTGAAAGCCCAGATCGTCTAAGCTTAATTTTGTTTTTGAAACCCACATTCTAAGGTTCTTCCAGGCCAAGGCTGGACGGGTAATAGTCTTCAGAGAGGTTACGATCGTAGATATCAGCCATATTTAATTTTGGTTAAATTTGTAAGTAACCTAAAAAGGTTAGGAATAGTCCAAAACATCCCAAATGAGCCCACATGTCTCGTAAACAACCTTAAATCATGATGAGAACTCTCAGTTCCATTGATTCTTCCGAAGAAACCGCTCTTTCTTTATAAGGGAAAAAAATTCAGGATATGAAGTGGTGAAGTTATTCTATTGGAATCTAGGATGGCATTGTATTTTCAATGCGTACTCTGAAGATTAAGACTACAACTGTGGCCCTAAATTTTCTGATTTAAATTAAGCAAGGATCCATGGCCTGTGTGCTCGATAAATTAACTGCCATGTAGATGCATAAATGTTATGATTTGGGATATTACACTAGACTATTGGCAATAAGTACCATCGCAGCTTACATAATTTCCAATTGCATTTTTAATGTTAGGATTGTTAATTAAGACGATAATAGATGTTAATACTTGAGTTAGGTGATTTGAATCCCCGGTATTTGTTATTGGGTTATGTGAAAAAGAGAAGACGCTATTATATATTTATATAGAGCTTTTTATATTTACATAGATGTTTTCTTATTCTATACCTAACATGATCATGTCAATATCTTAATACACACACACACACACACACACACACACACACACACACACACACACACACACACACATTATAAATCCTAAAACTTGCCACAAAAATATAATTAAATTCTAAAACTTTTAAAAAGTGTAATTAAGTTCTAAATTTATTACAGAAGTGCAATTGAGTTTTAAAATTTTCTAAAAGTGGAATTAAGTCCTAAAATTTATTAAATTGATCTAATCAAGTCATTCAAATGATTATACATTTTGAAATTTTTTAAGATTCGATTACACTTTCGTGATAAATTTTTGAATTTGACTATAGTTTTAAAAAAAATTTGAAACTCCATTACACATTCATGACAAGTTTTAGGACTCCCAATGTACTTATCCCTACATTAAAATTGGTGGATTGACAATGAAAGGGTTCCCCATTTTGCTTACAGTCTTCACACATTGAAGTTATCCTTTTTGCCAAATTTTTACCTAACTTATATTCTTTAAACACGATTTGAGGAAATCCTACTCTACCCTATTATAGGTTTTCTTGATTCTAAGTTTCAAGATAGCCCTGAACATTATCCTCCTTTTTCTTCTCCTTTATTGGTGAAGTACTTCTAGCTCAAACAAGATGTTATCTTGTATTTGTCTTCTTTGCACAAAGGCACTTTGGTTAGGCATTAGCTCAGGAAGCCATGGCTTGAGCCTTTTAGCCAACGCTCTTGCAGTAACTTTGTGTGCAAACCTGCATAAGCCTATAGAACGATATGGATCAAACGCTTTCAGGGGTAGGGACTTTAGGAATCAAAATAATTTGCGTTCTGTTTAACAGAGGATTGAGGGTCCTGATACAAAGAACTATTGTACTTCCTTGAAAATATCCTCCAGCACCACATCCCGATTCTCTCTATGAAACAAAGCATTCATTCCATCAAGCCTAGGTGCTTTAAGGGACCCCAGTTCAAAAATAGTCTATTTTACTTCTTCCAAGTTGACAGTTTGAGTTAGGGAGCTATACATGTCCTTAGTCACAAAAACAGGACACTGATCAATTACTGCAAAGAAATTGCATCATCCTACAGAAGTGAATAGCTCCTGAAATACTGCAGTGCCATTTGTCTTATCTTTTGGAATTCTCTACACCGTCATCAGGAGTCTGGAGAATAGAGAATCTGTTTCGCCATCCTCTTTGAATGGTAGTTGCATCGAAGAGTTTCGTTTTATCATTTCCCCTATGCAACAAATTAATTTGAGCCCTCGTACCCCAATGCGCTTCCTCTCTGCACCACGGTTTCTCTTCCTAGGAATTAAGGTAAGCTTCTCTGTGCCTATCATCCATAGCTATATTGCTATTTATCAAACGCTGTTACCCAAAACTCAGGGCCTCCTCTGGAAGTCTTGCATTAGACAATTTTGTTATACCCCAACTAGCTAAATATCTCTTAAACATGTTCTATTATTCCGAACAAAGTTATTCAACAGGAATAGCCGGAATTCCAGGCTTCACAAATGATTTTCTGACAATCTTCAGGATTCGCTATATCCAGTAACAGAACTAGTGTTAACACAGGCTATATGTGCCGAAGTCTCCTTTAAATGCACTTCGAATGATTATTGATCATGATGATGCTTTTAGTAATAGCAGATGCTGAACCATTGAAGAATCTTGTTCCACTTCTTTGACAGCCCTCAAAGAATCTTGTTGAGTTTCGTTGAATCTGATACAGATTGCCCTCGATATGCTAATCCATTGACAATGTCAGTAAATTTACTAAACATATCAATTATTGATTCTTCAGGCTTCATTTTGAAGGCTTTATATTGCTAGAGAAGAACGTTTATCTTCGTCTCCTTGACTTGATCAGTTTCGTCATAAGTTATTTGCAATCTATCCAAAATTTCTTTTGTTGATTCACATGAAGAGATTCGATTATATTCAAATGGAGATAAAGCGCAATATAAAGAGTAAAGAGCTTTAGCATCTAGTGCTTCTCTTTTAGTGATGTCTGCATTAGAAAGAGCTGAGGTTTCTGGCATTTTGCCTTGTTCCTTGGTCGAGGGGGATTCGGGTTTTACACCCTTTAGAACAACGTCTCATTCCAAGGGGTCTTTAGATCTGGTGAATGCTTTCAATTTGTTTTTCCAGATATTGTAATATTTTCCGTCAAAGTAAGGAGGCCTTGTTTCACTTTGACCTTCCATTAGACCTGGTGCAATATTACTAGCCATCGAAAGATCGTTAACTCAGAAATAATAAAGCACTTAGTTAAGAGTAACTGGGCTCGATATCAATTGTTATAGCTAAATATCTCCTTGAGGGGATGAATAGACGATTTTGCGGAAATGAAAGAATTTAAACAAATATTGCAACGAGACAACTTTTGATGAAATAGTAAGATCTTATTGGTATACAATTCTGTCACAATAAGTAAATAGAGTAAGGGATAGAGAATTGCATACTCAAGATTATAGTGGTTCGGCTTTTGCAAGCCTACGTTCATTCTCCCGTGTTATAGCTTATTGGCTGGAATTCACTAGTAAGAACCAATTAGAGGTTACAAGTTCTGAGCATCCTCACACTCTCAACCTCTAATGGGTTACACAATATCGCTAAGCAAAGACGAACATATGAGATCACAAAAACACTCTTTGGACTCTCGGCATTAAAAGCTTCAAAATCCGTGAATGCAAAAAAAAAAATTTCCTTCAACCGAAACCTCCTCTTATACTCCTACTAGTCCAAGCTGACTGTTGGAAATATCTCTAGGAGGACTTATCTAGCCAAATTTACTTGTTGGCCTAGATCTAATTGAGAAGATTGATAGCTTTAGGATCACCAATGTTAATGCTTCGCATAATTTCTGTCACCCATATAGTAGTTCGGGCTTCAAAAAGTCGAGTGTTTACGAATGGAAAGAATGTTTCGTATTTAGAAGGAAATTCAAGGAAAGTTGAATCTCTGAAAGATATTAGCAAAACTTTCCTTTTGAAACTCTTTATAAGTATGGTAGGAAATCTAACCAATTGCCATTAGCTGTTGCATGAGGATATTTGTCTCATTCTTAGCCATTTAGCGGAATGTATAAGGAAGAAAGAATAAAGGGAAAATTTCAAATAAGGACCCAAAGTGCCATCTTTTTCTCAAAATAGGACCTGAAGTGAAGTTTGTCTCAAATAAGGACTAAAAGTGCCATCATTTTTTCAAAAGAGGGCCTGAAATGAAATTTGTCTTAAAGAAGAACCCAAAGTAGTCATTTAGTCTCAAAGAAGGACCTCACTCATCGGCCGGTGAATTGATGCATCTCCGATGTATATTCCGTTGCCCTGATTAGGGTATTTTCGTCTAATTTTTTTTTTTTTTTGTCATTTTTGGTTGCCCTGTTCATCGTCTTCTTCGTCCCCTGTTCACTTCTTCTTGCCCAGATCAAGAACATCGGACTTGGCAAAAGGCCAGCGAGCGTCGGTCGTTGGTAAGGGCCGACAAGGGCTCGATGCCCATCACTGACAGCGGGCGAGGGCCATTGAGCCCTCGCTGGCCATGGGGGAGGGGGGCCGTCCAAATCAAGGCCCTACAAGAAGGTCCTCGAGGGCAAAAGGGGTAGTTGAAGAAGTCATCGATCTGGGAGCGGTGGTGGGAGGGAGGGATGAAGAAAGCGACGCGAGCGTCCCAGTCGTAGTCCTAGCAGAAGACAAGGTTGTCGGTGGAGCAGTGGGCGGAGGTGGGGGAGGTCACCCCTCACCAGCCTTAGGCAAGGGCTCGCCCACCTCACTGGCCACTGATAAGGGCGAGCGAGGGCTCGACGGCCCTTGCCGGCCGCAGCCGAGGCCACCCTCGCGAAATCTGGAGAGGGTCGACCTGCAAGCCCTCGCCCATGGCCAACGAGGGCTTAGTGGCCCTCGCCTACTGTCGACGATGGGCGTCCAACCCTCGCCGGCCTTCACCAACGGCCAACGCTCGCCAGCCCTTCCCAAGTCTGATGTTCTTGAGAAGAAGACGAACAGGGGACAAAGAAGAAGATAAACAGTGCCACCATTGACCCAAAATAATAATAATAATAATAATAATAATAATAATAATAATAATAATAATAATAATAAAGAACAAGACAAATCGAAAATTTTAAAAAAATTGGACAAAAATACCCACTCTAGGTCCTCTTTTGAGAAAAATGAAGGCATTTTGGGTCCTTATTTGAGACAAACTTCACTTCAGGTCCTCTTTTGAGAAAAAGATGGCACTTTGGGTTCTTATTTGAAATTTTCCCGAGAATAAACCATGACTCTGGTTCTGATTGAAATTGTCTAATCCTATCCTATTAGACTTTCCACTTGAAAAACTTTTTATTTGGAAACAAAGTCTCTAAGTTTTGTCAATCATCGAAACAACTTAGAGAATGTTTTCTTAACACTAGTTTTCCCCTTATTGCCAAAGCTGATTCAAAAACTCTTTTTCATCTACAGCCAAAGAACAAAAGAAGGCAGAAGCTCGCAAATGATCCTTATAGAGAGCACACGGAGCAGTGTTCTCTTGCAAAACAACAAAAAAGAATATGTGAAGGTTGAAGACATCGCTTTTCTATTTTAGCAATTGGTGCAGACGGTATGGTTTCTCTTCCCAGCATTACTACTGAAAGCACGTCGTACTGTTCTGGATTGGCCTTCCTATGAGTAAAGGTGTTTCTGGCGACTATTTAGAAAATCTATGATGTTCAGCTTGTTTGCAGAGCAATGTTTTGCATAGAAGTAGCTGCATCAGGTAACCGCTCTTTCCCGTGCTAGTTCTGGCTAAGAACCGCGTGGACTGATGACTGTCCGCTAATATATGGATAATGCTGATAAAAAGAGGATACGTTAAATAGGCTCTGTGATTACAAGAACAAGGCTATTTGTGTTAGGACTTCATTATCGTACCTATGTTGGGATGACGCTGCCAAGCATCTCTGCTCAATGTACCTAAGGTTGATTTTGAAATTTGAATATAATGTTGCAAGGTTGATTCAATTTTCTATGACCATATCGAGAAAAAGGACAAAAAATGACCCACATTTCAAATATTCTAAACATGGCATTTGCTTTTGCTTGAGGGACAACGAAAATTCAGCCAATTTGAAAAAAAGTCGGTATAACACTTGTCATCATTGTCCAATCAAACTTCGGATGTATCACAAATTACTAATTCGATCAGTTTTATAAGAATTGGTCAATCAGGTGAATTGCTGCCGTGACAATCTTCTGTCTCTCGACTAAGAAAACGTGCTTTTCTTTTGGACATTCGCAAAGTGATGCCTTTGCTGTCCTTAACGAGCTTTTTTGGGGACATTTTCCAGGTGAGCCATTAAATTTGGGATATGGCCAACTTGTATTGGATGACCCAAAAGTTGGATGTACTGGACTGGCTAGGGCGAGGGAGGAAAATGTAATGCAAAGTGACGTGTGGACGACTTTGTTGGCAGCCGAAACACGGTGGGAGAGAAAAGTTAGAAAAAAAAATGCGTGAAGCTTTCGCAATTCTCAGCTCTATTGGCCGGGGAACGACTAGGTTACAAAACCCCATTTTCCGTTCACTTTCTTCACTAAGAAAATGCGTTTTTTCGAAGGAGTAAGAACTTCTGTTAGTTATGTTAATTGTTTTTGTTGATTGTGTCAAAACACAGGAACACCAGAAAATAGGTCTTGTACAACTACTACTGTCCACCCTAATTGGAAGAAACTCTTGTCATATGACCAGTTCTCGTTCGTTGAAGACTCTACAGACGCGGTCTTTGAAGGAAAAATAACGGCGTGCTTAATGTAAGCCCGAGCCACATATTCGTTCGAAAAACATCTAGCAAACATAGATATGCTATTACCTTGCCTAATTACGCAATGATTTGTCAAGGTCGACTCTACTCTGAAGCATTCCGGAACGAAACCCATCTTGGAGCGTGGAACTCGAATGCTTCACAACTTGGCTAACCAGATGTTTTGTTACTCTGTTTACGTAGTGTGGATTTGCTGCTTTCTCATTGGTTTGGCAAATGATGTCATTGCATTTTTCAGCACGCATTCTAAAGATTGACTAGTACGAACATCTAGAGGGAGTGAATAGGTGTTTAAAAGAAGTCTTGACAAATAAATGTGGAATAAAATAAGTTATGAGCAAAGTCTGAATAAGGATCAGAATCTAATAAATGAGCCACCAGACTTTTAGTAGATGTTTAGAATCTGTTATGCGATGGAACAGACTTCTGAAATAACCTGTAAGTATGCAGTAGACTTAAATAAAAAGAGTTAAGGAAAGAGAATGCTGTACACGAGATTTATAGTGGTTCGGCTTAGATCAAACCTACGTCCACTCTCCCACGCTAACAGCCTTCTAGCTAGATTCCACTATGTTATCAACAAGAGATTACAACTTTGAGTGCAAACACTCAGTGGTAGATCACGCTATCTCATTAAGTCACTCTTTTGGTATTTCTCTCACAATCACAAATGTTTAAGCTCACCAAAGACAAGTGTATGATCGAAGGTCGCTCAGACTTTGAAATTATAAATTCTTCGTATATAAAGTTCTTGTCTTCAAGATCCAATTGTCAATCAATTAGATTGAGTCAATCAAATCTATCTTGATGTAGAATCCGAACCAGATCACTAGCCGTTATATATTTGGGGCTTGTATTACGTTCTGTCAAGTTGTCTCATTCTGAACATACTTTGTTCTGAATTTGCTACGTTTTGAGCTTGTGTCTCGTTTTGGACCTTGTCACATTCTGGACTTGTGTCTCGTTTTGGATGTAAAGTTTGAGAGTGTTCCGTCTAAAGTAAAGTCTGAGTGTCTTTCGTCTGAAATAAACTTTACAATCTAGACATAAGTCTAAACATATTCTGCTTTTGAACATATTTAGCCTTAAGGTTTGGACACAATCTGAATAAGTTCAGCTTCAGCATAGAGTCTGTCTTCTGGTTCTTTCAAGTATAGACTTCAACAATATCATTTACATGTTCAATCATTTGCATAGTCTATTACTCAACCATTAAATACGTTAGTAGCTTTTGATTTATTTTGTCATCTTCAAAACATCATAAGGGATTTCCCTAACAGACACTACCTCTGTGGCCCTAAAAACTCTTATTCAAATCATGAAAGGAGATAAGGTCCGTGTGCTCAATGAATTAACTGGGACATTTGGCACGATGACAGTCCTGACACAAAGCAATTTTGTTTGTTGCAGTTGCATCTAATGAAATGAATTCTCGTTGATGGTTGATCTAGTATCACTACCCGGGAGCAGCAAACTAGAGAGAGAAAGAGGATGGAGCATGAAGCTATCAGTGTGAAGAAGCTCGAGAAATCAAGACCCTGGAAGAGTGTGCAAAGCAAATGGATGCCTGCCATGAACAATTTTTTTTTGTACATTTTCATCGGTTCTCCTTGAAGGTTTTTGAGTATTAATTTCCCGTGCGAAGGTGAACCTCGAACTTCATGAACAGAGTCAAGAACCTAATGAATCAAAACCGCTCTTCTAGACATTTCACTTTTTAAATGAGTCTTTTCCTCTTATTAGGAACTTCCGATTTTCACCATCATCGTGTTTCAAGCAACTGTCCTTTTCCCTCTCGGTTTGATAACAGTTCCAGGTCAACATGGACTTGCAAATGACTAACATGTAAGCTTACAACCACTCCACTCTTTTAAGTCATTGGAACCAAAATAGTTTGGATTTCGATGGACGACCAACGATCCCCAGTAACTTGACCAGCTGGGGATCCTAGTGAGAAAAATCTCAGCCACTTAAGGGCATCACTTCGCATTCTGCCCCATTTCAGCAATGTAGTAAGCCAATGCTGCCACTTCATATGCTTCATCTGCATTGTGCATGTACAATATCAATCCTATGTAATACCAATGCCCTCAAAAAGATTTCTCTCGTCGGCCATTAGGCATATTTTATTCTCCAACCGAGCACGAAAATCCATTCTATACCCGAAAGAGCACCCGCACCGCTCATCTCCGGAGGTAAGGACCTCATTGAATGTTCAACTGTGAGAAAAATCCTCTTAAGGTATTTTGAAGTCGACAAAACATTTCCATCAGTCTAGTCGAAGACTTGCGAGACTCTCGACAAAGTCGAAGACCTCCGAGACTCAAGATTCAAAGTCTACTCTCATGGATAGTTTCCGGACAAACGACAAAGTTAAAACTTCTATTTTAATTCTATCTAGTATGGTTTTGACTCCAACGGTTAAGGAATATCTCTCGATTGGAATTAGCACTACAAGATCTTCTATTCGTATTCGAATAATCTAGATTCTCTAGATTCGCAACTTATACTTGGAAGGTTCTATTTATGGAAACCAAGATCCTGATTGTATGGGCGAGCAGGATTGATGGGCTATCAACATTTGCCTTAAGGAGCTCGAGATCTCTCTAAATTGATTCTGTCCAACGGGTTGATTGGAAGAACTTCTTTGGAAGGTGCTAACGGTAATGAAGGCATGAAGAAGTATTTAAGGGAGACGCTCAAGTTGTTCAAGTGTGCCGATGATAGAAAGAATTCCAAAGTCTGAATCTCCTTGTTATTTTGTGATCTTATTCTTCGAGCTATACTTGTAATCAAAGAGAGACTAAAGTGTGGTGAGACCTTGAGGAAGTGTAGTAGAAACTCTACACTTGTGGAATCAAGGGCGTGAGACGAGTAAATTCTCTTTTGATTCTTAGTGAAATCCAGCCGGAGGGGCTGTCCGTGCGGGAGAGTGGACGTAGGCTTGGTCTAAGCCCAACCACTATAAACTGAGTCTTGATTCTCTATCCCTAATCATTTTACTTTACATTGCTTTCACTTGCGCGATTATTGTTTTCAAATCCATAATCCTTCATCAAATAAATTGTCTATACATTATGTTAATTTAATAAAAATCATCTTAGTCACCTATTCACCCCCCTCTAGGTGCTCTTACTAGTTCTAGCAATTGGTATCAGAGCTCGTGTACTCGTTTATTAGAAGTGTTTTTACTTCGAATTAAAGATCTATGGCTAGTATGTTGCCAACGAGGGTTGGTTGAAGGTCAAAGCAACACCAGACCTCCATACTTTGATGGAAAAGACTACAAAGTATATGGAAAAACAAGATGAAAGCATTCCTAAGATCGAAAGATCCCTTGGAATGGGAAGTGGTAGACAAAGGAATCATTCCTGCTGCTGCATCAGAATTAGAGAGAGGAAAAGAAGTTGCTGCTCCTATTGAGATGACTCAAGAAGAAATAACCAAGAGACAGACTCTTGACGCTAAAGCCATTTATTCCTTATATTGTGCTTTATCCCCTACGAAAGTATAACAGAATATCCTCTTGTGATACAACAAAAGAAGTGCAGGATAGGCTTCACATTACCTATGAAGGAACCGATCGAGTGAAAGAGACAAGGATCAATATTCTTTTGGGACAATATGAAGTTTTCAAGATGAGATCAGGAGAATCAATAACTGATATGTTTAGTCATTTTACTGAAATTGTGAATGGTCTTGAATATCAGGGACATCTAATCTCAGGACATATGAAGGTCAACAAACTTCTACGTGGACTCTCTAAAGGCGGAATTACATAAAGACTTCAATAAGGGGAGACACGAGAGGATTGCACCACTCTCGTAGACGAACCGGTTGAAACTCTTCGTCTTACGAAGTAGAGCACACCAACGAAGAAGAAGATTCAAAAGGTAAGAAATCTATTGCCTTAAAGTCTAATGATTATTCGATGTTACGGACTCGAAAAGATCTAGATGATGAAGAACGGCACTCATGATAAAGAGATTCGTAAAGCTGAACAAAAAGGGAAGAAAATTCAATTGGAAGAAACAAAGCTCACAAAGGTTTCGAACAAATCAACAGAGGAAGATGATTCTAACAAAGAAGTGACTTGCTTTGAATGCAAAGAAAAATGGACACATCGGACAACCGTCCTCTCGGTTAAGGAAAAGGAAAGGAAAGGCGAGAAATACGAAAGGCACTCAAAGCGAGAGACTTGGAGTGATACTGAATGTGAAGAAAGTGATGATGATTATGCCAATGTCTGTTTGATGGCAAAATCGATTGACTGCACTGGAGGCAGATACTGACTCGAGATAGTGAGCTTGATGTTAGTAATCTAAAAATTTCTGTCAAAGTTTCGAAATATATTGATGAACTTTGTCTTAGTCTAAAAAACCTATCTTAAGAGGATCTCGAATTAAAAAGGGAGAATTCTACATTGAAGCAATAGGAAAAACTTTGGAAAGAAAAGTTTGAAAAGTTGGATAAGAACTTTACTATCTTGAAAGAAAACTCGAGACTGTTTCCAAAGAAAATAATCATTTGAAAAACGATATTTCTAACATATCAAAAAGATTTTCAAATGGTTCTAAAAAATTAGATAAGATTCTTTTGATACAAAGACCCTACTTTGATAAGTTAGGTCTCGGTATGACTTCTGAAACTATTCCACTAATTGATTTCCCAAAGGTGAAGGAAAGAATCAAACAAAGACCAACAAAAGTTGTTTATAAAAATCATTTCCAAAAGTCTTTGTAAAACCCGTTGGTAGAAATGCTGCTGAAATGTTCAAAGTGTCAAAGCTCGAACATTTTGAGAAAGAATATCCTTTGGTTTGGAGACCTGTTAAAAGGAATTGGACAAAGACTACTTATTGCTCTAACTCTTCTGGACCCAAAATGATGTGGGTACCAAAGAAGGCTTGAATCCTTTTTAATTGCAAGTCACTATCAAAAGGAAGATTAAATGGTATCTAGATAGTGGCTGCTCAAGACATATGACAGGAGACTCAGGCTGCTTCATAGAACTTGTCCAGATAGATGGAGAAAAAGTTTCTTTTGGTGGTAACAACAAAGGAAGAATTACTGGTTGTGGAACAGTAAAGATTGGAAGTCTATCAATCAAGAATGTCTCCTTAGTGGAAGGATTAAATTACAATTTGCTTAGCATAAGCCAATTGTGCGATACTGGATTCAAGATCAATTTCTAGGAAGGAACATGCTCAGGAATCAGTAAAGACTTTACTCAATCTTTTACTGGACGTAGACATGGAAATATCTATCTTTTGGATGTGAATCAAGAAAGATCACAATGCTTAATATCAGTACAAGATGAAGCTAATCTATGGCACATAAAGCTTGGCCATACCAACATGAAGCAAATTGCCAAGATCTCTTCCAAGAAACTTGTTCGGGGATTGCCTATTCTCAATTACCTAAAGTCGATCTATGCACACCATGCGTCTTGGGTAAACGGGTTAGAAACTCTTTTAAACCAATAAATAAAGTTTCCACTAATCGTGTACCGCTGCGCCTTACGCATATGGATTTGTTTGGACCTACAAGAACGCAAAACATTGGTGGAAAAAGGTTCTGCCTAGTAATAGTGGATGATTATTCACGATTTACTTGGGTCTATTTTCTTGCAAGTAAGTCTGAGACTTTCTCTCACTTTTCAAAATTTGTTAAGAAGGTGCAGAATGAGAAATGTCACACTATTTCAAGCATTCGTACAGACCATGGAGGTGAGTTTGAAAATCAAGACTTTACTAAATTCTGTGATGAATCTGGTTTTCAACATAAATTCTCCTCTCCATACACACCGGAACAGAATGGGGTTGTGGAAAGGAAGAATAGGTCTTTACAAGAAATGGTAAGGACTCTTTTAATTGAAAATAATATTTCTTCAAGGTTTTTGAAGTCATTTGTTTATTGCTTGCTATATTATTAACAGTATTTTTAAGGCCAATTCTTGAGAAAACTCCTTATGAAATTTTTAAAGGAAAGAAACCAATTGTTTCTTGTTTTCAAGTATTTGGTTGTAAATGCTTTATTCTAAAGAATGCAAATGATCGAGTTGGTAAGTTTGAAGAAAAATCAGATGAAGGATTCTTTTTGGTTACTCAACCGCAAGCAAAGCCTGAGAATATTCAACAAGAAGACTCAGACTGTGGAAGAATCAATGAATGTCAAATTTCAAGACTCTCCACAAATTCAGCCAATTCAGACTGAAGAATCAAAATCTGCTCCAGACTCTACTAAGTCTACCTCCCTCGAAGCAGTTCAAAATTCAGAAGTAGTATAACAAGTTGTTAATGAAGAATGAACTCAAGAAAATGATCAACAACCTATCAGACTATCCGAATCGGAAGCATAAGTCCGTCATCCCAAAGAACTCATTATTGGAAACGTTAATGAGGGGGGATTAGTACAAGATCCAAAAGGCGAGAAGAGTCTAGTCTTTGTGGCGCTGATTTCTGAAATAGAACCCAAAAATATAGAAGAAGCTTTAGCTTATGAAAGCTGGATTGAAGCAATGCAAGAAGAGCTCAGACAATTCAGCATTAACGACGTTTGGGAATTAACTCCAAAACCAAAAGGTAAATCTGTTATTGGAGCTAAATGGGTTTTTAGGAACAAAGTCAATGAAAAAGGCAAAGTGACAAGAAATAAAGCAAGACTCGTGGCTAAAGGATACACGCAAGAAGAAGGGATAGACTATGATGAGACTTACGCTCCTGTAGCAAGGTTAGAAGCAATCGGATTATTACTTGCTTTTGCATGCTATAAGAATTTCAGGTTATTCCAAATGAACGTCAAAAGCGCATTCCTGAATGGATTTATCCAAGAAGAAGTCTATGTGGAACAACCTCCTGGATTTGAAGACTCAAAGAAACCAAACTTTGTGTTCAGACTGAAGAATGCTCTATATGGATTAAAACAAGCTCCTCGAGCTTGGTATGAAAGGCTAAGTAACTTTTTAATTCAAAGTGATTTTACTAAAGGAAATGTAGATACTACTTTATTTATTAAAAATGAAGGTAAAAGCTTTTTACTTGTTCAAATTTATGTCGATGATATTATATTTGGATCATCTAATGAGACTTTGTGCAAGAAATTTTCTAAGTCTATGTAGGATGAATTCGAGATGAGCATGATGGGTGAACTATCCTTCTTCCTTGGTCTACAAGTGAAACAATTGAAAGAAGGAATCTTTATTCATCAAGAAAAATATGCAAAAGATCTTGTTAAAAAGTTCGGTCACGGAGAATTGCAAAAAGGGCGACATACCTATGTCAAATTCTTTGAAGATAGACAAAGATGAAGTAGGGAAGAAAGTCGACCAAAAACTATACGGGAGTATCATTAGTTCACTTCTTTATCTTATCGCATCTAGACGACATATTATTTAGTGTTTGCATATGTGCTAGGTTTCAATCGGATCCTAAGGAATCTCATCTAAGTGTCTTTGCTAAACGTATTATTAAATATATTGCAACTCTTGCTAAGATTGGTCTATGGTATCCCAAAGAATGAGACTTTACTCTTTTTGGTTATTCGGACGTAGATCTTGCGGGTTGTAGAGTTGAAAGAAAGAGCACTTCCACGGCACTTGTCAATTACTCGGTAACAGGGCGGTATCTTGGTTTTCAAGGAAGCAAAGTAACGTAGCTCTTTCAACAAACCGAGAATATGTAGCTCTTGAAAGTTGCTGTTCTCAAATACTTTGGATAAAACAACAACTACGGGACTTTGGAATCGAAGACTCTTGTATCGAGATCAAATGTGACAATACCAGTGCAATCAATCTTACAAAGAATCCTATTCTACATTCAAGAGCAAAACATATTGAGATTCGACATCATTTTATAAGAGATCATGTTCGAGAATAAAGAAGTCTTGATACAATTTATCGACTCAAAGAATCAAGCGGCGAGACATCTTCACAAAGCCGCTTTTTTGAGAAAAGTTTATTTGAGTCTATTCGTTCAAGACTCAACATTTTATCTCCGAAGACCGGTTGAAGTTCGGACTCGGAATCTAAGTCGAAAAGTATCGATTTAAAAGTTCGAGACTTAGAAGACCAAACGTCATTCTTGTAAGTTATTTCAATTACAGTTCATTTATTTGCTTAAATTGATATCTTGAAAAGGTAAGATTGCTTGTTAATCTCTAATTGATTTTATTAAGGTAGTTATTTCTTTAAAAAGGGTGGTTATCAATTTGTTTAAAAAGGCAGTTATTTTGAAAATGCATTTTCATTTTTTTCCTTTTGTGACGCTTCGATACCCCGTATCGATTGCCTTTTATACTCTCTCTCTTCCTCTTCTCATTTTACCCAAAAACCCTAGAACACAAATTTTCACTCTCTGAGATTTTCCTTCGCAAGTTCATTTCTTCAAGTTTTCACATTTCTTGCGATATAAGTGTGAAAGTTCTCTCAAAGACAAAGTGACAATATCGTACCAAAGGAAATCTTCTAGAATAGCAAACGAGGGGGACCACAAGGCTCGGGTGAGGGCCTACGCACTTGATCTTGCGAAGAAGGAGACTCCCCCAAGTGGACAGATGCATCAACATTCTCAACAGCGCACTTCTTCCACTAGATCACATGTTCGTAACCCTCAACATGCAGAGGAAAACATCATTGAGGATGCTGAACCAGTAAGATCTCTTAAGCCAGCTTTTGTATATAGGCTTTACTCTGCTTTGAAAGAAAGAGGTTCGGCGATGACGTTTATTGATGAGTTCTTGAAAGAAAAGGGCTATAAAAATGAGACTCATTTTCTAACTGTGATGGAACGATCGGGTGTTGTTCCTGGGCAAAGAAAGAAAGACTTTTGCTAACTTCCCAAGTGATCCACGATTTGGCGGTGTCACTCAGCATGAGGGGAAGGATGATGATAAGAAAATGTTTATGCATTTTAAGCCAAGGATGGGTGTGGCTGCACATCTTCGGGGAAAGAGAGAAGAATTGTTTCGATCGGAGGAACATAAGCAGGTGTATGCTAAATTGTTGAAGCGTGGGGTGATGAACCCATGAACTATGGATTTTGATTTTCTCGATCTGTTGAGCATCAACTTAAGGGGGAAGTTTGAGAAACTTCAACTTCATCAATTCTGTACTGAGAGCGAGGTTGCTCATTCTGAACTGACGGCTTATTTCTACTCTAACCTCAGTTTCCTTGATGCAAACAGCTTTTCATTTAGTGTGAGGGATAAAGAGTATGTGGTTGACACAGATATTCTGGCTGACATTATTGGTGTGAAAAGAGGAACTTTCCAATCAATTTTTGTGTTTGTTAGCCATGCAACATTGGAGCTTGCAAAAGATAGAATCGCAGAAGGACGTCTCTCTTATTCAAGGATGAATGCATCAAACATTCTGCTTCATAAAATTGTAATCAACTGTCTCAGACCCAAGTCGACATCGAAGACAGATGTATCCATTTCTGAAGCAAAGTTGATGTATGCCATCAAGATCGTCTATGGCGAAAGACAAGGGCAAACTCCCTTATTCTGCTCTCATCACTCGTTTATTCAGACATTTGAATATTCAGCCTCCCAACATTATGTGTGTGAAGACTATTGATCAAATGGTCATCGGGCTGAAGATGATTACGAAAATGCGTCTCAAAGAACTCAGCAAAAAGCTTGAGCGGTTCAAGGAGAAGACCTCTGTCAAGACCAAACAAGACTCATCTGCTGCAAAGAGGAAATGAAAAGATCCTATGACTGGTCCTACCAAGAGAAGGCGGGCGATCATCTTGCAGGATGAAGATAATGAGGATGACATTCCTATCTCTACTTTTGTTACACCACATCTGTTCCGAGCGGCGAGAACGTAACAACAAGTTGGAGAAGAAACCGAGAAAGGGAGTAGGGAGAAGGAATCCTTGCGACGGCGGAAGAAGAAGAAGAAGAAACAGCCAAAACAGACTCACAGATTCAGCCAGGAGAACAACAGGTAGAAGAAGGTCGTGCAGATTCTCCAGCAGAAAAGGAGGATAAAAAACAGCTTGACACTGAAGAGGTTTCTCAGCAAGAAGAATACTTCTCTCCTCCCGAAGGCATTGAAACAGGGGGAGATGTTCTAAGAGAAAGTGCTCCTCTTCTTTTAACCTTTACCAGTGCAAGTGTCAGTCGTTCACCTGCTGGTGTAGAGGATGTCCATGCTTCTCATTTTCCTGAGGAAGAGGCAACATCTCCACATGATGATCTCCTGGTCGATATTCGCTCCACCGGCTTAACTCCACAATCGACCATGTTGAAGCAAGCACGCAAACCGACCATTCGGGAGATTTTGGAAGACGCTTGAAATCATTTTGGAGCTCAAATGCTAGATATATGCTTTAGGATGCGAATTCCAGACACTACAGAATGAGAATCGTGACATGTTCATCTCCTTGCAAGATCAAATTAAATATATTCAACTTCAGGTTTAGGCCACTGCCAAAGGCACAGCTCTCACTCAACTGCAGGAGGATTTGAGGAAACTGGAGGAAACTGTCAAATCAATGGAAGACTTTCAATGTGACATCCCAAATTTCTAATTCTGTTTTCAATTAAATGAGACGGACTTTTCATCGACGCGCTTATGGTTCAATTCTCCGAGTGATCACTCACGAGATAACTAGTCTATCGGGTGAAGCCGTTAAGGAATTTAAATGCAATAGGCTTGAGAATCGACCATGAGTCGGTGCTCAACCGTATTAATCCGCAAGGATCATTACGACAACCGTCGAATCGAACGAGAGATCGTAATAGGTCGATTCGGCGAGATATGTGATTAGAGTGTGGGTGATTCCACCTGATTTCAATATCTTCGTCGACTGGCACTGAACTGATTATTCTATCGTTTTGGGTATACTGTGTCCGTATTTGAAACCTTGAGATTTTTACGACAATCGAGAGTCGCCAATGTGTCGAAGATTATGTCGTGGCTTGAAAATAATCAACCACGGGTCAATTGCACTGAAAATTTCTAAAAGCTACCCGGTAGATTAGGACGCGCTCAAATCGCGCCGAGATTGAAATTAAGTGATTTTAAACCGAATTCAGAAATTGAAAGTTACGCCATGTCACAATTCATTTTAGGAACGTCGACTCATCTTGAGAAGATTTTTCTACAAACCGAGATTTTGGCGGAAAAGCAAGGTAAGGCCGTCTTTGTTCGGGATTGTCGAGGGCCGTTTTGATCGAATCTTGGGGATGCAAGTTGGATCATTTGATGGGAAAAATCATAAGAAGGTCGAGGACACATGGACCGATTTAATTGAGCTTCAATTGGATGGAATTGAGAGAGAATTGAATGGATTGAATGGGGGAATGTCCAAAATTCGTAGCTCCCATGGCACACCACATTTTGCACCTATTGCCAAGCTTGTAGAGGAAGATTGGAGGAGAGAGAGTGGCTGAGGTCATGTGGTGTCATGGTGGGGGCAAAGCCAATGAGAGATTGGCAAGTGTTGAGCTCTAGAGAGCCCAAGGAGACCCCCCTCTTCAGCAGCCTTCTTCTCCCTTGTTTGTAGGCTTTCTCCATTGTTGTTGAAGGAGAGAAGCTCAGCAAAAACCAGAGGAAGACCAGCAGAAGCCGCGCCTCCGTCGTCGTCCAAACCGTCGACCGTTTTCCCCTCTGTTTTCCCCTCGTTCCAGTTTCTGCTCCAGCCGACCTTTCGCCAAAGATTCGAGTTAAAAGTTATCTTTCCGTGAGAATCAGCCAACGCTCCACCCACCACCGTGACGAGCACTCCAAACCCGTACCGGAGAACTTCACCGTTCGCCGGAACAATTCTCGGTAGTCCCGAAATCCCGTGAGAAGCTGCCGCTCGCGACCGCCTGGTTCCGCCCCGCTCCGCTTTGTTTCGCGTTTTCTTCTTTGTTTCGCCCCTTTCCGACCCTTTCTTTGCCCATCCCAACCTCCAATAAGATTTCCTTGACCCGGGAGCCGCGGTTGCTAACCACCCGCTCGCCGGAGCTCCGAGCGGCTTTGTTTTCGCCGTTGAAGTTGCTTGGTTTCTTCTCTGCAGTTCAGCCCATATCAGAAGCATAATACAGCAAGGTTTTGGAGACTTCGTGGCTCGTTTTCAAGCCCTTCCCGGCCTCCGTTGGTGTCGCCGCTTCGGGGTTTATCGACCGCCTTGGCATCGTGGTCGCCGTGAACTCACCGGCGCGCAAACCGGTGAGTTTACCTTCTAATCCTTGCTTAGTGAGTTAATTATGCTTAAGGGGTGTTTAGTTTAGTCTAATTAGGTTTAGGTGGTTAGATTAGATTATTTAAATGTTAATTAGATTAGTTGTATGATTAGTTTAGTGGTTGATTAATTAGGGCTAATTGAATGTTTAAATTAGTATAATCTTGTTTAAGCCCTAATTAATTATTTTTAATTAATTAATTATTTCGAATTTTATAAATATTATTTTATTAAATTATATTATTATAATATATTATTTAATTATTTAATTTAATTTAATTATTTAATAATTTCGAAAATTTTGCCGGATGGCCAGGTCATTAGAATTTCGCACAGCGATCGCGGCGGTGCGATCGGTTTTGTGCTAATAGTATGTTTAATTGAGAAATTGAATGGAAAGGATGATTATGGTTAATTATTCCAAAGTGTGGAATTGAATGAAATTGGAGAAGTTTTGGTATTTAACTTGAAAATACTCGGTGTTAGCTTATAGCATTGTGATTGGTTTGCATGACCTGTTGAATTGTTGGTTCTTATGGGATTGAATACCCAGTTCTTTAGTTTATATATATATATATATATATATATATATATATATATATATATATATATATATTACGCTTCCGGTGAGCTATTATCTATATATTCAACTTTTGGCGAGCTATTATATTATCTATCGGCTACGCTTGAGTGAGCTACCGTTTATATATTACAGCTTTGGAGAGCATATGTCATACTAACGACTGGTTTGATAGACGGTATTGAATGATAGATAGTATTGGTTGATAGATGATATGAATTGAGCGACGTATGAATTGTACTGACGTGCAGGAATGGATTGAGGCGAGGTAAGTCCTAAATCCTCTTTGTGTGGCTAGAACGCCCTGGGGCATATTGTCTTTCTAATCGAGTCTTAGAGGGTAGGACTCGCTGAGACATTGTCTCACCCCGTCGTGGGCTCAACATTTTCGGGTCCTTAGATGGCGGATCCTCCGGAGCTTTTTGGTAGACCGGTGAGGGTCGGCGAGAGGATTTTTGACTTCGCCGATCCCGACCGAAGAGGCGGCGAATGGATCTCGACTAGCTAGTCTTAGGACGACTTAAGTTTTGAGGTGATCTTCTATAGATCTTTTGTTAATAGACTAGTCCTGTAATCAAACTGGTTTGATGTGTATAAAAGTGTGTGGTTTGGTTTTGAAAATGTGATCCTACTTTTCTATCCCAATTGAGTTTTGTCTGGGGATTATTTATCTGCTTCCGCATGTGTAATTAAATGAATGGGTCGGCGACGTGTCCTAGGAAGTCGCATATTTCTATCGACCGCAGAGGGATGTGCGCGCGCTCGGAGGATCGGGGCGTGACATTCAACTTGTTCGCATTCCTCGCGTACCCTGACTTTTTCACCTTTTTATGCTGATAAAAAGGGGGAGAAGTTTTTGCAGATTTTTATTCCAAACTTTCAACTTTCATCTTTTGAACATACTTTGGTTTTAATATTTTGATGTGGATCTGTTTGACTTTATCTTTGGTTTGGATTTGAGCTTTGGATTACTTGCTTATTATTGCAGTACTTTAAGCTATTAAGTTAGATCAAGATAGTTGATTAATATCTGTACAAGATTAACTTGTTTTCTGTGGATGCAGATCTGTGTATATGACAACTTTTACTGTCTTTATCCTAATCTTTTATGAGATATCATTGCTAGCTTAAATATTGTATTGCAGAGCAATAGTATTCAAATCTGCAAGAAAGTTTTGTCACTATCAAAAAGGGGGAGATTGTGAGAAAAATCCTTTTAAGGTATTTTGAAGTCGACAAAACATTTCCATTAGTCTAGTCGAAAACTTGCGAGACTCTCGACAAAGTCCGAAGACCAAAGTCCGAAGACCTCCAGCACTCAAGATTCAAAGTCTACTCTCATGGATAGTTTCCATCGACAAAGTTAAAACTTTTATTCGATTCTATCTAGTATGGTTTTGACTCCAACGGTTAAGGAATATCTCTCGACTGGAATTAGCACTACAATATCTTCTATTCGTATTCGAATAATCTAGATTCTCTAGATTCGCAACTTATACTTGGAAGGCTCTACTTATGGAAACCAAGATCCTGATTGTATGGGCGAGCATGATTGATGGGCTATCAACATTTGCCTTAAGGAGCTCGAGATCTCTCTAAATTGATTCTGTCCAACGGGTTGATTGGAAGAACTTCTTTGGAATGTGCCAACGGTAATGAAGGCATGAAGAAGTATTTAAGGGAGACGCTCAAGTTGTTCAAGTGTGCCAGATAGAAGAATTCCAAAGTCTGAATCTCCTTGTTATTTTGTGATCTTATTCTTCGAGCTATACTTGTAATCAAAAGAGAGACTGAAGTGTGGTGAGACCTTGAGGAAGTGTAGTAGAAACTCTACACTGTGGAATCAAGGGCGTGAGGCGTAAATTCTCTTTTTGATTCTTAGTGAAATCCAGCCGAGAGGGCTGTCCATGCGGGGGAGAGTGGACGTAGGCTTGGTCTAAGCCGAACCACTATAAATCTGGAGTTTTGATTCTCTATCCCTAATCCTTTTACTTTACATTGCTTTCACTTGCAGCGATTATTGTTTTCAAATCCTTAATCCTTCATCAAATAAATTGTCTATACATTATGTTAATTTAATAAAAATCATCTTTGTCACCTATTCACCCCCCTCTAGGTGCTCTTACTAGTTCTAACACAACCCACCATATGCATGTGAGACAACATTCCTATAATATGTAGGGTCACTAGTGAAACCATGAATTTGCAAAAACCATCTACAACAAAATCAAAGTGAATCACAAGGCAATACAAACTTCTACACAAAGATTACCCAGTCCTTGCATATGATTGTCGACAAACCAACTACAATGAATACCGCTACAAGTATTAGAAATTTATAACATGACAAAGCTAGCGAAAGGACCCCCATAGCAATGAGAAGGCAACACAATATAAAGCAACCATGCCTAAAACTAGGAAGTCCAGTTGGGTTTAGCAACAGCTTGCGAAGTTTCCATGAGAGTTGTTTTGCATCTAACACTAATGCACAAGCCAATTTGAATCAAAGGATGCTGCAAGCAGCAAACCCATTAAACAGCATTAGGTCATTTTAACTGAACTTCTCGCATTTCTAAAGAAATTCCCTCTCCCTATTCAGAAAAAAGATAACAGAGAAAAGAAAGAGAGGGGGGAAAACAATATTACATGCAAAACACTCAATAAATTGAAACACATGAAAAACAAAAACTACTAAAGTGATCTCTGCCAATCATGTGACAGCAAGGAAGAGAAAAGAGAACCAGTTGCATAAATGATGGAACAAGCTAATACAAGAGTGCTCACATGGTTTGAGATAAAATTCAACACGTGAAGATCATAAATACGAGCTGTAAACTGCAAAGAGTAGTGACTTTCCAAATATGAGATCTTTCTCTCTTTGTTGAATAACTCATACTTCGAAATTTCTAAAGACACTTCAAGTTCAAGCTTTTTAGAAACATAGCTTGACCCTATTCATGCACACTGATGCAAAATTCCATGGCTCTGACATCAATAGATAAATCTCTGAAGAGCTTGAACTTAAAGCATCTTTGGAACTATTTGAAGTATGAGTTGTTCGACAAAGAAAGAGATCTTGTATTTGTAGAGACACTACTCCTCGTCCCGTTTTCTTTTGTAATTCGAGACACAGCTATTCTTTTGACTGGTCTGAGTCCGTTTAGTGACGTGATGATCTAACTCAAGGATGTGGAGACATAATTGCGCCTTATCTCTGGGGAACACTTCAGCATTGTTTGTGCCTTTTAATCTCAAGATTCTCAGAGAAATCAATCTGGTAATGTCGCAACGTCCACTCAGATTTCTGCAGTTGGTGAAATCCAACTCTTTGAGCTCCTCGAGATGTTCTATGGCTTCAGGAAATCTTTGAAGGAAAGTACGAGCCATCTTTAGCACTTGAAGTTTATTGCAATTCTTGACACAAGGAGGCAAATGATCAATTGAGGTGTATGACAGGTCCATTTTCTGCATCTGACGAAGCTCTCCAAGACATGTGGAAGCGTGTTTAGCTGTCTGCAATTGCTTAAAGCAAGCTTCCGAATACTCTTTAATAATCCAATGGAATCAGTGACCTCGCACAATGCTTTACATTCGCAAGCACTGAGAATTTCAAGTGCCGGCAGAAAGCCTTCCTCGAATTGTAGTTTTGCAATAGTAGTTCCATCAATGAGAAGCTCTTTCAATACTTTCATGGAAAGCAGCGCTTGCGGCAAATCTTTAAACGATTTGCAATGCTTCATGTTTAAGGAAACTAAATTCTCAAAATTAGAAATGGTTTCATTTGGCTTTAAATATAAATAACCTTCCAGGATCAAGCATTAAATGCCTTGAAGCTTTCATATGGTTATTAGTACTTCAGCTATAAACTCTAAAGTTAAAGTGCAGGGCACATTTGTATGTACATAAAAAAAGTGCAAAAGCGCAAATAAGAAGCATTACCTCCATCAATTGTTCCCAGTCTTTCAAACTCAATTGGACTGAGCTTGAACATAAGTTGAGAATTATCGGGTCTTCCATGTTGAATGCAAACAACTTAGATTTCTCTTGGCATCCACACCAATCAAGCCATTCTAGGTTAGGAAGAATATTCTCAGGATTTCCTTCAATATCAACTTTGTCCAACTCGAGAAACCTCAGATTCGATAGATGACGAAATGCTTCACCATCAATTCGTTTAAAATTGGAGGCTACTTGAAGAGATATAACCTTGTAGATACCCTGCCAATTAGTTGAAAATATGGACGTGTGAAATTCAGACAAAGATATATGCAATGAAATGATGATATCTACAGGAAAACTTGACAAGAATACTGGAGAAATTTCAGTGTTTTCGCTCATAAAAAGGGGCTGGAATTCAAGAAGGCTGCTCTGGAGGCTTCTCTGGGAGAGAATGGTGTTATAAAGGGACCGGAATTCAAGAAGGCTGCTCTGGAGGCTGCTGTTGGTGGTATAAAGGGACGGTTTTACGACGATCTCTTCAGCGGGTAAGTGTGATGACTCGATTGATCTCGCTTTACTTGTTTAGCTTGCAAAAGGATAGGAGAATTGGCTTGTATATTAAGATGCTCACCACGCTTTTTCTGGGATCCAATTTAACTTCTGGAGATTCCAATTTTTTCTTGCCTTTTTAATCGCGATGCATGTGTTTACATCGTATCGTCTCCCTGCAGTCTTCCTCGTGTTTTTTCTCTGGGTTGATTGATGTCATCGGTGCCCTCTGTATTTTCCCTGAGATCAAACCATTCCATAACCGATCTGGGACCTTATTGAAAAGTCAAGAGGAAAACCTACCGCTGGCCACCTCTCCCGAACCTTATCTCTATAATTAAAAAAATAAAAAAGGCAAACTCCGTTTCTCATTTTGTAGGTTTCGAGAACTAGAGGATTTCATTTCAAAACTTTGGAAACTCCTGAGAATGGATGAACAAGGATTGGCTAAAAATTTAGTTGGAATAGAGAGATGTGCCAGAGATGATGCGAAAGCTTGGTTTCGATTATCAGAATGGACAAATTGTCAAAGAACGGAAGCTGACAGTGACAGGGAGATGGGTGCTTGTAATGCGGGGTCAGTCCGGGGTTGGCAAAACCATTCTCGCAAAGGAGGTATACAGCAAAATCCGTCACCTCTTTGAAGATTGTTGTTTTCTTGAAAATGTTCGGGACAACTTCAAACAGAAAAGAGTCTGCAGAAGAAGTTGATTCGTGACCTCAAGAGAGGAGTATGTCCCGAAGTGGAATCCTCCACTGAAGGTACCATAATGATAAAACACCTATTCCAAAAAAACGGAGTTCTTGTTGTACTAGATGATGTGGATAACTTCAAACAAATCGAACCATTGGCCAAGGAGCTAACTTGGTTTGGTCTGGGAAGCACGATCATCCTCACAACCACAAAAGAAGATGTTTACAAGGTTCGGGAAAGCGAGGAACAAGACATTTTCTATAAGCATGGACATGAGGTTAAATTTATGGATGAAAAACATGCTCTTGAACTTTCCCGTGAGTGTGCTTTTGTAATACCCCTTTTAGGGCGCATTTGGTTCCCAAGAATAAATTCCGATAAAAAATGATTCTTTTTTATTTTGTTTTCAAAAATAATTTTTAAACATTTTAAAGCTAGTTTGCAGAATCGTCCAAAATTTCTATTAAGCCGTATGGTAATTGCTCAAAATTTCTCGATTCGGAATAGAATTGCGTTTAGTACCGTAGTCAAAATTTCTATTCCAAATTGTTTTCTTTAATTTTTAAATAATTTTATTACCTTTTTCCTTTTTCTTTTTTTTTTTTTTCCTTTCTCTTTCCCATTCTTCTTCTTCAAGTGGCCGATCGCCGATCCGGCGTTGGCCGACGAGGGCCGGCGACCTCACCGGAGCGTCACCGACCCTTGGCAAGGCTCACCGGGGCACCAGCGAGGCTCGACCTAGTCAGATCGCGAGGCTCGCCCCGGTCCCGCCGAGGCTCGCCCGGCCATCGGTGGGGCTATGCGAGCCTCGCAGGGCTAGGCAAGCCTCGCCAATGGCCGGGCTTGCCTCTGGCGAGCTTGCCGGACCGGTTGCCTACGACTAGCAACGGTGGGCAGCAGACGGTGGCGAACGGCAACCACGGTAGTGGATGAAGAAAAAGAAAGAATTGCTCCCGGGAACAAGAAACAACCTTTTTTTTTTATTATTCTTCTTGATTCTGTTCCAAATCTACTTTCAAGAACAAAAAAATAGAAATTTGTTCTCAAGAACAAAAATTTTTCCAAACACGATTTTATTCCAAAACTACTCCAGGCAACAAAAGAATAGAATATGGCACTGTTTGGAAGATTACCAAACATGTCCTTAGTCTTAGTCTTGGTCTTGGTCTTGGTCTTGTCCCGACCGAAGATTTGTCTACTTCTCTCTCTGCCTTTCTTTTTTATTTTATTCATTTTGATGTTTTTGGCAGTTCTATCCTCCCAATTACCGGGTTAGGATCTCCCCAAGGGAAATCATTACACAAGGTACAGTTAGGAGATATATGTAACAAATAGAATTGCAATTATGGATTCATTATGAGTTTTACATGACAGTAAAAATTCAATTACATAACAACAGTAAGTCAAACAACAAGCAGCTTGGTACCCCCGCACAATTGGATTACCTCCGCGACACTAAATATCTTCTTATTTTGCATAGACCTTTGCCCTTTTCTTCCTCCATGAACATATAGTCCAAACTTTGTAATCCTCCTATACATAAGGTCCTAAGATGTGTGAGCTGTTAAAAAATGGGAAATACATTTCAACGCCTGCTCTTGTCCACCTCTATTTTTTTTCTTAATAGTTTTCGTAACCTAGATGCATGAACATAAAGATCCAATTACCCGAAGAACCAAGAACACCTTGCATGTTGAACCAATTAACTTTAGATCTTTGGCTTAAGTAGGTGGTCTTGATACAGAGCAATTTACATATAATTAGTAAAATTTGAATAGTTGAATAGGGGCGATCTTCAGTTTCTAAGTTCAAAACTTGATATTGCAACCAAATACCAGGATTTTCTTTTATCAGGATTCCCTCTCTTTTTTTGTGCATTTATTGTACCTTTTCTCAAAATACATTGACAACTCACTTTCAACCCAGTTTTTGTTTTAAACGTTTGTTTTTCAGTTGTATTTTTTTTTTTTTTTGGATTGATAATTAAATTATGTTCGAGTTTATCTCGAAAATAACCTGCAATTGATCACAGCATCCCAACCAAATAGTATTATACATGGACACGCACAAAAAGAGGCATTCGAATTAGATAATTCATGTTAGGCTCATTCTAATTTAATACTTTCCAATTAGTATACGTACCTCCAAGCTAGTAACACGACAAGGCATGAGACTGCAGCCTGAATAACGGGTTATCGGCTCTACCTGATCTATGAACTTTCAATGCCACTCTTTTGGATGATGCTACGTTTCATCCAAGTAAATAGGGCTCCAAATTTTGCCGAAAAGGTATTTTCCAATGGCTAGTCAAAATAATAACTATCCAATCACCTTGACGAAGATGCCTTATGCATAGCCAACCGATGTTAAAAGACGAAAAAACCCTCATTTAACAATGCAGGGATTAAAATCGAGTCCCCGTGCCACCAAGGTCAATTCTCTGTCCGGGACGTTGAAGATTTTTTAGGATATGTCATCTCCCTGAACGGAAGTACCCATGGCATTGCAATGAAAGGACATCCGTGATCCTCCGGTATTGCCAAATTAAATTGTTCTTGGGCGATTTTCAATCCTTACATCACTTCGTCGTTCAGTTGGCCTCAATTGAAAAATTCTGCTTCTCTTTCGAAAACCAGTTGAAGTTGAGATGGCCAAGAGTTTGTTTGGAGTAATAACGTGAAGTCTCGTAATGGTAAATGATTTTGGGAAGTTTTGGTTGGAGTATATGGATTTGATTTGGAAGAAAAAACAATCCTACGAAAGTCCAGCGGAAAGACAAATTAAGATTATGAGTTCGGGAAATAATTAACGTTCAAAGTCTTCCAGAAGAGGACATGTGACATCCTGAATTTCGATCCCGTTCTGAATATATGAAATAGGCATCTCGTCGACACGCCTATGGTCCTTTTTTTTTAAGCTGATCACTCATGAGTTAACCAATCTATTGGGTGAAGCCGTTAAGGGATATAACCGCGGTAAAATCCTTAAAAGCTACCCGGTAGGTCGGATCGGACTAAAATCGCGTTCGGTCGATTTTAACCACGAAATTGAATTCGGTTTCGGGAATCGGATATTCAAGCATGTCACAGTTCATTTATAGGATGTCGTCTTGTCTTTCGGAAAGGTTCCGTCGAATTCGGGATTTTTACAGAAAATCGATTCGGACGTCGCGGAAATTAGCGGAAAATTCGGATTGGCCAAATTGAGGAGAATTTTGACTTCCAAGCTGAACTATTTGGCATTTGGGACTTACAGAAATGGTATAGGATTTTCTTCAATGGAATTGGACGTCGAATTGGAGATTTTCGGGAATAAATTGAGCCTAAAGTGGTGAAATTCGGACCTTAGGATGGGGCGTGCAACATTGGCATCAATTTGGATAATTGTGGATTTATACTTCAAAAAAATAATTGGGGAACAATAAAGGATAAATATGAAGAATTTAGAGGCCAAATCATGATGATTTAGATATTTTTATTTGGACTTTCGAGGCCTCTCTTGCAAGGTTGCCGTGCACGCCGTCCCTTCCCCCTTCGCATCTGCGATTCTCTCCATCTCTCTTTCGTTCGACCGCCTCACCCAACCGAAGCTGCAGTTTTCTTTTCCTTTCATCTCACGGACGCTGTCCGTGAGCGAAGGCCGTCCGAGTCACCTTCAACGCCACCGAAGCCCTCTCCACTATCTCTCTCTCTTTCACTCGGCCAGCCCACGAATTCCACGGATTCCTCTGCTGCAGCTCCCGGCGCCAACACCCCAACCGGTCGGCCACCATCTCCCACCGAACTCTCCTTGCCACACGTCCACGCCTCCAACACCCTTGGTCAACTAAAAGGATTCTTCCCCAGCAGTGTTGACTACCCCTGCCAGCAGCCACGCAACCGAAGCCTCCACGGACATCTTCGCCAGCAGCTGCTTCCGTCCATGCGTCATCAGCTCGCGTGTCTTCGGCCAGTTGAAGCCTCGAAGCCCACAGCAAACGAAGCAGCATCATCGTCCCACCGAAGCCACCGAATTCCCCTCCACTTCGCCCACGCGTCCAAGCCCAGTTTCTTCGGTCAGCTTCAGCGAATGGTTGACCCTTGCACAGCCAGTGTTCGCCAGCTGCCAGCCCATCCACCTTCATCCACCGAGCGACTCACGCCGTTCTCCAAGTGTGGCCGATCTTCAGCTCGAAGACCCCAGCGAAGCCAACGAACTTCACGGCCCAGCAATCTCCAGTTTGGTTGAGGTCCACGGGCCCAACTTCTCCACGAATTTCGGACCCAGCCAAGCCCTGCAGCAGCCCAAGTTCTCAGCCCACATTTCAGCCAAGATCAGTCCATGAATTGAGTTCTTCGGCCCAGCATTCGAAGCCCATCTTCAGTTGTGTTCAAGCCCAGCAGTTGGGCCATTTGAAGCCCACAAAAAGTTTAGCAGTCTACTCCAGCCCAACTCAGCCAAGTTTTGGGCCCAACAGCTTATTCAGTTCAGCCCAAGGAGCAGCCCATCTTTGGTTTAAGGTCCGATTCCAAGCCTGTGGTTGTCGTCGCGAGCCCAAGTTCGGCCGCCATCGCGCCGTCGTCGTGGTGTTCCGATCTTCACTTTGCCAAGTGAGTTTTACTCACTAATGCTTTCTTAGTTTGCTAATGATGCTTAGGGGTTGGTTAGATTTAATTAAGTGTACTTAGGTGGTTAGATTAGTTAGAACAAGTAAATTAGTGACTTAATGATGCATGTTAGGTGGTTGAAACTAGATGTCGTTAGCAGCCAGAGAGCTTCTAATATTTATGAATGCATTTCGGGATTTTCTCGACCGGGTTCCAATGAGGCATCACAGCACTAAATTGGATTTTTAATATTTATTTATTTAATTTTCGAAATTAATTATTTAATTATTTATTTTTCCGAAAATTCAACCGGGATGGCTCGGTGGCCACCGGAATTTCATGCGATGATCGATGGTCAGTCCGTCGTTTATTTAATTGAGCTTTATTTTATGCTAAATTGATCTATGAGTGATTTTAGGATTTATTCCTAAATTGAATAATCTTTGGTTATTAATTGAAAAATAACCAGGCATCGGTTGACAATGCCAAAAATGTTTTGGTAGACTATAGAAAATGGTGGGATTTATAGAAAGGAAATTATAATATTTTGGCTAAGGTCGACCGTGTCCCCACACACGGCTATTTTATCGAGAAAGATAAAAGATGGAATGGATTGAATGGTCGGATAAGATACTATATCGCCTATGGACTCGATATGTCGGCAAGCGAGAATAGTATCGGTGTACTATATCACCTACGGGCGATATGTCGCCTAGCGCCAGCACACTTTATCGTTTAGAGTGAGCACCGGAGGTATACTATATCAGCTTGCGGGTGATATGTCAGCTTAGCGAGAGCAGTATACCAGTATACTATATCAGCCCATGGGCGATATGTCAGCTTAGCGAGAGCAATATACCTTAACCCTATCAGCTTAGTGTGAACTATACTATCTATATATCAGCTTAGAGTGAGCAGTCCCAGACTATGGTCGGACTTATAGATAGTATTGATTGTACCGACTGAGGGAAAGGTTGTGATAACATGTAATCGACTAAGTCGATTGATCATTACTTTGATCTGATGTTGTGAATTGATTGATTGAATGGAAATGACCGATGAATGGTTCGATTGAGACGTAATCGACTAGGTCGATTTGATTGATGCTTCGATCTGTGATGTGATTGCTTGGGTGCCCATTTAATTTGTGCTAATATGCATGGTGGAATCTGAGGCCAAGGTAAGTCCTTTGACTCGTGTTGTGCATAGGCAGCCCTAAGGTGTATTGGCTTACTAATCGGGTCTTAGGGGGTAGAACTTGCTGAGATGTAGTCTCATCCCGGTTGTGGGACAACATTTCAAGACCCTGATGAGGAGCCTGAGGAGAAAGAACCCAAAGAAGAGTACCTGGAGGAGAACCCCGATGATGATCCCGAGTACGACCCGGATGAGGACTGAGATGCCATCCTCTTTTGTGAACCCTGTTTATAGGTGGTTGAGTGTGAAACTAGACCTTTGTTAATAGTATGGTAAAATACTTTGAGGTGTGATTGTATAAAAGTTTGGTTGTGAATTTCAGTATGAAAATTATGGCCCTGCTTTTCTATCACATTACTTTATTGTCTAGAGATTTTTAACTGCTTCCGCATGTGCTATTGAAAATGAAAGGGTCGGCGATACGTAGTCCTGGGATATCGCAAATCTTTAATCGACCAGGTGAGGGATGGGCGCATGCCCGAGGATTGGGGCGACAAATTAGGATTAGTTAAAAAACAAACAACCATGGAGGTTGTCGGCCTCAATTGGAGCAAATCGACGGAGGTCACGACCTCCATGGCCATGGATCTCTCTATCACTCCAAAAAAATAGAAACGGCCTCACGCAACCACAGATCTGGGGTTGCGCGAGGTGAGCGCCCTCCGTGGACACAGGTAGCGGCCCTAGATCAAGGGTTGCCTAAAGCCAATGAGGTTCGATCCAAGCTAGTGGTGTTGAATTAGACGTCCTGAGCTTGGATCCGACCTTAATGGCGTTGAATTTGACACGAGCACCCTTGCCTCCGTCCCCCTCCATTAACTGACAACGACTCAATCTTCTTCCTTGCCTTCACTGTTGGCTCTTCAACTTAGTCTTCTTCGAAGGAAGATGAATAGATCGGGTCGCCGGGTTGGCCGAACCTCCATTGAGGTTGAATGGTGTTGATTTTGACATGAGCTCGTCTCTAGTAAGGGCGATCCTCGCCCAGCGCTCCTTGGGCATTGCTGGTGGCCGGCCATCGCTTGAAACCAGCCACATGGGAGAAGGAAAGAAAAAAAGGAGAAAAAAAGGATGAAAATGCTCTTGACCAGCTGAAAAGATCAACTTCAAGCCCTTATTTGAAATCAAATTTACTTTAAATAATGGCCACTTTAGTCCCTTATTTAAAATAAGATCCAATTTTAAATCATTATTTAAAAAAATAAGAGCACTTCAGACTCTTATTAAAAAAATTTCCAATTAGTTATAAAAAGTTAAGATGGACAAAAATAAAACACTCAAATTCCATTCTAGGTATAAGTTCTTTATTCTTGTTAATTAAAGCTTTAATTGATTTCATTCAAGTAATATGATTTAGTCCAGTGGGAAAATTACATTGAATAAATAAATTCACTTTGAGAAATGGAATAACTTTTGTTAACATATAACACAATCCTTTTTTTTTTTTCCTTTTAATCATGCAGATTGTCAAATGGAATAAATTACGCGTGTTACTTTTATATTACAAAAATAGATATCTTTCCCAAACATGCAATAAAAGTTTGAAGAAAAAACAAAGTTTGCATTGCAATTCAGTTAGAAAAAACGATCATTTTATATTTGTCTTATTTTTATTTTTTAATTTTTCAAAAATAGAATCCATTATTATACATGAAAGATAATCTCTTGTTATTTATATTTTATGTGATGGAAGTTTGTTTGTAAAACAAACTAGGTGCATTTCTCTCTATCCCACATAGGAAAAATGGGAGGAAATTGGGCAATATATAAGTGTGAGATTTCTTTTGTATACCAAAATAAATGATTGGGTGTGAGCTAGCCCTCATCATACCCGCGTGCAGGTGCGCGAATAATTACGCAATTTTGGCACAATTATTAGGCGCACTTAGCACTTTGTTTCCTAGAGAGATCTTGAAGAAATACTAGAATTGCTATCTAGTATTCTCAATTTTGAGACTCTGTTGTATCCTGAAGGATATTTGCCGGTGACCATTAGCAACTTTGTGGGGGCAAATAAATCCTTAAAGAAAGTGATATCACGCCTCAAAGTCCGACTCGAGTACTCTAAAGATCCGTCTTTCATTGCCGCGCCGTAAACCCCCTGGTGACGCTAGCGCAGGACCCACCACCACGGCGTCACGCTTAATACCACTAGCGACCACGCAGGATTTCAACCCGTCCCCGTGAGGAGATGGCCAACGCGGCCATCACATGGGGTGGTATCCGTCTTCATTGTTCTACCTTATTCGAAGCAGTATTTTCACAACATTATGTTCTCAGGAAACTCAACATTATGACGTTTATTTATACCACATTAATCTTAGACCTTCGTAAAGTATGATATTGTTTTTCACAAAATTATAAAACAAGTTATACAAATCTCATCTTTTTCTCTTACATGACACCTCAAATCAATGGATTACTAATGATTCAAAAATTTGCACTATGGAAATGCCCGCGCCTAATATCAAATAAATCAGCGGTTTGCTCGATTCCTCCTCGTTTTAGTTAATCTTTCATCATTAATTTACCGCATCAATTTTCATTATTAATTTACTACATCAATTAAAAAAGTCTTGAGAAAGACTTGCGAGAGAGACCGCGGGCACCCTGAGGGGTTAAAAAAGAAGAAAAAATCACCGACCAGGCAGTGTCAAAATGACAGCGCCGTTTTTTGAAAGGAAGTATCAGCGAGTGTCAAACAGCACGCAGCAATTTTGGGCCTTAAACGAGCATGCAAAATATCAGACGAAGCTCAGATACATTAAAAGGAAATATCAGCAGATACATTAACAATTATCCGGATAACTTCCAGAGCATAGCCAAAGCTAAGTAGAACAAAGACCGGTTTCAATAACCTTGTCATCCAAGTTATAAAGTGATGAAACAATGCTTCTTCATCAACAGGTCAGACACCTTTGCCTTCAATTTTGGACTCAAATGCACGACGATCAAACTAGGGGGAAGTGCTGGCAACTCATGAAGCTTGTCGCAGCGACATACATCAAGAGTCTCCAGCTTCGAAAGATGCTTGATTTCAGGAGGTAGGCTGGAAATAGCAGAACTTTGCAACCTCAACATTCTCAGATTTTCTAGCTTCCCAATATATCTAGGAATGTCCCCTTCTATATTCCTACACAAGGAGGCATCTATTTCTTCAAGGCTATGTAAATGCCAAATAAAACTAGGAAATTTTCTTATGAAGCAATAGTGCATCTTTAACACTCTCAACCTCTGCAGATTACCAAAGGAACCCGGCAATTCAGAAATGCATGTTCCTGAAATATCCAGCTCCTCTAAAGGGCTTCCCAATTGGCCAATGGACTCTGGCAGTTTTCGTATCCAATGACAATTCCTCAATGACAAGCGTTGGAGTTTCTCTCCAACTCCATTGGGGAGATTGGTAATATTTGAATTATTTGCTGAGAGTATTGAAAGTGATGTCAGGTGTTCAACTTCTTCTGAATCACTTCGCAAAGAAATATCACGCACAGAAGTCTCATCAATGAGGAGCTCTTTCAAAGCTTTCAAAGCACCCAGTTCGGCAGGCACCCTGTTGAGTTCAGTGCAGGACTTCAAATTTAGGCAAAGCAATTTTTCAAGACCCCCAATTGAAGGATCTAAATGGACCAACCGAGAGCATCGCTCTAGAATCAGTATCTCCAAGTTTGGAAAGCTAGACAATTTTGGACTTATCAATAAGTCAGTGCAACTAGTGAGATTTAAGACTTTCAACTGCTCCATTTGTAAAACAGGAGAGAAAAAATCATAAGGTCAATTGCCAGATAATTAACACAATAAATACATTAGAGCAGTAAACAGGAAACCACCTTGATTTTCCTCCAACCTCCCCAGTCTTCAGTGACTTTGCTCCATGAAAGATCAAGAATGAACAGTTCAGTTAGATTAAGTTCTGTTGCTTCGAAATCCTTTGGGCACCCTTGCCAATGAAGCCACGTTAACTTTGGAAATACGTCTGCAAAATTTCCAGTCATACTTGCACAATCCAATTTCAAGAACCTTACATTTGGCAAAGTTTCCGTAAATGTATCAGGGCAAAGGGCTTCCGCCACTTCCATTCCCTACATTTGCCAAGAGAAACAAACCAATCTTAAGTCATAAAGATGATGGGACAATTTTGCTAAGGACTAGGATGCTATCTTTTCCGAGCATGCAAAGACAACCTACCCATGGTAAAATAGGTAAAAAGCTGGATAACAAATTTAAACTTATACATCAAGGCTTCCAATTTATGGAAGAAAGCAAACCATTGAACCAAAAACCCTTACCTCTTCTTTGTTGATTACTTTCAGGTCTGGATCATTGATGTATAGTCTTCTGCGCTTTACATGATATATAGGTTCTTCTTGATATACATCTCTGCAGAGGTCCTTCAACAGTTTATGCATCCACAGGTTGTTGTCTTCTCCAATTTTTGCTAGGGGCATCAGAACTTGGCAAGAAAGCAAAAGATCTAGATCAGGCCACATATATGATGCAATTTGGCTATCCACGCCATTGGCAAACCATGCTATGTCCCAAAATATTTGTTTCTGCTTTTCATCTAATACTTCATAAAAGATTTTCAAAATCTCCCTACAATCCTTCAAAATCTCTCGAGAGTGTGGTTTTATCATGTCCTCCATCTTCCTCCAATCTTCTATTGTTTTTCCATGTAGAAGTGAACCGATAACTTCAATAACAAATGGAACCTGCCCTGTGGCTTTGACAATGCGCTTCCCAATTTCAGAATACCAAGGTATTGAAGCATGCAAAAAAGTTCAAGAGCTTGACCATTATCCATCTTATTCACCTCATAGATATTAGCCCTTTCTGCATATGTTTCGAAAATTCCAAGATTTTCTGATGTAACAATTATCCGACTTCCAGGACCAAACCACTCAAGCTGGGTACCAACTAGATCATAAAGATGAGACAGTTCTTCCACATCATCTAGGACAATAAGAGCTTTTATGTTGCTGAATACATCCAAGAAAAACTCGATTCCTCCTTCAAAAGAAGCAACATTGCCATCTCGATCAAGAATATCACATATCAACTTAGTTTGCACAAACTTGATACCGCCATTATTTTGCACTTTTTCACCAATCTCTGCGAGAAAGCTACAACTATCGAAACATGAGGAGAGTCGGTTGTATACGGCCTTCGCAATAGTTGTCTTGCCAATTCCATTAGTTCCATGGATTCCAACCATGCATCGTTTACTTCCATCATCTTCTATTGCCAATAATTTGATTACCTCCTTCACTCGATCATCAATACCAATTACCTGTTCAATTGAGGCAAATGAGGTCTGCAAACTTTCCAACTCCTTAAAATCAAGAAGTGGTGGAATCGATTTCAAATTAGGACACTCCCAGATCCTAAGTGCAGAGAGATTAGAAAGTGACGAAAGGGCGTGAAGATCACTTTTGGTGCACTTCATTATAGGTAGCGCACCAATTTCCAGACGCATGAGGCTAGTAAGCTCACCAAGTGTTGGGAGACTTTTGCATGCTGCGCAATGAAACAACCGTAGCTCAACCAACTTAGGCATGCGAGATGTCCAGCTTGGAAACCCTGCACCCCCGTAGCCTCTTATTTCTAAGCTTCGAAGATTTAAGCTTGGCTGCAGCTCTTCAAGTAGAACTTCATCACTCTCTTTTCCAGCAAACTGTAATATGAGTGAAACTAAGGAATCCTTCTTCTTCAAGTTCGCAGCATTTGATTCTGCTGCTGCATCTGATATTTCTCCCTTAACTTCTATTCTTAGGCTTCCTCTCAAATTGCTTAACCTATTCAACTCCCCCAGCCCACCGCAATTCTTTGAACAAGAATCATCCCCGGGCAGAAGGAAATCTGTTAGAGTGTGCAAAAGAGTCAACTGGCCCAACCCTTGTGGCATATGAGATAGGGCACTACAATGGCTTATCTCAAGTTGCCTTAGGTTGACCAATTTTCTAAAATCTTCAGGCAATTCTATTAGCTTGTAACACATATTGAGTTTAAGTACTTGCAAGGTTTCCAATCTTGTCACAGAATCAGGAAGCCTTACGATTCCTTCATTTTCAGAGAGATCTAGAAATGTCAGGTGCTTCAACTCACAAATTCTCAATACCGCTGTCATGCAAATCCAAGGCACGTAAGAACTTGAAACTAGAAATTAATTCGTGAAGAGTTTTTCCACCCATTTGAGTTTCACACCTCAAGCTTTTTCTTTGACTAGTTTTGATGAATGTCCTCAGATGATATGCTCTGAGCTTATTTCGATGTGCCTGTGATAAATCTAAAGTTGAATTCCATGATGCATGACGAATTCTTCCTTCAATGTATCGCAGTGAATGAGAAATTCTTTCATACTCACTTCCAGCAACAATGCGTGCTATGTCATGTACTAAAAGATGCATCCTACAAGACATCACATTTCCAAGTTCATCTTTAGCGCAGTCTTGAAAGAAATTCCTCCTGAGTAGATCCATGAAATAGTCAAGAGCAATATCTTCTATATCCTGATCTACGTTGTCTATGGGCTGGATAAATCCTCCTGCCATCCAGAGACTCATCAACTTTTGTTTATCAATCACCCAGCCTTTGGGAAACACCGAACAGAAGGCAAGGCACTGTTTCAGCTGGGATGGGAGATGACTATAACTAAGCTTAATTGTTAAATATAAACTAATCCGATTAAGAAAATATTCTGATATCTCGCGCTCAAAATACAACCACTCAGCTTCAGTTTTCTTGGAGAATAATAGACTTCCAATCATTCGTATTGCCAAAGGGATTCCATCACACATTTTGACTATCCGCCTCCCGATATCTACCCTAGTTGGATTTCTAGTCTCTTCTTCTTCCTGACAAGCCATTCTCATCAATAATTCAAACGACGACTTTATTTGAAGGGCCTCGAGACCATAAGATGGGGATGTACTCGTATGGTCTGCAACGTGCCAATCGCATGTAGTTATCAGAATCTTGCTTCCTCGGGCAACTCCCATCAATGAATTTTTCAAGCTCCCCCATTGTTGAGGATGCACATACTGCAGATCGTCAATAACAAGGAGATATTTTCGCAGTTGCTCCATGTCATCTACTCTCTCTGTTGTCTCTCTTCCTCTGATTTTTCGCACTTCCCTTTCGAGATAGTGGAAGTCGTTGTCACCCGCACAGACCCATATCCTTAAATCGAAATGATTCTTGACCATGTCATCTTTGTATAGACATCGAGCAAGAGCCGTCTTTCCAATCCCATCCCTACCCCATATTGAAAGGACGGAAATTTGTTCATCCGTGTCAGAATCTAACAAGAAGTTCACAATTGCGTTTTTAGCATTCTCTCTCCCTATAATCTCCCCATCGTACACAAAGGAGTCCAACCGCTCTCTTCTCTCTACCCGCACAACCTCCGCGCACTCTCGCAAGCCCAAATTCCTCCCTGTGACTGCGATGGCTTCTATTCTCTTCCCGATTTCCTTCGCACGGGCGCTCATCTCCAGCCTTAAATCAGGTTTTTCAGAAGGCGAAGAGGACGAGGGAATTACCTGCTTCAACTTCTCATCTTTGCTCGGCGATTCTCGTAATTGCATAACTTCCAGGTTCCATTCTTCGAGTAAGTCCTCCACATCATAGAAAGCATCTTTGACATCGCGAAGCCATAGTTCGATTCCGAACATTTTTTTGAATCTCAGCTTTTCCGCATCGGGCACTATCCTTTGGAGAAAGGAAACAGTTTTCTTCAGCTCGGAAAATTCGCCGCCAGCGCCCCATAATTCTTCATCATTTGGGAAATCATCCAGAAGTTTAGATAATCTCAAGACGAATGCTTCCGCCATGGCTCTTCGGAGGTGAAGGGGATCCTGCGCCTCCTGTTTTCTCTTTCGGGAGGATGCTCTGCCGATGCCGAGTCGCTACCTGCTTGGTCTCCTCCCGTTCCATGCACAGCCAATCAGTATGAAAAGACCGTAAATAGCCTCATTTGACTATACAGGGACTAAAATCGAGCATACTATCACCATATGGCCCCATTCCCCATCTTCTCTCTCTATGACTTTATCAAGATTTTCCAAGGACTATCATCATCGTCATGAACGGAAGTAATTATGCGAAGTCTAATATAGTGAATAATTGTGGGAGATATCTAATGTGGGACTTTTGTTTGAGTAGGGATCTAATATGGAAAGAAAAATGCTGCTAAAAGGTCCACCAGAAACACAAATGAGGATTAAGAGTTTAGGAAATAATTAACGTTTACAGTCTTCCAAATTCGTCGTCACCACACCCCATAATTGTGCATCAATTGCCAAATCATCTAGAAAATTAGCAAACTTGGAGACGATTGCCTCTACCATTGCTCTTCCCTTGTCTTTTTCTTTCGGAGGTTGCTCTAGTGATGCGAAGTAGACATGGGTGGTACATCTAATCGGCACTTAACAGTACCCCAAAAAGCTCACAACACAGCATACACGACAACACGAAGTAAAACTGAACCATGTGTTGCAACATCTCGTTCAAATGTAACCTGATGAATTTAAGAGACAAGATGGTATATGCAATGCTCTGGAGGAAAACAGCTATCCTAACTAGAGAATTTAGAATATCAAAGGAACTGTCCATTTAAGACCACCGTTTCACCAATAAACTGTCCATCCCTTCATTGTATGCTAACAGCTCAGTTCATCCAACGAAATTTGCTTTCTAGAGTATAAAGAATAGCTCAAATATTTCTTGATATTTGTAGCATCGAGGCTCATGCTTTAACATATCAAGTGCTTTTATTTGTCTATTGGCTTTGGAAACTAATTTGCTCAGGTACAATGCCAATCAAGTTTTTTTTCTTTGTGCTTCCGTAGGAATAGCCATTGGCAAGTGAGATAGAAATACTCACCACGAAGGAAAAGAAACTTGCACTGCGAAACCCCCCTGCAATCAGCAAACAAATTAAAACAATTAATGGAGATACTCACCACAAAGCAAAAGCAATAATTTGCACTACAAAACCCCCTGCAATGATGCAATCAGCGAACTAACTATATTGGCAAGTTTCAATTTTTTTATGGTGTCCTCTGTTCTGTAACTGAAAGGAAAAGCAGAACCGAAAATATGAAAGCTTTTGCTTCCTCGTAAGACTCTCCTCTCTGTCTCTCATCCTCTTTGTTTTGTCTCTAAGCTAGGCATCGTGAGATTTGCTCGTTTCTCACCGGTTGGGTCTCTCATCACTCACTCTCTCTCTCTCTCTCTCTCAACAGAACAATCTTATATTTTAGCTTGGTAACATACAACGCAAAGCTCAGATCAGCCAATACTTCGAAATCAAACCTCCAACCCTTCCAAAATAGCAAAGGGAAAAAGGGTTTACGGAAAACATTAAATTTCAGACTCACCTTACTTGCTCTGAATAGCTGCGTCGGAGTCGCAAGCTGCAAAAGAGAGGCGATGGTGATGAGTTCGCGTCTAGCGACAACGAGCTGGGTTGTGTTCCTATAGCTCCAATGGTGGCGACAATGAGAGGCAAACCATTTTTTTTTAACAATGGCTAAAAATCGGTTCCAAAACTCGTCTGGCTCTTGGGCGCCGACAGGTCTTTACTTGGAATTGGGAACCGAACCAGTTCCAATCGGTTCCCAAAAACTAGTACCTCAATCAGGAATAGTTTCCAAACTTATTTTTTGGATGGCCTAGTCTGATTCTCGATAAACTCGTTCTAGTTGCACACCCTTATTTGTCGGTCTCGTCTCGTTCTATGCACAATCAATCAGTATAAAAAAGATGAAACCTCATTTGCCAACCCAGGGATTAAAATCGAGTATACTATTACTATGGCCCCATTCCCCATCTTCTCTTTCTATATAACTTTATTAAAGATTTTTCAAGGACTATCATATTCATGAACGGAAGTAATTAAACGAAGTCTAATAAAGTAAATAATTTTGGGAGATATCTAATGTGGGACTTTTGTTTGAGTAGCGATCTGAGGTGGAAACAAAAGTGCTCCTAAAATGTCCACTAGAAAGACAAATGAGGATTAAGAGTTCAAGAAATAATTAACGTTTACAGTCTTTCAAATTCGTTGCGAACACCCCATAATTGTCCATCATTTGCCAAATCATCCGGAAGTTTAGCAAACTTGAAGACGATTGCCCCCGTCATAGCTCTTCGGGGGTGAAGGGATCCCCTTCTCTTTTTCTTTCGGGAGGATGCTCTAGCGATGCTAGTAGACATGGGTGGTAATCCTATAAGCTGCGCAGGCTCCTATTCTATACACAGCCGATCAGTGTGAAGAAGACGAAAATGCCCTCACTTGACGATAGAGGGATTAATAAAATCGAGCTTGCCTCCATTCCCCATTCTCTCTCTCTCCACGATGTTAAATATTTTTCAAGATCTATGATAAGTAAGCGTGGGTGGTAATCCTACAGCATTTCCAAATCACATTGCTCTTAAGCAATTTTCAATCCTTACACTGGTTGGTCGTTCGATTGGGCTCCATCAATTACGTATAAGTTGTTCTCACATTCAATTAATTAGATGTATAGCAATCCGAAAGAGGGGGCAGGGCTGGATATGAGGAAAATTCAACCAGGTCCCAACCACCATTCTCTTTCGAAAATTAGTTGGAGTTGAGATGGTCAAGAGCTTTGCTTGAGTAGCGATCGAGATGTCTAATATGATAAACAATTTTGGGAGATATGTAGTGCGCGATTGTTTCGCGAACTATGAATAAAAAAAAAAGGATTGCTTGTATCCTCTTAAGAAAGAATAAGGGAAAAGTATATTCATTGTTCGTGAAAATTTATGTATAAATTTTTATCAGTGTTAAAAATATTTCTTATTGACTAATTATTTCAAATGGTATAGACGACCATCTTTTTTATTCCAAATAATTCATTTCCAACGAAACAAACAGAGCCCTAATATGGGAATTTGTTTGAGTAGGGATCTAATGTGAAAGAAAATGCTACTAAGGGTCCATTCGTTTAACGAAAATGCAACGTTTTTGGAAAATATTTTTCAGAATTCATTTTCCAAGAAAATGTCATTATTTTCTAGTGTGCTTATAAAACCTGAAAATGAAGTGAAAAATATTTTTCATTCTTCGATAAGGAAAATCTTTTTCTCTATACACTTTTCTTCAATAATAATAATAATAATAATAATAATATTTTTAAAATCAGTTTTAAAATTATTTTTTTTAAAATAGATTTTTTTATTTTTTAAAATAAATCGATTTTAGTTTTTAAAATTTTTCTTTTCTTTTCTTTCTTTTTATCTTATCCTTTGGCTAATCATCGCCACGGTGACTCGCGCGATCGGCCAAAGGCCAACTTCCATCGGCTCATCAATTTGGCGAGTGGCAAGCTAGGTGAGGCTTAAGGTCAATGGTAGCAAGCCTCAAGCTTAGGGCTCCCCTATGGCCGGTCGCCAATCATAGCCATGCCAACCGACGACCAGCCAAAGTAAAAGGAAAAAGAAAAGAAAAAGAGAAAAGAGAAAAAAATTCGAATTATAAAAAAAAAAAAAAAAAAAAACAAGAAAGAAGGAGGTTAGTAGGGTATGAGATAAGAGAAAGTGAGTAAGGAAAATGTTTTCCTCAATTTAAAAAGTGGAAAATATTTTCCCCTCTTTTAGAATACTTTTTTTCCTACTAGTTCATTTTCCGTGAAACAAACACCAAAAAATCTGGAAAATGTTTTTCTGGAAGTTATTTTTCGTGAAACAAATGAACACTAAGAGTTTAGGAAAAAAATCAACGTTTATAGTCTTCCACGTTATGATTTTGTTAAGACGTAATCAACATTGAAAATCTATCGGAAGAGAAGACAAATGCCGATTGGTTAAGCAGTGAGGATCGTTCAATACAATAATGCGAGTACATAGTTTGATGGGTAATTAGAATAATGTGACGTGACGACATCATCATCACTAGTTTAATACCCTTCCGAACTTGGAAGTGGTCTATACAAATTTGGTGGACTACTTATATGAACTAAACTAGTATAATGTTCTTACTTAAGCACAGCCATGGGTGACCCCCTTCATCCCCTCTCATTCTCACCTCCCGTATCGAAAAAAAAGTTGAATGGACATTGCTCTAGCGTCCTTTCATGTCGGACAGCGCTAGAATTACATTGATATGGTCCGAATTCCGCGTAGAGTTTGGGGAAAATGCCGATTTTACCTTCATAAATTCTATTGCAGTGCCGTAAAGCACGCTAGCTTTACTGTGAGCCTTTCACCCATCCTCACTTACCCTAGACGTGGATGACTACTATACTAGTCTACCCAGTGGTAGCCAGAATATGCAAGTATGACCTGACGTGGAGTCTACATTCCCTACCATGAGACCCCCAAATTCCCCATCTATCTTTGTCTTCTTGACAAAGAGAGAATATAGATGATAGCACAGGGTCTCCCGCCCCAGGGTAGATCTCTCACCTATTTCCTTCTCGAGCCTTTTAAGGACCTACTTAGGTCCGAAAATGCCGATTTTACCTTCATAAATTTTGTGTTGAATTGCCTCGTTGGATCCTCCACCCATGTCATGCCAATCACCCTTCTCTACCTCTAAATGGGTGAACAAGGTGACTTTGGGTCTATACCAGTCACTTTACTATGCGATTCGTGCAACTTTGATCTAGATAGCCAGTTTGCCGATTCTGAATATCTGTTTGATTTCTAGAGTATATGTTTGATCCGAAGTATCTCTTAGATCGTGATTCTGATTCTGAGCATATGTTTGATTTGAAGTATCTCTTAGATCATGATTTTGTTGTAATCTCTATTGTAATATTATGTTACTTTTGATAGCCATTTTGTAAATCTTATAAATAGGCTCATGTATAGTTTAATGAAATATACAGAAAATTCCATAACTTTATTTTCTGCATTACATTTATCATGGAATCAGAGCGTTGCACTTGCAAGATAGCAAGTCTAGTCTCTTCAATCAACAACTCTGAGACAACTGCTTCAAGACGAGGTAGTTGGTTTCGATGTAGAAGAGAAGCTCCCACAGGTTCAAATTCATGATTAAGTGCCATTAGAAGTTGCATGACACGTATGCGATTGTGATATTCAACGAACTTACAAGCATTGGAATCCACATTTCATTGTGGTTCAGATAATACTAATTGATCCCATATAACATGCATTGATGATAAAAAAATCATTGATGGACTGACCTACCTCTTGAAGCATACGATGTAGATTTCCCAATAGCTAATATTAATGGGCAATATCTGAAGTAGAATATTGGCTAGTAAGTAAATCCCAAGCTTCCTTGGCCATATTAAGACAACCAAATTGAAGTACGATCAAGGGAATTAAAGTGTTCCAAAACCATGTAAGGACTTGATGGTTTTTTCTATCTCAATCCTCCAAGCGTTCACTAAATTTATCTTCAATTTCACCAACAATCCGAGTAGGTTCACAAATAGCACAAGTGACACAGTGCCAAAGTCGGTGTCCTTTAAAAAACCTAGATGTTTCTTGAGCCCATAAAATATAATTGATACACTCAAAATGGTCTAAATAGGTATTGAAACTTCCAAATTTTCCATGATATGCAATAAACTAGTATAAACCTAGGAGATTATTTACTGAGTTCAAGGAAAATAGGTACTTCTAGAGCTAATATGTAGCAGAAAAGGCCACAGATGGATTCAGAACGTCAAAATACCTCAAGAACTTATCGGAAACAAGTCGAACCGGCCCGAAAAGTACGTGAATTGGTCTGGTCAACGCCGGTCAACGGAAGTCAACGACGGTCAACGACCGGTCAACAGTCAAGGTCAGAGGCTGACGTGTCAGATGATGTGGCAATTGCATAGGAAATGACATGTCAATTACGTGGGCAGATGATGTGGTAGATGACGTCACTCTGAGGCTGGTGCAAAGAATCACGTGAGATGCACGTAGCGAGTGAAGACCACTCGCATAAGCTTGCGGCAACGCATGAGGGTCATGAGACGTCAGATGACGACTGGCTTTCTAGATCCTGACTCCTCATGCGAAGTAAAGGCGGATGGTTGTGTTGGTCTGCCGAATTATGGTATGAAAGATGTCGGAACAACATCGAAATTTGTCAAGGTCGGTGAATCCTGAGAGGTGGTGGCACGTGATTGTGTATGAACACATGAAGTTAGAATCTCATGCTTGCTTATGTTGTTTTCTTGAGTATGACATTGAGCACAAAAAGTATAAATATTGGGATCTAATATCTAATTGTCTATGTGTGTCTCATCATGTTACTTTTTGAGAATATAAGATGTTCTCTTCTCTCCATCATTTTTAGTCATCTCCAACTATTTCTTGAAGGTGACACATTGGCATCTTCCTCTTTGGAGTTGTCCTTCTCCAATCCTAATGCAAGTACATCCGATGAACCCATTTCGACAACTCCTAACATGTCTATGCAGTCCGTGGATTCTCCACCCTTAGAAATACCTTCTTCTCCTGTTTGTCGTTCTACACGTGTAAGTCAACCTAATGTTTGGCTTCATGACTTTCATTGTTACTCTACCATTGATTCTTTTCACAAGCATCGTACTTATAGAGAAGCTCCTACTAATCCTCTTGGCCGGCAAGAAATGGTGGATGAGTTGCAAGCATTAAATAAATTTCATACTTGGGATTTGGTTGATTTGCCACATGGATAGTCTATTATAGGTTATAAATGGGTGTACAAGATCAAAATAAAGGCAGATGGTATAGTGGAACGCTACAAAGCTTGACTAGTTACAAAAGGTTTTATTTAAGAGTATGGGATTGATTATGATGAGACATTTGCTCCAGTTGCACGTATTATGCCTGTTCGAAGTTTGCTTGTTGTCGTCTCTATTAAGCGATGGCTTTTGTTCCAAATGGATGTTAAAAATGCTTGTATCAATGGTAATCTTACTGAGGAAGTATATATGGAACCTCCTCCTGGATACACTACTTCTAATAAAGTGGTTGATTATGTCGAGCATTACATAGATTGAAGCAGGCTCCTCGTCCACAGTACTTTAAGTATAGCTCTACTATGGAACGCCTTCAATTTAAATCCAATCTTTATGATAATGCTTTATTTGTTCAATGAACATCTCATGGATATATTCTACTACTTTAAGTTGTGGACAACATGATTATTACATATGATGATTCTACTAGCATTACAAAACTCTAGCGGTATCTCGAAACAGTTTGAAATGAAAGATTTTGGTCGACTTAGTTAATTTTTAGGCTTGATGGTTACTTGAGCATTCCTCCGACTATTATCTTTCTCAAGCTAGGTATGCTTGGATCTTCTTTCTCGAGCAGGACTCATTGATAATCGGATTGCTACCACTCTCATTGAAACCAATACCAAATTTAATGATAAAGATGGGACTCCTATTTCGAATCCTACTCTTCATCGACAGCTAGTTGGCAGTCTTGTATACCTTACTATGACTTGTCTTAACATAGCCTACACCGTTCACATTGTTAGTCTGTTCATGACTGCACCGCGAATCACTCATTTTGTTGTCGTTCTTCACATGCTTCGCTATGTTAAGGGCACTCTATTCCATGATCTTCAATTTTCTACTCAATATATCTTGGAGTTGAAGGTTTACTCCAATGCCGACTAGGTTGGAAACCCTCTCGATCGTCGCTCCACTACGGCCACCGCTTCTTTAGAGGTAACTCACTAATCTCATGGCATAGCAAGAAACAAACCGTTGTTGCTCGATCTAATACGTAAGCAAAATATCGTGCCATTGCTGATACAATAGCAAAATTATTATGGTTGTCGATGGTTATTAGAGGACATGGGCGCTCATCATTACAATGGAATTGTATTTTATTGTGACAATCAGAGTGCTATCCAAATAGCACATAATGATGTTTTTCATGAACACACCAAGCATATCGAGATCAATTGCCATTTTATCTGTTCTAACATGCTTCAAGGCAACATTCGTCTTGTCTCCACTTCATCAATTAATCAAATTGCCCATGTATTCACTAAGGCACATCCATTAGGGCGTTTTCAAGATCTCTTCTCAAAACTCCACTTGACTTCTTCCATATCACCTTGAGTTTGAGAGGGGATGTTAGACATCTATTGTATGATTCTAAGTATCTATCTAATTTTGAGTTTATATGTTCAATTCTAAGTATCTCTCAGATCATGATTCCGATCTTGAGCATTTGTTTGATTCTGGGTATCTCATATCATGATTTTGATTTATTGTAATCTTTATTATAATATTATATTACTTTAGATAGCCATTTTGTAGAGCTTGCACCACTTTATTTTCTGCTTTTATTAGAAGTATATTATGGTTCAAACTTGGGCTGACTAACGTTTTGAAGATAAATAAAGCAAAATACCTAGTTGGGTTTTCATTTTTTATTGGCACTATTGGAGTCTAGCAATATCACCTAGAGAGGGGTTGAATAAATGTTTTGTAACAAATCTTGACAAATTTAAAGTGGAATTGAAAAAGTCGAGATCTAAGTCTGAACTAGAGTGCAAAGTTCAAAATCTAAACAAAGATCAAAAGTAGTTTACTAGTGTGTAAGACTATAAAAAAAATTAATCAACTATAGTTTAGGGATAAGAGAATTTGCACACAAGATTTGTAGTGATTTGGCTTATAGTAAGCTTACGTCTACTATCCCACGCTGACAGCTTACTGGTTGGATTTTACTAGATGATCAATAAAAGATTATAGGTACGAATGATAATCCTCAGTATATTGATCATACATTGAATCTGAGTATATTTACTTTCTGAATGATTATATATATATTTACTTTCTTGATCTAAGTACATTTACTTTTTGAACTTGAGTATATTTACTTCCCGAATCTTAGTATATTTACTTTTAGAATCTGAGTATATGTATTTTCTGAGACTGAATATGTTCATTTGTTCGATTAGATTTCACTAGGTCTGAATAGGTTTACTTTATCACTTAGATTTTACTGAATCAAAATATATTCATTTGTTTGTCCAGATTCATTTTCAAATTCACATTGAGGCTCAGTTACTAATTATATTCATTTGTTTGTCTAGATTGATGTTCAAATTCATGTCTAGACTCGATTCCTTTGTTTGCCTAGAATCACTTTTGATATATTTCCAGCTTCTAAATATATCCAACTATTGACTCTGATCACATTTTACTTCATACTTATTTGTTTAGGTAATGCAATTCATTTCTTTGAGGAATATGTGATGAAGCAAGAAAGTTGGTATGTCCGTTGAAACGTGTGTAAATATTTATTGTCATGACTTGCATAAGAAAAATATGTTTTCCGTCACCCATAATTATGGTGACGATACCCATGAGTTGGAATGGCCTAGGAGATTCGGGATACCTCGGAAATGAGATCCCCCACGAGTTGGGATGGCCCAGAAGTATTAAGGGGGAGAAGTAACAATGAATATAATGCATGATCATGTCTATGTGTAGATCCAAATATTGTTCAATTGGTTGCTTTGTATCGAAACATGTTATGCCATGTCCATGAGTCTAGATTGAAATATTGGGGAGTTGTGATGGCCCAGACCCTAAGGGTGGGACATTGTGGTTGGGATGGTAGGGAAGGCTGTGTCGGCAAATGATTGTGAACCAAAAGGGGGCGAGCCTAAGCGCATGTCTCTTGTCCCACGTTACCAAATGGGGGAGTCCTACGCTAGTTGATGAGACTTGGATTCTCCACTCTGTGTAACGTGTTTTAAAGCTGTAAGGGCTAGAGGTTTAAATCATATAATATTACAAAGTGGTAGGTCTCGAGCCCTTATAGGTGGTATCGGAACCAACTTCCAACAACGTTTAGGGCAACAGCGAGGGCACTATGCCATGAGGGGTGAAGAATGTGACGACCCAAACCCCGAGGGTGGGCAACGTGGCTAGGATGTTAAGGGAGGCTGCGCTAGCGGGTGACTGTGACCCAAAGGTGGGGGAGGTTAAGCACATGTCTCCTGTCTCATATCGCCAAAGGGGAAGTCCCGAACTAGGTGATAAGGTTTAGATTTTCTACTTCGTGTTTTAAAGCCATGAGGGTCAAAGGCTCAAAGCAGACAATATCACATAGTGGTAGTCCCCAAGTCCTTACAAAAATAATGATTACCGTGGCATATCAAAATGGAAAAAGTAAAGTTTATTCATGTTCTCATAATACTTATTGGTTTATTATGCGTTCACGTTGCCTATACCAAGTAAAGTGGTAAGATAATTTTCTAACTTAAAACTAGAGATTTCATTACTGAGTTTTGGTTCATTCCTTTATTTTAAAGATGTGTAGGATGGACCTCCCACCACCTTTGCGCTTCGGAGTTCCTATGACTACAAGGGTGTTTATGAGAGTGTATTTGTACCCGAGTCTGAAGTAGTATATATCAAGTGTAGTTCTGCTATGTGGTCGGCGTAGGTTTCATGGAGTAGGTTCCCCATCGATTCATCCTCGATGACAAGTTGGTTGCCTCGCTGAGGGGTTTCGACATTGTGACGATGGTGATGCAACGAAGGGTAAAGTTGTTGACCCATGATCAGTCTAGATTTTCATATAGGCGGTCTTTTGGAATAGAATATAGTATGGAGATAGGTGACCTCGACCCTACCTAGCATGGACAATGTCATGAAGTTGTGAATATGAAATGTAATATAGATAAAATAAGCATAAGTACATTTACTATACTTGTGCGACTTTCTTTAAAAAGGGATATTTGAATGTTTGATTTCGATTCCGCGTGCTATTACTTAAAAGAGGATTTAATTATAAATGATATATGCTGTGTGTAACGTTTTGGGGTGTCACAATTTGGGCATACACCGGTCACTTTTCGATACAACTATCTAATGGCCACATCGCAATGACAACTTTGCTGGTTGAGGTGTATTATCGTCCAAACTTCGGTTGGCTATTGATTTGAAGATAATTCAAAAAATAATACCTAAACGAGTTTTTATTTTTTATTGGCACGAAGTTTAGAAATCCCAAAACAGAATTGTTTTTTATGTTAAATTTTGTTGGACTGAAATGGCTCCGTTCCGCCCCTCTATCATCCTAAGAAAAATTTGGTTAATAAAAAGTAACAAGGAAATAATCCGCACCACCAATAAAATGGAACATGCTATTTCATGTGGCGCCAGAATACTCCAAAGACATGGACTCAAACAAACAAGAAAAATAAAAGGGGATCCGTCACGGGTGACGCACTCTTACGAATCTAAGATAGAGGAGTCGGAAGTGCTGTCGTTGCTTTAAAGTCAGCTGGACCTTACTACGCCCTTGCACTGCCACATTTAAATTATGGGACGTAAAAACTTAAAGGTATTTTTTAAAATAAGAGAAGAAAAACTTTCCCTTAATCTGATGGGATGGGTGAAAAGTGCAAATATTGACTTGTTAAAATAAAAAATTGCAGTGAACAGATGGCGGAGGAACTTGTCGATGGCTTCTGTCATCCTTGCTTTGGTGAGGTGCCCTCGGTGACCACCACCATGGATCCAAGCCCGTCTCAATCCTCCCTGGATACTCCATTGGACATTCAAGCGCTTTAGTTGCTTTAAAGTCAGCAGAAAGCAAGGTCTTCGGAAGCAAATTGCCTCCAACTCGTGCTTTCATTAAGGTGCGTTTGCACGGAAATAAATAATTTTAAAAATATTGATTTTAAAAATGATTATTTATATCATTTGAAATAATTCATTAAATATTTTTGTTAATGATAATAATTTATTTCTAAATATTTTCGTAAAAGATGAAAATATTTTTTATTCATTCATTTGTATAAATAATATAAGTAATCATTTCTAAAAATATATTTTTTAATTTTTTTTTATTTTTCGAAACAAAGACATTAGATAGAAAAGATTTTCAAACCAAACTTGGATTGAGACATACTGCCTACTTCCTTGTAATCAATGAATATCATTGTCATATTGAAAGAATAATTAAAAATGTTAAAATTTTCAATAATTGCTAATATGTAACATTGAAGATCATTAGATTTATTTGTTTTTCGTTCAACAAATTCATGGTATTGAATGAGAGAAGCACAAATCTTAGTTGGAAACAAAATGAAAAGAGAGTGATAAAGGTTTTGCTTGCTAATAGAATGATCAATTTTGACCCAAAAAAAGAAGAAGGAATGTTCAATCCCTTACCATTTTGAGTCGTACATGGTACTTTTACAGGCAATCCTTAAGAACTTGTTGTTATATATTTTTATAGATATTTTTATTCGATACCTATCATGGACTAGTCGATATCTTAATTAAATTAAAATTGGTGGCTGACAACTTCTTGATCAAATACAAGGAAAAGTTGTTTATAGGAGTAAGCATGGTTCGAATTGAGTGGTCTAGCACCCAATTCAGAGACCAACTCACATAATTTTGATTTCAAATTTTTGGGACTAAAGACCAATTTTGTTGAGCCTAAGTTCGTGGACCAAAGTATAGATCTGGTTCTATGCCAATTAATTATTTTTTGTACTCCTCGAAAGCACAATGTGACATATCGAGATCAATACTGGGACATTGAGCAATCAAATTATAAATACTATTACATATCAAACAAAAATATAAGATAATATAACAAAATAAATGTCCATTTGTGATTCAAGCTAAAAGAGGGGAGTGATTTCTCCAACTGAGCTATGCTCATGAGGCGAGTAAGGAGAGGCCAGTAGTGAGAGACAAGGCCAAGGCGAGCAAACAAAGTAAGGTGAGTGAAGATAGTTTCTATTTATTTTTTGGTCGAATTAAGGCAGTGTTTATACTTTCTAGTCTACATACAGAATGGTAAGAAAGAATAGAGGCACAGGCTCTAGAATTTGGAGTAGCCAAAAATATATTATATAATATTATATATTTTCTATGTAATGGTTGGTTCGGATTAGATGGTCTAAAGCTCCGAGATCAAGGATTTACTCACATAGTGTAGGGTCTAAGGTTTTTAAGACCAAGAACCGGTCCAATTTTCTTGATAATTGGACTCGGTCCGATCGGGTTGGACTGGTCTAGGTTGGACCCTCGTGCCTTGTTGTTTCCAATGCTACTCTCATGTTCACCTGCTCTCATTGTCCAGTAACTTTTTAAAACTTTTTTCTTTTACTTTTTTATGTAACTTTTCACTATTGTTCTATGAATTGTCTAAAACTATAAATTGATGTACTCTACAATATACACTTGACGTACGAAAATACTATAAAACAGGGAGACTTGACTTTGCTGAGTGCTTGTTTTGGTTAGGGGTGTGCATGGTCCGGGCGGGCGGTTCCCGACCTAGAACCGGAACCGCCCGCTAAGGACCGGTTCGAAAAATTGGAACCGGGATCCACCGTTTGTTGCATGGATCCACCCGGGAACCGGACCGCGGTCCGGTCCGGTTCGGTGGATCCATGGAACCGATCTTGACGCGAAACAATTTTGGTCTTCAACATAGAACGGTCGGGTCTATGAGTTGGGAAGGAGGGGAGGAGGTCTATGGTCGGGTTTTCAACATAGAACGGTCGCAAAACAATTTTCCACGGCTATGGCGGGTGGCGGCGACGCAAGGGGGCGAACAACGGCGGCGGAGGAGCAACAGCGGCGGCGTCGACGCTCGGGAAGGAATCGAAATGGCGATAGGACTAGGAGGAATCGAGGAAGAGACAAAGAGAGAGAGAACCGAAGACGAAGGGAGTGAGGAGATGAGATCTAATTTAGGGTTTCTTTTAGTAATTTTTTTTTTTAATATTGAAAAGGTTCCGGTCCGGTCCGGGTGGGCGGATCCGCCCATGGAACCGGGAACCGGACCGGTACCCACCGGTTCCGAAAAAGTGGAACCGGGAACCGGACCGGTTCCCTCAAGAACCGCCGGTTCCGGGCGGTTCCGGTCCGGTTCCGGGCGGTCCGGGCGGTTCCCGGGTATTTTGCACACCCCTAGTTTTGGTCATCTTTTATGAGCTGCCCCTTTTGACTTTGTATAAGCAAAGTAACTTCGTTGATTGCCTGTTCCTTTATCTCGCGTTTCCCTCCCATGTCTTTCCCGACCATTTCGATTCCTTTATCTTTTTTCGCTACAACTACCCATGTTGCGTCTCTGACAAGGCAGAATCCAATGCTAGACTGACATCACTTAATCCCACTTTCTACTCCATCTTTTAAACTTTTTCTTTTCCACAGTGATTATACCTTTGTCGCATAAGTGTTCCACACTTTTGACGAGATAAGACAGTGAATTTTTTTCAAGAACAGGAAGTTATCAGCCCGGAGCACTATTTAATACAAAAATTCGGTATGCACATATAATGCAGTAGATAAAAAGTGAGCACCACTCAATCTTTCGGCCAATCCCGAAAGCACATCTTCAAAGCTCACTCATGTGCCAACTCGTCGGATGTAGGGTTGTCTTTGGGTTCATCGTGTGGTACTAAAATAAGTGGAAGCCCAACTTCTGAACAAAGTATAATCTAAGTCTGGTAGTTCTTACCTTATGAGATGTAAGATAAAATTAGGTCAGATAAATGAGGTACAATATATCAATTACCTTTTTACCATGTTGACTGTTTGTCCTCTCCATCCACTAAATTTAATTTAGATTTATAATATAGAAAAGGTAGATTCGGGATATCTAATTAGGTACTTAATTGAACAATTGGAATCCTCCCATTCTTTTTTGGCTTGTGAGTTTTCACTTTGTTGACTGTTTGTCCTCTCCCATGTCTTTTTCACCGTCACTCCCGTTGCTTTGTTAAGCGCTTGTTCCTTTTTTTTTGCCATTCCCCTCTCACGTCTTTTTGGATAAAGGAATTAAAATAATTGCCAAAAAGAGGAAAAGAAATCAAAGAAGATAAAGGAGTTAAAATAATTGCCAAAAAGAGGAAAAGAAATCAAAGAAGATAAAGGAGTTAAAATAATTGCCAAAAAGAGGAAAAGAAATCAAAGAAGATAAAGGAATTAAAATAATTGCCAAAAAGAGAAAAAGAAATCAAAGAAGATAAAGGAATTAAAATAATTGCAAGAAAAAGAAAAAGAAATCAAAGATAGAGTAGAAAGCGGAGCAGGTAATGTGAATGCAGCATTGGATTCCGCCTTGTCAAAGACGCAACATGTCCATTCCCCTCTCACGTCTTTTTGGCAATTATTTTTAAGTCATGTGTACCTCTAAACTTATATTAGGATGATATGGCAATTTTTTTCATGAACATGAGGTTATCGGCCAGGTGTATTTAATATGTAGATTATCAATTTAAATAAGTAGAGTCTCGAACTTCTTTAGCTATACTCATATATTATAAAATCTTTGTTCAAAAGATTAAAGAAAATTACTGCTCAATATATATGCACTCATCTCACTTATGGTGATATCAAATATATTTGTGATAAGTTATTACGAAATACCAAATATTTTTTGGCAAAATAAAAAATAAAAAATTAATTCATTGCGTATATGTAATTGGTACCTTGCCTTCACTACCCGAGCCAACAAGGAGCACTACTTAATACAAAAATCGACGTGTACATAATGTAGTAGATTTCAAGTGAGCACTACTCAATCTCTTGGCCATTCACAAAAACGCAATTTGAAACCTTGCTCATGGGCCAACTCATCGGATGTAGGATTGTCTGTTCATTGTCCAGTACTAAAATATGTGAAAGCCCAAGTCTGGTACTAAAATATGTGAAAGCCCAACCTCTAAACAAAGTGCAATCTAAATTTGATACTTCTTATCTTATGAAATATAGTCCTAAATCTTCTCAAGTAAATGTAATATGATCTCTCCTCTTCGGTTTTCCGACTGTCCCTACGTGGCTCCCTGTTCCTGCGATCGACACTTTGTTTGTTGATGAAATATGAGCCGCAAAAAGAGGTAGCTATCTCATTTTTACCTCCTATTTTGTTTTCCCAAATAGAAGAAAGATTTTCCTCTGGGTTATTGTGACCCTTCAAACTTCTTTTCGCTTTCGTTAATCCGAATGCACTCCGGGTCAATGTTGAAAATTGTTTCGAGGGAGACGTTTGGTGCTATATGCATCTATAGAGAAGTGTCTAGGATGACAAAATAAAGAGGTTTCGGACTTGACTACATCCTGCCCAGAAGGAAGATGTCTAGCACCTCAGCCTCCAGCCAGAGAGCCTCCACTAGGCATGTTCGCGCGAAGTTTGTCATGTGATTGGGCCAACAACCCGTCCACATGGCACCTGACAAAGTTTTCATTGAAAGCCGAGATCGTCTAAGCTTAATTTTGTTTTTGAAACCCACATTCTAAGGTTCTTCCGGGCCAAGGCTGGACGGGTAATAGTCTTCAGAGAGGTTACGATCGTAGAAATCAGCCATATTTAATTTTGGTTAAATTTATAAGTAACCTAAAAAGGTTAGGTGTAGTCCAGAACATCCCAAATGAGCCCACGCGTCTCGTAAACAACCTTAAATCATGATGAGAACTCTCAGTTCCATCGATTCTTCTGAAGAAACTGCTCTTTCTTTATAAGGGAAAAAAATTCAGGATATGAAGTGGTGAAGTTATTCTATTGGAATCTAGGATGGCATTGTATTTTCAATGCGTACTCTGAAGATTAAGACTACAACTGTGGCCCTAAATTTTCTGATTTAAATTAAGCAAGGATCCATGGCCTGTGTGCTCGATAAATTAACTGTCATGTAGATGCATAAATATTATGATTCGGGATATCACACTAGACTATTGGCAATAAGTACCATCGCAACTTACATAATTTCCAATTGCATTTTTAATGTTAGGATTTTTAATTAAGACAATAATAGATGTTAATACTTGAGTTAGGTGTTTTGACTCCCCGGTATTTGTTATGGGGTTATGTGAAAAAGAGAAGACGCTATTATATATTTATATAAAGATTTTTATATTTATATAGATGTTTTCTTATTCTATACCTGACATGATCATGTCAATATCTTAATACTTTAAAGGGATATATATATGCATTGTAAGTCCTAAATTTATCACGAAAATGCAATTAAGTTCTTAAGTTTTTTAAAGTATAATTAAGTTCTAAAACTTACCACGGAAGTATAATTGAGTTTGAAAATTTTAAAAAAAGTGGAATTAAGTCCTAAAATTTATTAAATTGATCCAATCAAGTCATTCAATTGATTATACTTTTTGAAATTTTTAAGACTCAATTATGCTTTCGTGATAAATTTTAGTATTTGACTGCAGTTTCTAAAAGTTTTAAAACTCCATTGCACATTCGTGACAAGTTTTAGGACTCCCAATGCACTTATCCCTACATTAAAATTGGTGGATTGACAATGAAAGGGTTCCCCATTTTGCTTACAATCTTCACACATTTAAGTTATCCTTTTTGCCCAAATTTTTACCTAACTTATATTCTTTAAGCACGTTGTGAGGAAATCCTATTCTATCCTATTATAGGTTTTCTTGATTCTAAGTTTCAAGATAGCCCTTAACATTATCCTCCTTTTTCTTCTCCTTTATTGGTGAAGTACTTCCAGCTCTAACAAGATGTTATCTTGTATTTGTCATCTTTGCACAGAGGCACTTTGGTTAGGCATTATCAACTCAGGAAGCCATGGCTTGAGCCTTTTAGCCAACGCTTTTGCAGTAACTTTGTGTGCAAACCTACATAAGCCTATAGGACGATATGGATCAAAGGCTTTCAGGGGCAGGGACTTTTTTGAACAGATAGGGGTAGGGACTTTAGGAATCAGAATAATTTGCATTCTGTTTAACAGAGGATTGAGGGTCCTAATACAAGAACTACTGTACTTCCTTGAAAATATCCTCCAATACCACATCCCGATTCTCTCTATGAAACAAAGCATTCATTCCATTAGGCCTAGGTGCTTTAAGGGACCCCAGTTCAAAAATAGTCTATTTCACTTCTTCCAAGTTGACAGTTTGAGTTAGGGAGCTATCCATGTCCTCAGTCACAAAAACAGGACACTAATCAATTACTGTAAAGAAATTGCAAGATCCTACAGAAGTGAATAGCTCCTGAAATACTGTAGTGCCATTTGTTTTATCTTTTGGAATTCTCTACACCGTCATCAGGAGTCTAGAGAATAGAATTTGTTTCACCGTCCTCTTTGAATGGTAGTTGCATGGAAGAGTTTCATTTTATCATTTCCCCTATGCAACAAATTAATTTGAGCCCTCGTACCCCAATACGCTTCCTCTCTACACCATGGTTTCTCTTCACAGGATTTAAGGTAAGCTTCTATGTGCCTATCATCCATAGCTATATTGCTATTTATCAAACACTGTTACTCAGAACTCAGGCCCTCCTCTGGAAGTCTTGCATTAAACAATTTTGTTATACTCCAACTAGCTAAATATCTCTTAGACATGTTCTATTATTCCGAACAAAGTTATTCCACAGGAATAGCTGGAATTCCAAGCTTCACAAACGATTTTCTGACAATCTTCAAGATTCGCCATATCCGGTAATAGAACTAGTGTTAACACAGGCTATATGTGCCGAAGTCTCCTATAAATGCACTTAGAATGATTACTAATCATGATGATGCTTTTAGTAATTGCAGATGCTGAACCATTGAAGAATCTTGTTCCACTCCTTTGACAGCCCTCGAAGAATCTTGTTTAGTTTCATTGAATCTAATACATGTTGCCTTTGATATGCTAATCTATTGACAATGTTAGTTAATCTACTAAACATATTGGTTATGGATTCTTCAGGCTTTATTTTGAAGGCTTTATATTGCTAGAGAAGAACATTTATCTTTGTCTCCTTGACTTGATCAGTTCCTTCTGCAATCTATCCCAAATTTCTTTTGTTGATTCACATGAAGAGATTCGATTATATTCAGATGGAGATAAAGCGTAATATAAAGAGTAAAGAGCTTTAGCATCTAGTGCTTCTCTTTTAGTGATGTCTGCATTAGAAAGAGCTGAGGTTTCTAGCTTTTTGCCTTCTTCCTTGGTTGAGGGAGATTCAGGTTTTACCCCATTTAGAACAATGTCTCATTCCAAGGGGCCCTTAGATCTGATGAATGCTTTCATCTTGTTTTTCTTGATATTGTATTATTTTCCGTCAAAGTAAGGAAGTCTTGTATCACTTTGACCTTCCATCAGACCGGGTGCAATATTACTAGCCATCGAAAGATCGTTAACTCAAAAATAATAAAGCACTTAGTTAAGAGTAACCGGGCTCTGAAACCAATTATTATTATTGCTTAAATATCTCCTAATGAGGGGTGAATAGGTGATTTTGCGGAAATGAAAGAATTTAAACAAATATTGCAACAAGACAATTTCTGATGAAGTAGTCAGATCTTACTGGCATACAATTCTACCACAATAAGTAAATAGAGTAATGGATAGAAAATTGCACACTCAAGATTATAGTGGTTCGGCTTTTGCAAGCCTATGTCTACTCTCTCACGCTATAACTTATTGGCTGGAATTTACTAGTAAGAACTGATCAGAGGTTACAAGTTTTGACCCACAAGCACTCAAGTTTGTGTAAATCACTCCTCACACTCTCAACCTCTAACGGGTTACACAATATTGCTAAGCAAAGATGAACATATGAGATCACAAAAACACTCTTCAAACTCTTGGAATTAAAAGTTTCAAATCTTGTGAATGAGATTTTTTTTTCCTTCAGCTTTGAAACCTCCTCTTATACTCTTCCTAGTCCAAGCTGACTGTTAGACATATCTCTAGGAGGACTTATCTAGCCAAATCTACCCATTGGCCTAAGTCTAGTTAAGAAGATCTGATGGCTTCAGGATCACCGACGTTGATGCTTCCCATAATTTTTGCCGCCTATACAGTAGTTCGGGCTTCCAAAAAGTCGAGTGTTTACAAATGGAAAGAATGTTTTTGTGACATCCTGAAATTCGAGCCTTATAAGGGATGAATGAATGTGAATTTCGTCAATGCATTGTTGGTTGATCTCACTCGGAATTGATCACTCTGAGATGCGACCTTGAGGGGAAAGGCTAATGAGGACGGAAACCGTACGACTAAAGAACTCGACTGGGAAAATGACTTGACCGTGAGACTTGCGTGAGGATGATCCCGTAGATAGGCAGCCGATTCTACGGACGACTAGAAGTCGATTCGTGGACAGAACATAATGGAACGACGGGTGATTCCGTTTACCGTTATCGAACCCGCGAACGACCCTATGTCGATCCTTAGTGATCGTGTACTTTGAAATAAGAATCTATCCTCCGTAATTTCATGCGAGTCAAGGACGTCCATGTGTCGAGATGTCTTGAAAGTGGTTTGGCACGAGTCGGTTACGCGTGAATCCTCTGAGCCGCCCGTCAGTCTGAGTTATAACCAAAATGACATTAGGGTGAAATTGACATGGCAAGAGAACTTAGGACTGGACTTCGAATTATCGGGAATGTCCGGGATGGACGTTAGATGAAGCTGCTTCAAACAGCCGTCAGAGCCAGTTAAGCCGAGCAATTGAAAAAGGGATTTTCGGACCGAGGAAGCGAGCCCGTGAAGACGTGGGCCGGGCCAAGTTGGTGTGGGCCTTAGGCCCAAGGTGGGACAGCCCATGATGGGCCCAAAACAAGCAAGTGAGCCCATTGGGCCAAACCAACTATTCATCTTCTAAGCCCATGGGCCAAGCCTTAACCATTTCAAAGCCCAATAAATTCCCAAGCCCACTCCTATTCATGGCCAAGCCCAATCCTTAGGCCCATCCACCAATTTCAGCCCAAGGTCATATTTGTAATTTGTGCGAGGTGAAATGACCAAAATGCCCCTAAAGAGCTTGTGGATAAGGGCAAAAAGAAGAGAGAGAAGATGATGTCATGCATGGGGAATTGAAGTGGCCATTTAATGGCTTTAATGAGGAGTGCAACAGCTCTCCCATCACTCTCTCTCTCCCCATTCGGCCTCCAAAGGGACGAGCTCCTCTCTCCCTCGTTTTCCCTCCTCCAGTTTCTGCTCCAGCTGACCCTTCGGTGAAGAATCGAGTCAAAAGTGGTCTTCCCGGATGAATCAGAGAACGAGCGACCTATCACCGTGACCGGGAGAGACAGAACGTTCCAACGAGACTAATTTCATCCCGAACGGAGCCCCCGTCCGTCCTGTACGGCCGTCTCAAGCCACCGGTCGCCGGTCCGTCGGTCCGCCTGCAGCCTGCACTGTTTCGAGGTTTCGGCCATTTTTCTTCCATTCCAGCCATTCCTCCGCCCATCCCAACCTCCAGCAAGACCCCCAAGACCTCCTGGTGCCGTCGGTTGTCGGCCACCCCCTCGCCGGAGCTCCGGCCAAGCCGTTCAGCTCAGTTTCTCCTCCGGCGGGGCTGTTTTCAGTGTTTTCGGTGGGAGTCCGAGCTGTGGTTGCTGTGTTGAGCTTGGGACCGCCTTGGATCGTTGTGGTAGAGGTTCCGGTGCGTAGCCACCGTCGCCGCCGCCCGCGTCGGTGTCTCCGGCCCGCTTAACGGGTGAGTTTAGCTCCTAATCCTTTGATTAGTGCCTAAACTTGCTTAGGGTTTGTTTAGTTAGATTTAATTCTAGTTTATGTGATTTAATTAAGTTGTATTAGCCCTAAGATATGTGGTTAGATGGATGGTTAGATTAGTTTAGCTTAATCTTGCTTTATTTGCTTAATTGTGTTTATGTGTTTAATTAAGCTTGTTTTGCTTAATTAATTGTTTGATTGTTTTAATTAATGATTTTAATTATTTCTGAGTTTAATTTATTGTTTATTGAATTCTGGAAATTTACTGTTCACGTGCACTGTTCATGAGTACTGTTCATGTGCACTGTTCACGTGCACTGTTCATCCAGAATGCGAAAAGTTATCTAAATTCATGTGTGTTGATTTTATGAAGTGAATGGATGTGTAAATGCATGGGCATCCGCATGAATTGAATGCGTAATTAGCAAGTAGACATAGTCTACTATTTATTGAGGGTAGCCCGAGAATTTTCCGACCCTTTATCGGGCTTCATTTGATATTTCGGGCCCAAGTGGAATTTTTGGCATTTAAATATTATTTTTCGAAATTAAATTAAATAATTATTTATTTTCCGAAAATTCAACTTGGATGGCCAGCGACCGGAATATTGTGCTGATGACAGTGGTGAAGTCCGTTTATTTAATCGAGAACTTTTTTTTTGGTAAATTGAATTTCTAATATTTATTAATTAATTTTCGAAATTAATTATTTAATTAATTATTTTTCGGAAATTAAGGCGAAGATGGCTGACGACCGAAATCTCGTGCTGATTGTCATGGCGCAGTCCGTTTATTTATTTGAGCTCTACGTTGTACGGAATTAATTAAATTGTGATATTTTAGGGAATTACCCTAAATTGTTTGGAATTGGTTGAAATTGAATTATTGATTGGATATTGGCCAAGTTTGTTTATTTAGCATTCTTATGCTTTGTTGAGTTGTAAAGTATGTGGAATGGTGAGAATGAATCAGAAGTACCTTGGGGTTGGACTGATAAAGCACGGTGTATGGACCTACGTGGTTCGGTGACTAAGGATGTCACTGGCGAAAACGACGCCTTAAAGAACGCACGTATCGGTCTAGTACTCACATTGTTATAGGCATGCATGGTTCGGTGATGGGGAAGATCACTGGCAAAAACGCTTGCGCCTTAAAGAACGCATGCACTTGTCTATTGAACATATTGTTATAGGCATGCATGGTTCGGTGATGGGGAAGATCACTGGCGAAAACGGCGCCTTAAAGAACGCATGCACTTGTCTATTGAACATATCGTTATAGGCATGTATGGTTCGGTGATTAGGGATATCACTGGTGAAAACGGCGCCTTAAAGAACGCATACACTTGTCTATTAAACACATTATCATAGGCATGTGTGGTTCGGTGATGTGGGATATCACCTGGCGAAAACGACGCCTTAAAGAACGCACACGGTTGTCTAGTGAGTACATGGTTATAGGCATGCGTGGTTCGGTGATGTGGGATATCAGCGCGAAAACGGCGCCTTAAAAAGAACGCACGCAATTGTCTAGTGGATAAGTCACCAGCGGCGAACCTGGACGCCCGAGAGCAATGATGGAGCTCGTGACTAAGTGTACTATTGGAGGTTATATGGGATGGAAGGAATGACCGAGAGATGGTCCGATTGATCGATGATCCAGTGTGATTTAATGTGATTGACCATTGCTTGAGTCTGATGTTGTAAATTGATTGATTGAATGGGAATGACCGTGAGTGGTCTTGTTGGTGTGTAATCGACTAGGTCGGTTGATCGATGACTCGATCTGAATTGATGCATTGATGTGTGAAATTGTTATATGCATTAATTATATGCACGAGTTAAGCATATTGTTTATGGCACACACGCATGAATCGATAATGTGCAGAGTGTGGCAATGGCCAGGTGAGATCGCTGGTGACGCGACTTGTATGTGATTGATGAACTGTATCATCTAACGGCCATGTGCATTGCGTGTATCGTGCTGAATTATAACGTGCGGGGTATGGCATACCGAGGTAAGGTTGTATGCGAATCGACTTGTTGGTTGTTGCTTGTGGTGGGGTAGTTACGGATAGATACCTGGGTTGAGTTGGTGTACTAATCGGGGCTTAGGGGTGGAACTCGCGAGATTTATATCTCACTTGGTTATTGAATAACCATTTTCAGGTCCCTTGTGTGAAGAACCCGGGAGCTTGAAGCGAAGGGTCGGGAGCATAGGTGGCTCAGTAGTTCTTTATGACATAGACCTTCGTATAAGCTTGAAGTGTTTATAAAAGTGTATTGGATTTGAAATTGGTTGTCCCGCTTTTCTATCCCATGTATGTTTGTTGTCGGGGATTAGTGAATCCGCTTCCGCATGTGCAATAAAATGAAAAGGGTCGGCGACAAGTCCTGGGAACGTCGCAAAATTCTATCGACCACCGAGGGATGTGCGCGTGCTCGAGGTTCGGGGCGTGACAGTTTTATCTTTAGAAGGAAATTCCAAGAAAGTTGAATCTCCAAAAGATATTAGCAAGACTTTCTTTTTGAAACTCTTTATAAGTATGGCAGGAAATCTAACCAATTGTCACTAGCTGTTGCACGAGGATATTTGTCTTCTTCCTAGCCATTTAGCATAATATATAAGGAAGGAAGAATAAATCACGACTCCGATTTTGATTGAAATCGTTTGATCCTATCCTATCAGACTTTGCACCTAAAAAACTTTTTATTAGAAATAAAGTCTCTAAGTTTTGTCAATCATTGAAACCACTTAGCGAATGTTTTCTCAACACTAGTTTTTCCCTTATTGCCAAAGCTGATTCAAAAACTCTTTTTCATCTACAGCCAAAGGACAGAAGAAGGCAGAAGCTCGCAAATGATCCTTATAGATGGCACACGGAGCAGTGTTCTCTTGCAAGACATCACTTTTCTGTTTTAGCAATTGGTGCAGACGGTATGGTTTCTCTTCCCAGCATTACTACTGAAAGCACACGGTACTGTTCTCGATTGGCCTTCCTATGAGTAAAGGCGTTTCTGGCGACTATTTAGAAAATCTATGATGTTCAGCTTGTTTGCAGAGCAATGTTTTGCATAGAAGTAGCTGCATCAGGTAACCGCTCTTTCCTGTGCTAGTTCTGGCTAAGAACCGCGTGGACCAATGACCGTCTGCTAATATATGGATAATGCTGATAAAAAGAGGATACGCTAAATAGGCTCTGTGATTACAAGAACAAGGCTATTTGTGGTAGGACTTCATTATCGCACCTATGTTGGGATGACGCTGCCAAGCATCTCTGCTCAATGTACCTAAGGTTGATTTTGAAATTTGAATATAATGTTGCAAGGTTGATTCAATTTTCTATGACCATATCGAGAAAAAGGACAAAAAATGACCCACTTTTCAAATATTCTAAACGTGGCATTTGCTTTTGCTTGAGGGACAAAAATGGCTGTAGACAACGAAAATTCAACCAATTTGAAAAAGTCGGGTATCGTATAACACTTGTTATCATTGTCCAATCAAACTTCGGATGTATCACAAATTACTAATTCGATCAGTTTTATAAGTATTGGTCAATCAGGTGAATTGCTGCCGTGACGATCTTCTGTCTCTCGACTAGGAAAACGTGATTTTCTTTTGGACATTCGCAAAGTGATGCCTTTGCTGTCCTTAACGTGCTTTTTTGGGGACATATGCCAGGTGAGCCATTAAATTTGGGATTTGGCCAACTTGTATTGGATGACCCAAAAGTTGGATGTACTGGACTGACTAGGCGAGGGAGGAAAATGTAATGCAAAGTGACATGTGGACGACTTTGTTGGCAGCCGAAACATGATGGAGAAGAAAAGTTAGAAAAAAATGCGTGTAGCTTTCGCAATTCTCAGCTCTATTGGCCGGGGAACGACTAGATTACAAACCCCTATTTTCCGTTCACTTTCTTCACTAAGAAAATGCGTTTTTTCGAAGGAGTAAGAACTTCTGTTAGTTATGTTAATTGTTTTTGTTGATTGTGTCAAAACACAGGAACACCAGAAAATAGGTCTTGTACAACTACTACTGTCCACCCTAAATGGAAGAAACTCTTGTCATATGACCAGTTCTCGTTCGTTGAAGACTCTACAGACTCGGCCCTTGAAGGAAAAATAACGGGCTGCTTATGTAAGCCCGAGCCACATATCCGTTTGAAAAACATCTAGCAAACATAGATATGCTATTAGCTTGCCTAATTACGCAATGATTTGTCAAGGCCGACTCTACTATGAAGCATTCCGGAACGAAACCCATCTTGGAGCGTGGAACTCGAATTCTTCACGACTTGGCTAACCAGATGGTTTGTTACTCTGTTTACGTAGAATGGATTTGCTGCTTTCTCATTGGTTTGGTCTATGATGTCATTGCATTTTTCAGTACGCATTCTGAAGATTGACACTACCTCTGTGGCCCTAAAAACTCTGATTCTAATCATGCAAGGAGATAAGGTCCGTGTGCTCAATGAATTAACTGGGACATTCAGCACGATGACAGTCCTAACACAATGCAATTTTGTTTGTTGCAGTTGCATCTAATGAAATGAATTCTTGTTGATGGTTGATCTAGTATCACTACCCAGGAGCAGCAAACCGGAGAGAGAAAGAGGAAGAGGATGGAGCATGAAGCTATCAGTGTGAAGAAGCTGGAGAAACCAAGACCCTGGAAGAGTGTGCAAAGCAAATGGGTGCCCGTCATGAACAATTTTTTTTGTACATTTTCATCGGTTCTCCTTGAAGGTTCCTGAGTATTAATTTCCCGTGCGAAGGTGAACCTTGGACTTCATGAACAGAGTCAAGAACCTAATGGATCAAAACCGTTCTTCTCTGAACATTTCACTTTTTAAACGAGTCTTTTCCTCTTATTAGGAACTTTCGATTTTCGCCATCATCGTGTTTCAAGCAACTGTCCTTTTTCCTCTCGGTTTGATAACAGTTGCAGGTCAACATGGACTTGCAAATGACTAACATGTAAGCTTACAACCACTCCACTCTTTTTAAGTCATTGGAACCAAAATAGTTTGGATTCTGATGGACGACCAACGATCCCCAGAACTTGACCAGCTGGGGATCCTAGCGAGAAAAATCTCAGCCACTTAAGGGCATCACTTCACATTCTGCCCCATTTCAGCAATGTAGTAAGCCACTGCTGCCACTTCATATGCTTCATCTGCATTGTGCATGTACAATATCAATCCTATGTAATACCAATGCCCTCAAAAAGATTTCTCTGTCGGCCATTAGGCATATTTTGATTCTCCAACCAGAGCACGAAAATCCATTCTATACCAGAAAGAGCACCCGGACCGCTCATCTCTGGAGGTCAGGACCTCATTGAATGTTCAACCCACTATATGCATGTGAGACAACATTCCTATAATATGTAGGGTCACGAGTGAAACCATGAATTTGCAAAAACCATCTACAGCAAAATCAAAGTGAATCACAAGGCAATACAAACTTCTACGCAAAGATCACCCGGTCCTTGCATATTATTGTCGACAAATTAACTACAATGAGTACCGCTACAAGTATTAGAAATTTATAAAATGACAGCTAGCGAAAGGACCCCCATAGCAATGAGAAGACAACACAATATAAAGCAACCACGCCTAAAACTAGGAAGTCCAGTTGGGTTTAGCAACAGCTTGCCAAGTTTCCATGAGAGTTGCTTTGCATCTAACACTAATGCACAAGCCAATTTGAATCAAAGGATGCTGCAAGCAGCAAACCAAGTAAACAGCATTAGGTCATTTCAACTGAACTTCTTGCATTTCTAAAGAAATTCCCTCTCCCTATTCAGAAAAAAGATAACAGAGAAAAGAAAGAGGGGGAAAAACAATATTACAAGCAAAAAACTCAATAAATTGAAACACATGAAAAACAAAAACTACTAAAGTGATCTCTGCCAATCATGTGACAGCAAGGAAGAGAAAAGAGAACCAGTTGCATAAATGATGGAACAAGCTAATACAAGAATGCTCACATGGTTTGAGATAAAATTCAACACGTAAAGATCATAAATACGAGCAGTAAACTGCAAAGAGTAGTGACTTTCCAAATACGAGATCTTTCTCTCCTTGTTGAATAACTCATACTTTGAAATTTCTAAAGACACTTCAAGTTCAAGCTTTTTAGAAACATAGCTTGACGCCATTCATGCACACTGATGCAAAATTCAATGGCTCTGACATCAATAAAAAAATCTCTGAAGAGCTTGAACTTAAAGCATCTTTGGAAATATTTGAAGGATGAGTTGTTCAAAAAAGAAAGAAATCTTGTATTTGTAGAGACACTACTCCTCGTCCCTTTTTCTTTTGTAATTCGAGACACAGCTATTCTTTTGACTGGTCTGAGTCTGTTTAGTGACGTGATGATCTAACTCAAGGATGTGGAGACATAATTGCGCCTTATCTCTGGGGAACACTTCAGCATTGTTTGTGCCTTTTAATCTCAAGATTCTCAAAGAAATCAATCTGGTAATGTTGCAACGTCCACTCAGATTTCTGCAGTTGGTGAAATCCAACTCTTTGAGCTCCTCAAGATGTTCTATGGCTTCAGGAAATCTTTGAAGGAAAGTATGAACCATCTTTAGCACTTGAAGTTTATTGCAATTCTTGATACAAGGAGGCAAATCATCAATTGAGGTGTATGACAGGTCCATTTTCTGCATCTGACAAAGCTCTCCAAAGACATGTGGAAGCGTGTTTAGCTGTCTGCAATTGCTTAAAGCAAGCTTCCGAAGACTCTTTAATAATCCAATGGAACCAGTGACCTCGCACAATGCTTTACATCCGCAAGCACTTAGAATTTCAAGTGCCGGCAGAGAGCCTTCCTCGAATTGTAGTTTTGCAATATTAGTTCCATCAATGAGAAGCTCTTTCAATGCTTTCATGGAAAGCAGCGCTTGCGGCAAATCTTTAACCCATTTGCAATGCTTCATGTTTAAGGAAACTAAATTCTCAAAATTGGAAATGGTTTCATTTGGCTTTAAATATAAACAACCTTCCAGGATCAAGCATTTTAAATGCCTTGAAGCAGTGAATTCCAGAGATGCATTGATCCAAGTACAATCTTTTAGGTTCAAGACTTTCAAACTCCGAGCCTTCTGCAAAAACGACATGATTCATATGCTTATTAGTACCTCAGCTATAAACTCTAAAGTTAAAGTGCAGGGCACATTTGCACATAAAAAAAAATGCAAAAGCGCAAATAAGCATTACCTCCATCAATTGTTGCCAGTCTTTCAAACTCAATTGGACTGAGCTTGAACATAAGTTGAGAATTACCAGGTCTTCCATGTCGAATGCAAACAACTTAGATTTCTCTTGGCATCCACACCAATCAAGCCATTCTAGGTTCGGAAGAATATTCTCAGGATTTCCTTCAATATCAACTTTGTCCAACTTGAGAAACCTCAGATTCGATAGATGACAAAATACTTCACCATCAATTCGTTTAAAATTGGAGGCTACTCGAAGAGATATAACCTTGTAGATACCCTGCCAATTAGTTGAAAATATGAACGTGTGAAATTCAGACAAAGATATATGCAATGAAATGATGATATCTACAGGAAAACTTGACAAGAATACTGGAGAAATTTCAGTGTTTTCACCTTCTTCTCCTTCTCCCGCAATATTTTTTGGACATCTTTGTAATCCCATAGCCTACTGCGCTTCCTAGGATTATCATGATTTTCCTCCTCGACAATTTCTCTTCCCAGCGATATTAGTTGGCCTTGCATCCAAAACTCCTTTTCTTCCTTGATTTTTAGAAATGACTTTTTCTTAAGCTCTTCAACACCTCTACCTAGGCCATGCGCAGCCCACATGTAACAGGGCATTGTCTTTTCAACTCCCGTAAAGAAACATGCTATGTCAAGGAATACTTGTTTTGCCTCGTAGCTCAAAAGTTCATAGTTTGCCAACAACTTTTTTTTGACTTTGTCAATCAGCTTTGCCTTCAACTCACCCAAAGTCCGCTCCCATTCCTTTTCGCTCTCCCCATACAAAGACCTTCCCACAAAATCAATAGCAAATGGAAGATAATCGACAGCAGATATGATTTCTCTTGACACTTTCTCGTGGTCCTTTGGGAGATCATTCTTTCCAAAAGCACACTCACGGAAAAGTTCAAGAGCATGTTTTTCATCCATAAATTTAACCTCATGTTCATGCTTATAGAAAATGTCTTGTTCCTCACTTTTCCGAACCTTGTAAACATCTTCTTTTGTGGTTGTGAGGATGATCGTGCTTCCCAGACCAAACCAAGTTAGCTCCTTGGCCAATGGTTCGATTTGTTCGAAGTCATCCACATCATCTAGTACAACAAGAACTCTCTTTTTTTGGAATAGGTGTTTTATCATTGTGGTACCTTCAGTGGAGGATTCCACTTCGGGACATACTCCTCTCTTGAGGTCATGAATCAACTTCTTCTGCAGAGATACCACTCTTTCCTGTTTGAAGTTGTCCCGAACATTTTCAAGGAAACTATAACCTTCAAAGAGGTGACAGATTTTGCTGTATACCTCCTTTGCGAGAGTGGTTTTGCCAACCCCGGACTGACCCCGCACTACAAGCACCCATCTCCCTGTCACTGTCAGCTTCCGTTCTTTGACAATTTGTCCATTCTGATAATCGAAACCAAGCTTTCGCATCATCTCTGGCACATCTCTCTCTATTCCAACTAAATTTTTAGCCAATCCTTGTTCATCCATCCTCAAGAGTTTCCAAAGTTTTGAAATGAAATCCTCTAGTTCTCGAAACCTACAAAATGAGAAACGGAGTTTGCCTTTTTTATTGTTTTAATTATAGAGATAAGGTTCGGGAGAGGTGACCAGCGGTAGGTTTCCTTCTTGACTTTTCAATAAGGTCCCAGATCGGTTATGGAATGGTTTGATCTCAGGGAAGATACAGAGGGCACCGGTGACATCAATCAACCCAGAAAAAAAAACACGAGGAAGACTGGAGGGAGACGACGATACGATGTAAACACATGCATCGCGATTAAAAAGGCAAGAAAAAATTGGAATCTCCAGAAGTTAAATTGGATCCCAGAAAAAGGGTGGTGAGCATCTTAATATACAAGCCAATTCTCCTATCTTTTCGCAAGCTAAACAAGTAAAGCAAGATCAATCGAGTCATCACACTTACCCGCTGAAGAGATCGTCGTAAAACCGTCCCTTTATACCACCAACAGCAGCCTCCAGAGCAGCCTTCTTGAATTCCGGTCCCTCTATAACACCATTCTCTCCCAGAGAAGCCTCCAGAGCATCCTTCAGGGCAGCCTCCAGAGCAGCCTTCTTGAATTCCAGCCCCTTTTTATGAGCAATCTCATTCAGAGAATCCTCCCACTTTTTGATGGTTGACTCGGGATATTTGTTTTTGCGCTTGTGCTCGGCGAAGGACTTTCCATATGTTCCCCGCAGGTGGCGAACATCACAGGGCTCGACGAAGAAGAAAATGGGATGAATTTCTTTATGTGACTCCACCATTTGGGTCACTTCCATCAGGCAAGCTGGGCTAGAAGCGAAGTCTTGGGAGAAGATAGGGACGCAGATGTCGGAGCGCTTGATGGCTTCCTTGATCTTGCTACCGATACATTCACCGTACTGGATCTCTTCGCGGTCTAAGAATGCCACAATCCCCAGGCGTCTGAGCTTGTCGTAGAGGTACTCGACTAAGTTATGGCGCGTATCTGGTCCTCTGAAGCTGAGAAACACTCGATAGTTACAAACGGCCATGGGATCACGAACATCCATTTACATACAGACTCTGGCTCGAATGGAGATGAAGATGATCAAACTTGATTGAAGTCGATGGAGTTCGCAAGTCTGAATCTGGAGCGTTGACCTCATTACCCCTTTTAGTCTTAGTCTTGGTCTTGTCCCGACCGAAGACTTGTCTACTTCTCTCTCTGCTTTTCTTTTTTATTTTATTTGTTTTGATGTTTTTGGCAGTTCTATCCTCCCAATTACCGGGTCAGGATCTCCCCAAGGGAAATCATTACACAAGGTACAGTTAGGAGATATATGTATCAAATAGAATTGCAATTATGGATTCATTATGAGTTTTACATGACAGTCAAAATTCAATTACATAACAACAGTAAGTTAGACAACAAGCAACCTGGTACCCCGCACAATTGGATTACCTACGTGACACTAAATATCTTCTTACTTTGCATAGACCTTTGCCCTTTTCTTCCTCCATGAACATGTAGTCCAAACTTTGTAATCCTCCTATACATAAGGTCCTAAAATGTGTGAGCCATTAAAAAATGGGAAATACATTTCAACGCCTGCTCTTGTCCACCTCTATTTTTTTCGTAATAGTTTTGGTAACCTAGATTCATGAACATAAAGATCTGATTACCCAAAGAACCAAGAACACCTTACATGTTGAACCGATTAACTTCATATCTTTGGCTTATGTAGGTGGTCTTGATACAGAGCAATTTACATATAATTAGTAAAATTTGAATAGTTGAATAGGGGCGATCTTCAGTTTCTATGGTCAAAACTTGATATTGCAACCAAATACCAAGATTTTCTCTTATCAGGATTTCCTCTCTCTTTTTGTGCTTTTATTGTACTTTTTTTCTCAAAATACACTGCCAACTCACTTTCTAACCCAGTTTTTGTTGTTAACGTTTGTTTTTCAGTGTATTTTGTTTTTGGATTGGTAATTAAATTATGTTTGAGTTTATCCCGAAAATAACCCGGAATCGATCACAGCATCCCAACCAAACAGTATTATACATGGACACGCACAAAAAGAGGCATTCGAATTAGATAATTCATGTGAGGCTCATTATAATTTAATACTTTCCAATTAGTATACGTACCTCCAAGCTAATAACACGAGAAGGCATTAGACTGCATCCTGAATAACGGGCTATCGGCTCTACCTGATCTATGAACTTTCAATACCACTCTTTTGGATGATGCTACGTTTCATCCAAGTAAATAGGGCTCCAAATTTTGCCGAATGCCGAAAAAGTATTTTCCAATGGCCAGTCAAAGTAATAACTATCCAATCACCTTGACGAAGATGCCTTATACATAGCCAACCGATGTTAAAAGACGAAAAAACCCTCATTTAACAATGCAGGGATTAAAATCGAATCCCCGTGCCACCAAGTTCAATTCTCTGTCTGTGACGTTGAAGATTTTTTAGGATATGTCATCTCCCTGAATGGAAGTACCCATGGCGTTGCAATGAAAGGACATCCGTGATCCTCCAGTATTGCCAAATCACAATGTTCTTAGGCGATTTTCAATCCTTACATCACTTCGTCGTTCGATTGGGCTTAATTGAAAAATTCTGCTTCTCTTTTGAAAACCAGTTGCAGTTGAGATAGCCAAGAGTTTGTTTGGAGTAATAACGTGAAGTCTCATAATGGTAAATAATTTTGGGAAGTTTTGTTTGGAGTATATGTGATGCAAGCCAAGGGTAGGCTTTCTCAAACAATAGGATCGGGAGAGTGACTCGCACACAGGAAAACAAGGCGAACAGAAATTTCAGCACTGTGCAAGCTCAGGAGAACAGTCGTATCTTTGTCGATACAGATCGGATCGACTTGATTCCAAAGCCAAATGAACAAAGACTTCTGGATCTACAATTTCTATGTTTTGGGTTTTCTGAAATAAGCACTGTAGGATGGTCGAAATTGGGTTGGAAATAACGAACATAATAGGAAAAGATAGAAACTCCGTTGGTTGCTCTTCTAGGCCTCCAAGGAAGTTGAGGGGGCACCGATTCTTCTAGATCGATGACTGCAACCCTTCAAGGATGCAGATTTCAAAAGCTTCGACTCTTCAAGGACGGAGTGAAAACTCTTCTAGGTTTTCAAAGGGATGAACTCTACAAGGTTCACGATACTTGCTTCAAAGCAAAGTTTTTTTTCATTCATCAAAAGTCGTCTTCTACAAGAAATTGGATGGCTTATATTGTTAATGAAATAAAAAGCAAAGTGTTGAAACTAGGAAAATAATAAATAGTATTGTTGGGAATTACTGATTCCCTAAATCGGATTCGACACTAAGTCAAACCCCTAAAAAGACGTAGCGGAAGCAAGCCCAGAAACAAACAAACATGAATCACCGATCAAAAGCACACCACGGGATCGAGCGTACCTTTTGTCCATAGACTAAACACTGATGTTGCAATTCGAGGAGGAAACCGGACACTGTTCTTCAAAGGAGAATTCTTTTCTTCGGGAGAAAGCGGTAGGAGAAGACGTGATGAAAACCAAGAGAGCGTATTCTCTCGTTCTCAAGAATACGTAACTTTCTTTCGATTAACCGCCTCCAGATTTTCCCTTTATCTTTTATAATTTCCTCCATGGGCCATCAACTCACGGGCCGGGCCCTAACGGGCCAACTCAGGCCCATCAAAAGGAAAAAAATCCATCATCTCCCACTCGCACATGGTAGGCCAAAACCAACATGGGTGGACGGGCCCTACTCAGGCCCATCAATTGAAAATCCATCAACTCCCACTTGACATGGTGGGCCAAAAGTAATCCTCTTTTCCTCACCGCAACATTCATACTAGTGAATAGTCAGGTGCGACCAAGATACTTTGAAAGCTCGTTGCCATACATCTGTTAGGAATATATAGCAGCTCATAATAGGCATCACATTCCTAGTAAATATAGTATGCAGTACCTTAGATCGATCGATCATATTTATATCTCTCTTGATCTCTTTTAAACAATGATATATATATATATATATATATATATATATATATATATATATATATTGTATTCACAATTATGATTATCCCAAAGACAGTCATAATTGGTCGACTAGTGAATATAAAACTACAATGCGATTCTCCAAATTCGATCTTCCTCTTTCCTTCAAACTCTCAATTTCAGTTCAGCTTGCTTTTCTAGAAATGTCCAATTAGATCGAATCAACTCATGACCATTGGCAACATCCTAAGATAACAAACACTAAATAGAAATCTTGGGAATAAGTAAAAGTCATGATGGCACTAAAATTGAGGAACTCTTTTCCTCAAGAGTCTCACACGGCATAAAAGTTGAGATTAAACTTTTGCCACTCTTATTGGTCGTCTCATGCATACGTAGTATGAAATACGTATTACGGTATTAACTCCTTTCCCATGGAGCGTATGTCTACACCTTCAATACCGTACAGATGATAGTTCAGACATACCCAATGTCTAACTTGAGTTCACGTATTTACTCATTCACAAAATTCATCAGAACTCTCATCTGGCATCTTAGACAGATAAAGTAAAATATGTGGGGTATTTTACTTTCGGACATAGTACATATCATGTCCTCATCTTAACACTTAGTTAAGGCGACATATATATTTTAAGCTTGAGCTCTCGATTATCACCTAGATAATAAGCTTAAAAAATCGTCTCATCTCTATTTGTCACATAGTAAATAGAGGCGATTACCCGTGTGAGTGGGCTAATCTTATATCTGTCCGACATACTTTCTCAACTTAATGTAATGCACTGAGCATTAAGATGCATAAAGGTCAAACAAAGATTCATAGGCATTAATAATGAAAAAACACAAATTCATTAAATGTGAACAACTTAGGGAAGTTACAATATCCAGTACATCAGACTCTACGCAATCCTAGAGATTTTACATGACCACAAAACACATCTCTAGGTATTGGCTTTGTCATAGGATCTGCTACCATTCTATGCGTAGATATGTACTGTAAGTTCACATCCTTTCGTACAACCATATCTTTGACAAAGTTATACTTGGTATCTATATGTTTAGTCTTGTCATGATATTTTGGATCTTTGGTGTACGCTATAGCTGCTTGGCTATCACAGTTAACCAATAATGGATGTGCAGCTTTCTCAATAACACATAAATGATCCAAAAATCTCTTAAACCAAACTCCTTCTTGTACCGCTGCTGATAATGCCACGAACTCAGCTTCCATCGTGAACAAGGCTATACATGTTTGCTTCTTACTGCTCCATGATATGGCGCCATTGTTCGTAAGAAAGCAAATCCGAGGTAGATTTCCTTTCATCTAAATCTCCTCCCCAATCAGCATCGTATAGCCTTCAAGTTGCGAGATCCTTTCCTTGGTAATTCAGCTTGTAATCAGCAGTTCCCTTCAAATATCTCAGTATTCTTTTAACGGCCTTCCAATGTGCTTGACCTGGATTGGATTGGTATCTACTCACCATTCCAACTGCAAAACATATGTCAGGTCTTGTGCACATCATAGCGTACATCAAGCTCCCAACAGTACTAGCATAAGGAACATGTTTCATTTGTTCCTTCTCTTGTAGAGTCCTTGGACACAGTCTATGGCTTAATCCTTCACCTTTTGCAATAGGAGTATCAATGGGTTTACAATCTTGCATACGAAATCGTTCAAGAACCTTATTTATATATGTTTCTTGCGAAAGAGATAATGATCTCTTCGAACGATCTCTTGAAATCTTAACTCCAAGGATGTATGCAGCCTCACCCATATCTTTCATCTCAAAGTTGGAAGATAACCAACTCTTAACGGTATTAACAAACTCCATATTGCTTCCAGCAATTAGTATATCATCAACATATAATGATATGATCACAAATTGATCTTTGGATCTTTTGATATATACACAATGATCCTTATCTATCATTGTAAAAATCTGTGGCACCCCTCGAACGGCCCCCAATCCGTTAGGGTCGCCACAGTTCGCTTACCTTTCCCTTTCCCTAATAACATGTCACTCTGATACCATTCCAATTGCAGTGGGTCCATACAACCTGGGGGTTTACATCTTTTAGATCGGTTCCTTGCGCAATTCATATAACGGAAGCATAACCAACAACTCCCTTCCCTATAGCTCCGAAAACAGTGCACACCAACTAAACATCTTTTATAAGTTAAAGCCGAACACTTTTATTTACATAAAGCAGATGGACATCTTTAGTCGGTACATCGAAATGCCATGGTTTTTTATACTTGGCTATACTTCAAAAGATGACCGACATCTCCTCCAACAGTCGTATACTTAAAGTCCATCGATCAGTATCGGCGTCCAAAAGTTCCTTCATTTACTATCCTCCTCCTCGCGGTCAAATCCAACCACTTGATCCATCTACTGGTGGCAGTGGCAGCAGAGGAATCTTATCTAGTCTGAAATGTTAATCCCGAAAGGGGTGAGTACAACCACTCGGCGCAAAGATCCACCAAACTACTCAATGCGTCAAACAGAACAATCAAGGTGTCATGAACAAAGCACATATCATTCATGCATTCAAGCATACCTTACCTTACAGCCATGCATATATCACCTTGCCATATGTGCATATATCACCATGCACTTATCATCAAGCATTCATGCATATATCACCATGCCATATGTGCATATATCACCATGCACTTATCCTTAAGCATTCATGCATATGTATTTATGCCATATGTGCATATACCACCATGCACTTATCATCAAGCATTCATGCATATATCACCATGCCCTATGTGCATATATCACCATGCCATATGTGCATATATCACCATGCACTTATCCTCAAGCATTCATGCATATGTATCCATGCCATCAAGCATACATCACCATGAGATCCATTCATACCTTCATGATCGCATTTTCAATATCAAATAACATCTATTTACTTTCATAAGCAGATCATGCATCATGCCATATGCATACACCCATGCACATGATTCACTTTCAATTCTTATCTTTCACAAGGATCTCATCAATTTTTTTCTTCCCAGGGACCAATGTTTGCATCCCACAATTTATCGCTCACACCCAACTTGGCATCGCGAGGAACCTCCGGCACACACCTCCGGGCATCTCGTACCCCAACTGGCATCACGAGGAATCCCCCGACACACACCTCCAGGGCTTCCGGGATTACGTACCGACATACCACCAGGCATTCTCCCTGGAATTACGTACCGTATACCACCGGGCATCTCGAAACTCCCGAGGACATCCGGCACACACCTCCGGGCATCCGGCTCACACCTCCGGGCATCCCGACACTCCCGGGGCATCGGCTCACACCTCCGACGGTCATTCATATTCTCATACATCTCGTTTCCAATTTCACATTTGGAACTTTCAATGCAATTGATTTGAATTTCTCTTTTGAAATCAAGCAACATGTATTGGAAAAATTGTCCTTTGATGAAATGATTTAGATAGAATCTTTCTTTGAGATTATGGGAAAATTCATCATTTTCTTTAATGTCATATGAAATGCATGAGAAGCCATCACACCATTGCATGAATAATCACCCAAAGTATCATGATTCACACAATAACTCATACAGATCACACATCACAGCATAGTATAGGCCTTGCATTCCAATATCATAAATTCCGAAATACACAGATTGCACAATTTTCAAATCACAGTCAATTAAATAGGCAAATGACTTTAAAAAATCATGAAATTTAACTATGTTGTAGTTAAGACATAGATAAAGATATCACATGCAGGAAATTTCTCCAAAAGAAATTTGCACAGAATAGATATAGGTCATGCATTCCTACATCATCAAGCCCGAAACACACAGTTTGCACAATTTTCATATCACAGTCGGTTTAGTATGAAAATGGCCATCAAAACTCATGAAATTTGAGTATGTTGTATTTAACACATAGATAAAGATGTTTCATGCAGAACATTTCTCCAAACGAAGCTTGTACAGAAAGTTATAGGTCATGCATGTCAATATTCCCATGTCCGAAACACACACTTGCACAGTTTTCATATCACAGTCGGTTTAGTATGCAAATGGCCATCAAAACTCATGAAATTTGAGTATGTTGTAGTTAACACATAGATAAAGATGTTTCATGCAGAACATTTCTCCAAACGAAGCTTGTACAGAAAGTTATAGGTCATGCATATCAATATTCCCACGTCCGAAACACACACTTGCACAGTTTTCATATCACAGTCGGTTTAGTATGCAAATGGCCATCAAAACTCATGAAATTTGCGTATGTTGTAGTTAACACATAGATAAAGATGTTTCATGCAGAACATTTCTCCAAAAGAAGCTTGTACAGAAAGTTATAGGTCATGCATGTCAATATTCCCATGTCCGAAACACACACTTGCACAGTTTTCATATCACAGTCGGTTTAGTATGCAAATGGCCATCAAAACTCATGAAATTTGAGTATGTTGTAGTTAACACATAGATAAAGATGTTTCATGCAGAACATTTCTCCAAACGAAGCTTGTACAGAAAGTTATAGGTCATGCATATCAATATTCCCATGTCCGAAACACACACTTGCACAGTTTTCATATCACAGTCCGTTTAGTATGCAAATGGCCATCAAAACTCATGAAATTTGCGTATGTTATAGTTAACACATAGATAAAGATGTTTTATGAAGAACATTTCTCCAAAAGAAGCTTGTACAGAAAGTTATAGGTCATGCATGTCAATATTCCCATGTCCGAAACACACACTTGCACAGTTTTCATATCACAGTCGGTTTAGTATGCAAATGGCCATCAAAACTCATGAAATTTGAGTATGTTGTAGTTAACACATAGATAAAGATGTTTCATGCAGAACATTTCTCCAAACGAAGCTTGTACAGAAAGTTATAGGTCATGCATATCAATATTCCCATGTCCGAAACACACACTTGCACAGTTTTCATATCACAGTCCGTTTAGTATGCAAATGGCCATCAAAACTCATGAAATTTGAGTATGTTGTAGTTAACACATAGATAAAGATGTTTCATGCAGAACATTTCTCCAAACGAAGCTTGTACAGAAAGTTATAGGTCATGCATGTCAATATTCCCATGTCCGAAACACACACTTGCACAGTTTTCATATCACAGTCGGTTTAGTATGCAAATGGCCATCAAAACTCATGAAATTTGAGTATGTTGTAGTTAACACATAGATAAAGATGTTTCATGCAGAACATTTCTCCAAACGAAGCTTGTACAGAAAGTTATAGGTCATGCATATCAATATTCCCACGTCCGAAACACACACTTGCACAGTTTTCATATCACAGTCGGTTTAGTATGCAAATGGCCATCAAAACTCATGAAATTTGCGTATGTTGTAGTTAACACATAGATAAAGATGTTTCATGCAGAACATTTCTCCAAAAGAAGCTTGTACAGAAAGTTATAGGTCATGCATGTCAATATTCCCATGTCCGAAACACACACTTGCACAGTTTTCATATCACAGTCGGTTTAGTATGCAAATGGCCATCAAAACTCATGAAATTTGAGTATGTTGTAGTTAACACATAGATAAAGATGTTTCATGCAGAACATTTCTCCAAACGAAGCTTGTACAGAAAGTTATAGGTCATGCATATCAATATTCCCATGTCCGAAACACACACTTGCACAGTTTTCATATCACAGTCCGTTTAGTATGCAAATGGCCATCAAAACTCATGAAATTTGCGTATGTTATAGTTAACACATAGATAAAGATGTTTTATGAAGAACATTTCTCCAAAAGAAGCTTGTACAGAAAGTTATAGGTCATGCATGTCAATATTCCCATGTCCGAAACACACACTTGCACAGTTTTCATATCACAGTCGGTTTAGTATGCAAATGGCCATCAAAACTCATGAAATTTGAGTATGTTGTAGTTAACACATAGATAAAGATGTTTCATGCAGAACATTTCTCCAAACGAAGCTTGTACAGAAAGTTATAGGTCATGCATATCAATATTCCCATGTCCGAAACACACACTTGCACAGTTTTCATATCACAGTCCGTTTAGTATGCAAATGGCCATCAAAACTCATGAAATTTGAGTATGTTGTAGTTAACACATAGATAAAGATGTTTCATGCAGAACATTTCTCCAAACGAAGCTTGTACAGAAAGTTATAGGTCATGCATATCAATATTCCCATGTCCGAAACACACACTTGCACAGTTTTCATATCACAGTCCGTTTAGTATGCAAATGGCCATCAAAACTCATGAAATTTGCGTATGTTGTAGTTAACACATAGATAAAGATGTTTCATGCAGAACATTTCTCCAAACGAAGCTTGTACAGAAAGTTATAGGTCATGCATATCAATATTCCCATGTCCGAAACACACACTTGCACAGTTTTCATATCAAAGTCCGTTTAGTATGCAAATGGCCATCAAAACTCATGAAATTTGCGTATGTTGTAGTTAACACATAGATAAAGATGTTTTATGCAGAACATTTCTCCAAAAGAAGCTTGTACAGAAAGTTATAGGTCATGCATGTGAATATTCCCATGTCCGAAACACACACTTGCACAGTTTTCATATCACAGTCGGTTTAGTATGCAAATGGCCATCAAAACTCATGAAATTTGAGTATGTTATAGTTAACACATAGATAAAGATGTTTTATGAAGAACATTTCTCCAAAAGAAGCTTGTACAGAAAGTTATAGGTCATGCATGTCAATATTCCCATGTCCGAAACACACACTTGCACAGTTTTCATATCACAGTCGGTTTAGTATGCAAATGGCCATCAAAACTCATGAAATTTGAGTATGTTGTAGTTAACACATAGATAAAGATGTTTCATGCAGAACATTTCTCCAAACGAAGCTTGTACAGAAAGTTATAGGTCATGCATGTCAATATTCCCATGTCCGAAACACACACTTGCACAGTTTTCATATCACAGTCGGTTTAGTATGCAAATGGCCATCAAAACTCATGAAATTTGAGTATGTTATAGTTAACACATAGATAAAGATGTTTTATGAAGAACATTTCTCCAAAAGAAGCTTGTACAGAAAGTTATAGGTCATGCATGTCAATATTCCCATGTCCGAAACACACACTTGCACAGTTTTCATATCACAGTCCGTTTAGTATGCAAATGGCCATCAAAACTCATGAAATTTGCGTATGTTGTAGTTAACACATAGATAAAGATGTTTTATGAAGAACATTTCTCCAAAAGAAGCTTGTACAGAAAGTTATAGGTCATGCATGTCAATATTCCCATGTCCGAAACACACACTTGCACAGTTTTCATATCACAGTCGGTTTAGTATGCAAATGGCCATGAAAACTCATGAAATTTGCGTATGTTGTAGTTAACACATAGATAAAGATGTTTTATGAAGAACATTTCTCCAAAAGAAGCTTGTACAGAAAGTTATAGGTCATGCATGTCAATATTCCCATGTCCGAAACACACACTTGCACAGTTTTCATATCACAGTCGGTTTAGTATGCAAATGGCCATCAAAACTCATGAAATTTGAGTATGTTATAGTTAACACATAGATAAAGATGTTTTATGCAGAACATTTCTCCAAAAGAAGCTTGTACAGAAAGTTATAGGTCATGCATGTCAATATTCCCATGTCCGAAACACACACTTGCACAGTTTTCATATCACAGTCGGTTTAGTATGCAAATGGCCATCAAAACTCATGAAATTTGAGTATGTTGTAGTTAACACATAGATAAAGATGTTTCATGCAGAACATTTCTCCAAACGAAGCTTGTACAGAAAGTTATAGGTCATGCATCTCAATATTCCCATGTCCGAAACACACACTTGCACAGTTTTCATATCACAGTCGGTTTAGTATGCAAATGGCCATCAAAACTCATGAAATTTGCGTATGTTGTAGTTAACACATAGATAAAGATGTTTTATGAAGAACATTTCTCCAAAAGAAGCCTGTACAGAAAGTTATAGGTCATGCATGTCAATATTCCCATGTCCGAAACACACACTTGCACAGTTTTCATATCACAGTCGGTTTAGTATGCAAATGGCCATCAAAACTCATGAAATTTGAGTATGTTATAGTTAACACATAGATAAAGATGTTTTATGAAGAACATTTCTCCAAAAGAAGCTTGTACAGAAAGTTATAGGTCATGCATGTCAATATTCCCATGTCCGAAACACACACTTGCACAGTTTTCATATCACAGTCGGTTTAGTATGCAAATGGCCATCAAAACTCATGAAATTTGAGTATGTTGTAGTTAACACATAGATAAAGATGTTTCATGCAGAACATTTCTCCAAACGAAGCTTGTACAGAAAGTTATAGGTCATGCATATCAATATTCCCATGTCCGAAACACACACTTGCACAGTTTTCATATCACAGTCCGTTTAGTATGCAAATGGCCATCAAAACTCATGAAATTTGCGTATGTTGAAGTTAACACATAGATAAAGATGTTTTATGCAGAACATTTCTCCAAAAGAAGCTTGTACAGAAAGTTATAGGTCATGCATGTGAATATTCCCATGTCCGAAACACACACTTGCACAGTTTTCATATCACAGTCGGTTTAGTATGCAAATGGCCATCAAAACTCATGAAATTTGCGTATGTTGTAGTTAACACATAGATAAAGATGTTTTATGCAGAACATTTCTCCAAAAGAAGCCTGTACAGAAAGTTATAGGTCATGCATGTCAATATTCCCATGTCCGAAACACACACTTGCACAGTTTTCATATCACAGTCGGTTTATTATGCAAATGGCCATCAAAACTCATGAAATTTGAGTATGTTATAGTTAACACATAGATAAAGATGTTTTATGAAGAACATTTCTCCAAAAGAAGCTTGTACAGAAAGTTATAGGTCATGCATGTCAATATTCCCATGTCCGAAACACACACTTGCACAGTTTTCATATCACAGTCGGTTTAGTATGCAAATGGCCATCAAAACTCATGAAATTTGAGTATGTTGTAGTTAACACATAGATAAAGATGTTTCATGCAGAACATTTCTCCAAACGAAGCTTGTACAGAAAGTTATAGGTCATGCATATCAATATTCCCATGTCCGAAACACACACTTGCACAGTTTTCATATCACAGTCCGTTTAGTATGCAAATGGCCATCAAAACTCATGAAATTTGCGTATGTTGTAGTTAACACATAGATAAAGATGTTTTATGCAGAACATTTCTCCAAAAGAAGCTTGTACAGAAAGTTATAGGTCATGCATGTCAATATTCCCATGTCCGAAACACACACTTGCACAGTTTTCATATCACAGTCGGTTTAGTATGCAAATGGCCATCAAAACTCATGAAATTTGAGTATGTTGTAGTTAACACATAGATAAAGATGTTTCATGCAGAACATTTCTCCAAACGAAGCTTGTACAGAAAGTTATAGGTCATGCATATCAATATTCCCATGTCCGAAACACACACTTGCACAGTTTTCATATCACAGTCCGTTTAGTATGCAAATGGCCATCAAAACTCATGAAATTTGCGTATGTTGTAGTTAACACATAGATAAAGATGTTTTATGCAGAACATTTCTCCAAAAGAAGCTTGTACAGAAAGTTATAGGTCATGCATGTCAATATTCCCATGTCCGAAACACACACTTGCACAGTTTTCATATCACAGTCGGTTTAGTATGCAAATGGCCATGAAAACTCATGAAATTTGCGTATGTTGTAGTTAACACATAGATAAAGATGTTTTATGAAGAACATTTCTCCAAAAGAAGCTTGTACAGAAAGTTATAGGTCATGCATGTCAATATTCCCATGTCCGAAACACACACTTGCACAGTTTTCATATCACAGTCGGTTTAGTATGCAAATGGCCATCAAAACTCATGAAATTTGAGTATGTTATAGTTAACACATAGATAAAGATGTTTTATGCAGAACATTTCTCCAAAAGAAGCTTGTACAGAAAGTTATAGGTCATGCATGTCAATATTCCCATGTCCGAAACACACACTTGCACAGTTTTCATATCACAGTCGGTTTAGTATGCAAATGGCCATCAAAACTCATGAAATTTGAGTATGTTGTAGTTAACACATAGATAAAGATGTTTCATGAAGAACATTTCTCCAAACGAAGGTTGTACAGAAAGTTATAGGTCATGCATATCAATATTCCCATGTCCGAAACACACACTTGCACAGTTTTCATATCACAGTCGGTTTAGTATGCAAATGGCCATCAAAACTCATGAAATTTGCGTATGTTGTAGTTAACACATAGATAAAGATGTTTTATGAAGAACATTTCTCCAAAAGAAGCCTGTACAGAAAGTTATAGGTCATGCATGTCAATATTCCCATGTCCGAAACACACACTTGCACAGTTTTCATATCACAGTCGGTTTAGTATGCAAATGGCCATCAAAACTCATGAAATTTGAGTATGTTATAGTTAACACATAGATAAAGATGTTTTATGAAGAACATTTCTCCAAAAGAAGCTTGTACAGAAAGTTATAGGTCATGCATGTCAATATTCCCATGTCCGAAACACACACTTGCACAGTTTTCATATCACAGTCGGTTTAGTATGCAAATGGCCATCAAAACTCATGAAATTTGAGTATGTTGTAGTTAACACATAGATAAAGATGTTTCATGCAGAACATTTCTCCAAACGAAGCTTGTACAGAAAGTTATAGGTCATGCATATCAATATTCCCATGTCCGAAACACACACTTGCACAGTTTTCATATCACAGTCCGTTTAGTATGCAAATGGCCATCAAAACTCATGAAATTTGCGTATGTTGTAGTTAACACATAGATAAAGATGTTTTATGCAGAACATTTCTCCAAAAGAAGCTTGTACAGAAAGTTATAGGTCATGCATGTGAATATTCCCATGTCCGAAACACACACTTGCACAGTTTTCATATCACAGTCGGTTTAGTATGCAAATGGCCATCAAAACTCATGAAATTTGAGTATGTTATAGTTAACACATAGATAAAGATGTTTTATGAAGAACATTTCTCCAAAAGAAGCTTGTACAGAAAGTTATAGGTCATGCATGTCAATATTCCCATGTCCGAAACACACACTTGCACAGTTTTCATATCACAGTCGGTTTAGTATGCAAATGGCCATCAAAACTCATGAAATTTGAGTATGTTGTAGTTAACACATAGATAAAGATGTTTCATGCAGAACATTTCTCCAAACGAAGCTTGTACAGAAAGTTATAGGTCATGCATGTCAATATTCCCATGTCCGAAACACACACTTGCACAGTTTTCATATCACAGTCGGTTTAGTATGCAAATGGCCATCAAAACTCATGAAATTTGAGTATGTTATAGTTAACACATAGATAAAGATGTTTTATGAAGAACATTTCTCCAAAAGAAGCTTGTACAGAAAGTTATAGGTCATGCATGTCAATATTCCCATGTCCGAAACACACACTTGCACAGTTTTCATATCACAGTCGGTTTAGTATGCAAATGGCCATCAAAACTCATGAAATTTGAGTATGTTGTATATAACACATAGATAAAGATGTTTCATGCAGAACATTTCTCCAAACGAAGCTTGTACAGAAAGTTATAGGTCATGCATATCAATATTCCCATGTCCGAAACACACACTTGCACAGTTTTCATATCACAGTCCGTTTAGTATGCAAATGGCCATCAAAACTCATGAAATTTGCGTATGTTGTAGTTAACACATAGATAAAGATGTTTTATGAAGAACATTTCTCCAAAAGAAGCTTGTACAGAAAGTTATAGGTCATGCATGTCAATATTCCCATGTCCGAAACACACACTTGCACAGTTTTCATATCACAGTCGGTTTATTATGCAAATGGCCATCAAAACTCATGAAATTTGAGTATGTTATAGTTAACACATAGATAAAGATGTTTTATGAAGAACATTTCTCCAAAAGAAGCTTGTACAGAAAGTTATAGGTCATGCATGTCAATATTCCCATGTCCGAAACACACACTTGCACAGTTTTCATATCACAGTCGGTTTAGTATGCAAATGGCCATCAAAACTCATGAAATTTGAGTATGTTGTAGTTAACACATAGATAAAGATGTTTCATGCAGAACATTTCTCCAAACGAAGCTTGTACAGAAAGTTATAGGTCATGCATATCAATATTCCCATGTCCGAAACACACACTTGCACAGTTTTCATATCACAGTCCGTTTAGTATGCAAATGGCCATCAAAACTCATGAAATTTGCGTATGTTGTAGTTAACACATAGATAAAGATGTTTTATGCAGAACATTTCTCCAAAAGAAGCTTGTACAGAAAGTTATAGGTCATGCATGTCAATATTCCCATGTCCGAAACACACACTTGCACAGTTTTCATATCACAGTCGGTTTAGTATGCAAATGGCCATGAAAACTCATGAAATTTGCGTATGTTGTAGTTAACACATAGATAAAGATGTTTTATGAAGAACATTTCTCCAAAAGAAGCTTGTACAGAAAGTTATAGGTCATGCATGTCAATATTCCCATGTCCGAAACACACACTTGCACAGTTTTCATATCACAGTCGGTTTAGTATGCAAATGGCCATCAAAACTCATGAAATTTGAGTATGTTATAGTTAACACATAGATAAAGATGTTTTATGCAGAACATTTCTCCAAAAGAAGCTTGTACAGAAAGTTATAGGTCATGCATGTCAATATTCCCATGTCCGAAACACACACTTGCACAGTTTTCATATCACAGTCGGTTTAGTATGCAAATGGCCATCAAAACTCATGAAATTTGAGTATGTTGTAGTTAACACATAGATAAAGATGTTTCATGCAGAACATTTCTCCAAACGAAGCTTGTACAGAAAGTTATAGGTCATGCATATCAATATTCCCATGTCCGAAACACACACTTGCACAGTTTTCATATCACAGTCGGTTTAGTATGCAAATGGCCATCAAAACTCATGAAATTTGCGTATGTTGTAGTTAACACATAGATAAAGATGTTTTATGAAGAACATTTCTCCAAAAGAAGCCTGTACAGAAAGTTATAGGTCATGCATGTCAATATTCCCATGTCCGAAACACACACTTGCACAGTTTTCATATCACAGTCGGTTTAGTATGCAAATGGCCATCAAAACTCATGAAATTTGAGTATGTTATAGTTAACACATAGATAAAGATGTTTTATGAAGAACATTTCTCCAAAAGAAGCTTGTACAGAAAGTTATAGGTCATGCATGTCAATATTCCCATGTCCGAAACACACACTTGCACAGTTTTCATATCACAGTCGGTTTAGTATGCAAATGGCCATCAAAACTCATGAAATTTGAGTATGTTATAGTTAACACATAGATAAAGATGTTTTATGCAGAACATTTCTCCAAAAGAAGCTTGTACAGAAAGTTATAGGTCATGCATGTCAATATTCCCATGTCCGAAACACACACTTGCACAGTTTTCATATCACAGTCGGTTTAGTATGCAAATGGCCATGAAAACTCATGAAATTTGCGTATGTTGTAGTTAACACATAGATAAAGATGTTTTATGAAGAACATTTCTCCAAAAGAAGCTTGTACAGAAAGTTATAGGTCATGCATGTCAATATTCCCATGTCCGAAACACACACTTGCACAGTTTTCATATCACAGTCGGTTTAGTATGCAAATGGCCATCAAAACTCATGAAATTTGCGTATGTTGTAGTTAACACATAGATAAAGATGTTTTATGCAGAACATTTCTCCAAAAGAAGCTTGTACAGAAAGTTATAGGTCATGCATGTCAATATTCCCATGTCCGAAACACACACTTGCACAGTTTTCATATCACAGTCGGTTTAGTATGCAAATGGCCATGAAAACTCATGAAATTTGCGTATGTTGTAGTTAACACATAGATAAAGATGTTTTATGAAGAACATTTCTCCAAAAGAAGCTTGTACAGAAAGTTATAGGTCATGCATGTCAATATTCCCATGTCCGAAACACACACTTGCACAGTTTTCATATCACAGTCGGTTTAGTATGCAAATGGCCATGAAAACTCATGAAATTTGCGTATGTTGTAGTTAACACATAGATAAAGATGTTTTATGAAGAACATTTCTCCAAAAGAAGCTTGTACAGAAAGTTATAGGTCATGCATGTCAATATTCCCATGTCCGAAACACACACTTGCACAGTTTTCATATCACAGTCGGTTTAGTATGCAAATGGCCATCAAAACTCATGAAATTTGAGTATGTTATAGTTAACACATAGATAAAGATGTTTTATGCAGAACATTTCTCCAAAAGAAGCTTGTACAGAAAGTTATAGGTCATGCATGTCAATATTCCCATGTCCGAAACACACACTTGCACAGTTTTCATATCACAGTCGGTTTAGTATGCAAATGGCCATCAAAACTCATGAAATTTGAGTATGTTGTAGTTAACACATAGATAAAGATGTTTCATGAAGAACATTTCTCCAAACGAAGCTTGTACAGAAAGTTATAGGTCATGCATATCAATATTCCCATGTCCGAAACACACACTTGCACAGTTTTCATATCACAGTCGGTTTAGTATGCAAATGGCCATCAAAACTCATGAAATTTGCGTATGTTGTAGTTAACACATAGATAAAGATGTTTTATGAAGAACATTTCTCCAAAAGAAGCCTGTACAGAAAGTTATAGGTCATGCATGTCAATATTCCCATGTCCGAAACACACACTTGCACAGTTTTCATATCACAGTCGGTTTAGTATGCAAATGGCCATCAAAACTCATGAAATTTGAGTATGTTATAGTTAACACATAGATAAAGATGTTTTATGCAGAACATTTCTCCAAAAGAAGCTTGTACAGAAAGTTATAGGTCATGCATGTCAATATTCCCATGTCCGAAACACACACTTGCACAGTTTTCATATCACAGTCGGTTTAGTATGCAAATGGCCATCAAAACTCATGAAATTTGAGTATGTTATAGTTAACACATAGATAAAGATGTTTTATGCAGAACATTTCTCCAAAAGAAGCTTGTACAGAAAGTTATAGGTCATGCATGTCAATATTCCCATGTCCGAAACACACACTTGCACAGTTTTCATATCACAGTCGGTTTAGTATGCAAATGGCCATCAAAACTCATGAAATTTGCGTATGTTGTAGTTAACACATAGATAAAGATGTTTTATGAAGAACATTTCTCCAAAAGAAGCCTGTACAGAAAGTTATAGGTCATGCATGTCAATATTCCCATGTCCGAAACACACACTTGCACAGTTTTCATATCACAGTCGGTTTAGTATGCAAATGGCCATCAAAACTCATGAAATTTGAGTATGTTTAGTTAACACATAGATAAAGATGTTTTATGAAGAACATTTCTCCAAAAGAAGCTTGTACAGAAAGTTATAGGTCATGCATGTCAATATTCCCATGTCCGAAACACACACTTGCACAGTTTTCATATCACAGTCGGTTTAGTATGCAAATGGCCATCAAAACTCATGAAATTTGAGTATGTTGTATATAACACATAGATAAAGATGTTTCATGCAGAACATTTCTCCAAACGAAGCTTGTACAGAAAGTTATAGGTCATGCATATCAATATTCCCATGTCCGAAACACACACTTGCACAGTTTTCATATCACAGTCCGTTTAGTATGCAAATGGCCATCAAAACTCATGAAATTTGCGTATGTTGTAGTTAACACATAGATAAAGATGTTTTATGAAGAACATTTCTCCAAAAGAAGCTTGTACAGAAAGTTATAGGTCATGCATGTCAATATTCCCATGTCCGAAACACACACTTGCACAGTTTTCATATCACAGTCGGTTTAGTATGCAAATGGCCATCAAAACTCATGAAATTTGAGTATGTTATAGTTAACACATAGATAAAGATGTTTTATGCAGAACATTTCTCCAAAAGAAGCTTGTACAGAAAGTTATAGGTCATGCATGTCAATATTCCCATGTCCGAAACACACACTTGCACAGTTTTCATATCACAGTCGGTTTAGTATGCAAATGGCCATCAAAACTCATGAAATTTGAGTATGTTGTAGTTAACACATAGATAAAGATGTTTCATGCAGAACATTTCTCCAAACGAAGCTTGTACAGAAAGTTATAGGTCATGCATATCAATATTCCCATGTCCGAAACACACACTTGCACAGTTTTCATATCACAGTCGGTTTAGTATGCAAATGGCCATCAAAACTCATGAAATTTGCGTATGTTGTAGTTAACACATAGATAAAGATGTTTTATGAAGAACATTTCTCCAAAAGAAGCCTGTACAGAAAGTTATAGGTCATGCATGTCAATATTCCCATGTCCGAAACACACACTTGCACAGTTTTCATATCACAGTCGGTTTAGTATGCAAATGGCCATCAAAACTCATGAAATTTGAGTATGTTATAGTTAACACATAGATAAAGATGTTTTATGAAGAACATTTCTCCAAAAGAAGCTTGTACAGAAAGTTATAGGTCATGCATGTCAATATTCCCATGTCCGAAACACACACTTGCACAGTTTTCATATCACAGTCGGTTTAGTATGCAAATGGCCATCAAAACTCATGAAATTTGAGTATGTTATAGTTAACACATAGATAAAGATGTTTTATGCAGAACATTTCTCCAAAAGAAGCTTGTACAGAAAGTTATAGGTCATGCATGTCAATATTCCCATGTCCGAAACACACACTTGCACAGTTTTCATATCACAGTCGGTTTAGTATGCAAATGGCCATGAAAACTCATGAAATTTGCGTATGTTGTAGTTAACACATAGATAAAGATGTTTTATGAAGAACATTTCTCCAAAAGAAGCTTGTACAGAAAGTTATAGGTCATGCATGTCAATATTCCCATGTCCGAAACACACACTTGCACAGTTTTCATATCACAGTCGGTTTAGTATGCAAATGGCCATCAAAACTCATGAAATTTGCGTATGTTGTAGTTAACACATAGATAAAGATGTTTTATGCAGAACATTTCTCCAAAAGAAGCTTGTACAGAAAGTTATAGGTCATGCATGTCAATATTCCCATGTCCGAAACACACACTTGCACAGTTTTCATATCACAGTCGGTTTAGTATGCAAATGGCCATGAAAACTCATGAAATTTGCGTATGTTGTAGTTAACACATAGATAAAGATGTTTTATGAAGAACATTTCTCCAAAAGAAGCTTGTACAGAAAGTTATAGGTCATGCATGTCAATATTCCCATGTCCGAAACACACACTTGCACAGTTTTCATATCACAGTCGGTTTAGTATGCAAATGGCCATGAAAACTCATGAAATTTGCGTATGTTGTAGTTAACACATAGATAAAGATGTTTTATGAAGAACATTTCTCCAAAAGAAGCTTGTACAGAAAGTTATAGGTCATGCATGTCAATATTCCCATGTCCGAAACACACACTTGCACAGTTTTCATATCACAGTCGGTTTAGTATGCAAATGGCCATCAAAACTCATGAAATTTGAGTATGTTATAGTTAACACATAGATAAAGATGTTTTATGCAGAACATTTCTCCAAAAGAAGCTTGTACAGAAAGTTATAGGTCATGCATGTCAATATTCCCATGTCCGAAACACACACTTGCACAGTTTTCATATCACAGTCGGTTTAGTATGCAAATGGCCATCAAAACTCATGAAATTTGAGTATGTTGTAGTTAACACATAGATAAAGATGTTTCATGAAGAACATTTCTCCAAACGAAGCTTGTACAGAAAGTTATAGGTCATGCATATCAATATTCCCATGTCCGAAACACACACTTGCACAGTTTTCATATCACAGTCGGTTTAGTATGCAAATGGCCATCAAAACTCATGAAATTTGCGTATGTTGTAGTTAACACATAGATAAAGATGTTTTATGAAGAACATTTCTCCAAAAGAAGCCTGTACAGAAAGTTATAGGTCATGCATGTCAATATTCCCATGTCCGAAACACACACTTGCACAGTTTTCATATCACAGTCGGTTTAGTATGCAAATGGCCATCAAAACTCATGAAATTTGAGTATGTTATAGTTAACACATAGATAAAGATGTTTTATGCAGAACATTTCTCCAAAAGAAGCTTGTACAGAAAGTTATAGGTCATGCATGTCAATATTCCCATGTCCGAAACACACACTTGCACAGTTTTCATATCACAGTCGGTTTAGTATGCAAATGGCCATGAAAACTCATGAAATTTGCGTATGTTGTAGTTAACACATAGATAAAGATGTTTTATGAAGAACATTTCTCCAAAAGAAGCTTGTACAGAAAGTTATAGGTCATGCATGTCAATATTCCCATGTCCGAAACACACACTTGCACAGTTTTCATATCACAGTCGGTTTAGTATGCAAATGGCCATGAAAACTCATGAAATTTGCGTATGTTGTAGTTAACACATAGATAAAGATGTTTTATGAAGAACATTTCTCCAAAAGAAGCTTGTACAGAAAGTTATAGGTCATGCATGTCAATATTCCCATGTCCGAAACACACACTTGCACAGTTTTCATATCACAGTCGGTTTAGTATGCAAATGGCCATGAAAACTCATGAAATTTGCGTATGTTGTAGTTAACACATAGATAAAGATGTTTTATGCAGAACATTTCTCCAAAAGAAGCTTGTACAGAAAGTTATAGGTCATGCATGTGAATATTCCCATGTCCGAAACACACACTTGCACAGTTTTCATATCACAGTCGGTTTAGTATGCAAATGGCCATCAAAACTCATGAAATTTGCGTATGTTGTAGTTAACACATAGATAAAGATGTTTTATGCAGAACATTTCTCCAAAAGAAGCCTGTACAGAAAGTTATAGGTCATGCATGTCAATATTCCCATGTCCGAAACACACACTTGCACAGTTTTCATATCACAGTCGGTTTATTATGCAAATGGCCATCAAAACTCATGAAATTTGAGTATGTTATAGTTAACACATAGATAAAGATGTTTTATGAAGAACATTTCTCCAAAAGAAGCTTGTACAGAAAGTTATAGGTCATGCATGTCAATATTCCCATGTCCGAAACACACACTTGCACAGTTTTCATATCACAGTCGGTTTAGTATGCAAATGGCCATCAAAACTCATGAAATTTGAGTATGTTATAGTTAACACATAGATAAAGATGTTTTATGCAGAACATTTCTCCAAAAGAAGCTTGTACAGAAAGTTATAGGTCATGCATGTCAATATTCCCATGTCCGAAACACACACTTGCACAGTTTTCATATCACAGTCGGTTTAGTATGCAAATGGCCATCAAAACTCATGAAATTTGAGTATGTTATAGTTAACACATAGATAAAGATGTTTTATGCAGAACATTTCTCCAAAAGAAGCTTGTACAGAAAGTTATAGGTCATGCATGTCAATATTCCCATGTCCGAAACACACACTTGCACAGTTTTCATATCACAGTCGGTTTAGTATGCAAATGGCCATCAAAACTCATGAAATTTGCGTATGTTGTAGTTAACACATAGATAAAGATGTTTTATGAAGAACATTTCTCCAAAAGAAGCCTGTACAGAAAGTTATAGGTCATGCATGTCAATATTCCCATGTCCGAAACACACACTTGCACAGTTTTCATATCACAGTCGGTTTAGTATGCAAATGGCCATCAAAACTCATGAAATTTGAGTATGTTTAGTTAACACATAGATAAAGATGTTTTATGAAGAACATTTCTCCAAAAGAAGCTTGTACAGAAAGTTATAGGTCATGCATGTCAATATTCCCATGTCCGAAACACACACTTGCACAGTTTTCATATCACAGTCGGTTTAGTATGCAAATGGCCATCAAAACTCATGAAATTTGAGTATGTTGTAGTTAACACATAGATAAAGATGTTTCATGCAGAACATTTCTCCAAACGAAGCTTGTACAGAAAGTTATAGGTCATGCATATCAATATTCCCATGTCCGAAACACACACTTGCACAGTTTTCATATCACAGTCCGTTTAGTATGCAAATGGCCATCAAAACTCATGAAATTTGCGTATGTTGTAGTTAACACATAGATAAAGATGTTTTATGCAGAACATTTCTCCAAAAGAAGCTTGTACAGAAAGTTATAGGTCATGCATGTGAATATTCCCATGTCCGAAACACACACTTGCACAGTTTTCATATCACAGTCGGTTTAGTATGCAAATGGCCATCAAAACTCATGAAATTTGCGTATGTTGTAGTTAACACATAGATAAAGATGTTTTATGCAGAACATTTCTCCAAAAGAAGCCTGTACAGAAAGTTATAGGTCATGCATGTCAATATTCCCATGTCCGAAACACACACTTGCACAGTTTTCATATCACAGTCGGTTTATTATGCAAATGGCCATCAAAACTCATGAAATTTGAGTATGTTATAGTTAACACATAGATAAAGATGTTTTATGAAGAACATTTCTCCAAAAGAAGCTTGTACAGAAAGTTATAGGTCATGCATGTCAATATTCCCATGTCCGAAACACACACTTGCACAGTTTTCATATCACAGTCGGTTTAGTATGCAAATGGCCATCAAAACTCATGAAATTTGAGTATGTTGTAGTTAACACATAGATAAAGATGTTTCATGCAGAACATTTCTCCAAACGAAGCTTGTACAGAAAGTTATAGGTCATGCATATCAATATTCCCATGTCCGAAACACACACTTGCACAGTTTTCATATCACAGTCCGTTTAGTATGCAAATGGCCATCAAAACTCATGAAATTTGCGTATGTTGTAGTTAACACATAGATAAAGATGTTTTATGCAGAACATTTCTCCAAAAGAAGCTTGTACAGAAAGTTATAGGTCATGCATGTCAATATTCCCATGTCCGAAACACACACTTGCACAGTTTTCATATCACAGTCGGTTTAGTATGCAAATGGCCATGAAAACTCATGAAATTTGCGTATGTTGTAGTTAACACATAGATAAAGATGTTTTATGAAGAACATTTCTCCAAAAGAAGCTTGTACAGAAAGTTATAGGTCATGCATGTCAATATTCCCATGTCCGAAACACACACTTGCACAGTTTTCATATCACAGTCGGTTTAGTATGCAAATGGCCATCAAAACTCATGAAATTTGAGTATGTTATAGTTAACACATAGATAAAGATGTTTTATGCAGAACATTTCTCCAAAAGAAGCTTGTACAGAAAGTTATAGGTCATGCATGTCAATATTCCCATGTCCGAAACACACACTTGCACAGTTTTCATATCACAGTCGGTTTAGTATGCAAATGGCCATCAAAACTCATGAAATTTGAGTATGTTGTAGTTAACACATAGATAAAGATGTTTCATGAAGAACATTTCTCCAAACGAAGGTTGTACAGAAAGTTATAGGTCATGCATATCAATATTCCCATGTCCGAAACACACACTTGCACAGTTTTCATATCACAGTCGGTTTAGTATGCAAATGGCCATCAAAACTCATGAAATTTGAGTATGTTGTAGTTAACACATAGATAAAGATGTTTCATGCAGAACATTTCTCCAAACGAAGCTTGTACAGAAAGTTATAGGTCATGCATATCAATATTCCCATGTCCGAAACACACACTTGCACAGTTTTCATATCACAGTCGGTTTAGTATGCAAATGGCCATCAAAACTCATGAAATTTGAGTATGTTGTAGTTAACACATAGATAAAGATGTTTCATGCAGAACATTTCTCCAAACGAAGCTTGTACAGAAAGTTATAGGTCATGCATATCAATATTCCCATGTCCGAAACACACACTTGCACAGTTTTCATATCACAGTCCGTTTAGTATGCAAATGGCCATCAAAACTCATGAAATTTGCGTATGTTGTAGTTAACACATAGATAAAGATGTTTTATGCAGAACATTTCTCCAAAAGAAGCTTGTACAGAAAGTTATAGGTCATGCATGTGAATATTCCCATGTCCGAAACACACACTTGCACAGTTTTCATATCACAGTCGGTTTAGTATGCAAATGGCCATCAAAACTCATGAAATTTGCGTATGTTGTAGTTAACACATAGATAAAGATGTTTTATGCAGAACATTTCTCCAAAAGAAGCCTGTACAGAAAGTTATAGGTCATGCATGTCAATATTCCCATGTCCGAAACACACACTTGCACAGTTTTCATATCACAGTCGGTTTATTATGCAAATGGCCATCAAAACTCATGAAATTTGAGTATGTTATAGTTAACACATAGATAAAGATGTTTTATGAAGAACATTTCTCCAAAAGAAGCTTGTACAGAAAGTTATAGGTCATGCATGTCAATATTCCCATGTCCGAAACACACACTTGCACAGTTTTCATATCACAGTCGGTTTAGTATGCAAATGGCCATCAAAACTCATGAAATTTGAGTATGTTGTAGTTAACACATAGATAAAGATGTTTCATGCAGAACATTTCTCCAAACGAAGCTTGTACAGAAAGTTATAGGTCATGCATATCAATATTCCCATGTCCGAAACACACACTTGCACAGTTTTCATATCACAGTCCGTTTAGTATGCAAATGGCCATCAAAACTCATGAAATTTGCGTATGTTGTAGTTAACACATAGATAAAGATGTTTTATGCAGAACATTTCTCCAAAAGAAGCTTGTACAGAAAGTTATAGGTCATGCATGTCAATATTCCCATGTCCGAAACACACACTTGCACAGTTTTCATATCACAGTCGGTTTAGTATGCAAATGGCCATGAAAACTCATGAAATTTGCGTATGTTGTAGTTAACACATAGATAAAGATGTTTTATGAAGAACATTTCTCCAAAAGAAGCTTGTACAGAAAGTTATAGGTCATGCATGTCAATATTCCCATGTCCGAAACACACACTTGCACAGTTTTCATATCACAGTCGGTTTAGTATGCAAATGGCCATCAAAACTCATGAAATTTGAGTATGTTATAGTTAACACATAGATAAAGATGTTTTATGCAGAACATTTCTCCAAAAGAAGCTTGTACAGAAAGTTATAGGTCATGCATGTCAATATTCCCATGTCCGAAACACACACTTGCACAGTTTTCATATCACAGTCGGTTTAGTATGCAAATGGCCATCAAAACTCATGAAATTTGAGTATGTTGTAGTTAACACATAGATAAAGATGTTTCATGCAGAACATTTCTCCAAACGAAGCTTGTACAGAAAGTTATAGGTCATGCATATCAATATTCCCATGTCCGAAACACACACTTGCACAGTTTTCATATCACAGTCGGTTTAGTATGCAAATGGCCATCAAAACTCATGAAATTTGCGTATGTTGTAGTTAACACATAGATAAAGATGTTTTATGAAGAACATTTCTCCAAAAGAAGCCTGTACAGAAAGTTATAGGTCATGCATGTCAATATTCCCATGTCCGAAACACACACTTGCACAGTTTTCATATCACAGTCGGTTTAGTATGCAAATGGCCATCAAAACTCATGAAATTTGAGTATGTTATAGTTAACACATAGATAAAGATGTTTTATGAAGAACATTTCTCCAAAAGAAGCTTGTACAGAAAGTTATAGGTCATGCATGTCAATATTCCCATGTCCGAAACACACACTTGCACAGTTTTCATATCACAGTCGGTTTAGTATGCAAATGGCCATCAAAACTCATGAAATTTGAGTATGTTGTAGTTAACACATAGATAAAGATGTTTCATGCAGAACATTTCTCCAAACGAAGCTTGTACAGAAAGTTATAGGTCATGCATATCAATATTCCCATGTCCGAAACACACACTTGCACAGTTTTCATATCACAGTCCGTTTAGTATGCAAATGGCCATCAAAACTCATGAAATTTGCGTATGTTGTAGTTAACACATAGATAAAGATGTTTTATGCAGAACATTTCTCCAAAAGAAGCTTGTACAGAAAGTTATAGGTCATGCATGTGAATATTCCCATGTCCGAAACACACACTTGCACAGTTTTCATATCACAGTCGGTTTAGTATGCAAATGGCCATCAAAACTCATGAAATTTGCGTATGTTGTAGTTAACACATAGATAAAGATGTTTTATGCAGAACATTTCTCCAAAAGAAGCCTGTACAGAAAGTTATAGGTCATGCATGTCAATATTCCCATGTCCGAAACACACACTTGCACAGTTTTCATATCACAGTCGGTTTATTATGCAAATGGCCATCAAAACTCATGAAATTTGAGTATGTTATAGTTAACACATAGATAAAGATGTTTTATGAAGAACATTTCTCCAAAAGAAGCTTGTACAGAAAGTTATAGGTCATGCATGTCAATATTCCCATGTCCGAAACACACACTTGCACAGTTTTCATATCACAGTCGGTTTAGTATGCAAATGGCCATCAAAACTCATGAAATTTGAGTATGTTGTAGTTAACACATAGATAAAGATGTTTCATGCAGAACATTTCTCCAAACGAAGCTTGTACAGAAAGTTATAGGTCATGCATATCAATATTCCCATGTCCGAAACACACACTTGCACAGTTTTCATATCACAGTCCGTTTAGTATGCAAATGGCCATCAAAACTCATGAAATTTGCGTATGTTGTAGTTAACACATAGATAAAGATGTTTCATGCAGAACATTTCTCCAAACGAAGCTTGTACAGAAAGTTATAGGTCATGCATATCAATATTCCCATGTCCGAAACACACACTTGCACAGTTTTCATATCACAGTCGGTTTAGTATGCAAATGGCCATCAAAACTCATGAAATTTGAGTATGTTGTAGTTAACACATAGATAAAGATGTTTCATGCAGAACATTTCTCCAAACGAAGCTTGTACAGAAAGTTATAGGTCATGCATATCAATATTCCCATGTCCGAAACACACACTTGCACAGTTTTCATATCACAGTCCGTTTAGTATGCAAATGGCCATCAAAACTCATGAAATTTGCGTATGTTGTAGTTAACACATAGATAAAGATGTTTTATGCAGAACATTTCTCCAAAAGAAGCTTGTACAGAAAGTTATAGGTCATGCATGTGAATATTCCCATGTCCGAAACACACACTTGCACAGTTTTCATATCACAGTCGGTTTAGTATGCAAATGGCCATCAAAACTCATGAAATTTGCGTATGTTGTAGTTAACACATAGATAAAGATGTTTTATGCAGAACATTTCTCCAAAAGAAGCCTGTACAGAAAGTTATAGGTCATGCATGTCAATATTCCCATGTCCGAAACACACACTTGCACAGTTTTCATATCACAGTCGGTTTATTATGCAAATGGCCATCAAAACTCATGAAATTTGAGTATGTTATAGTTAACACATAGATAAAGATGTTTTATGAAGAACATTTCTCCAAAAGAAGCTTGTACAGAAAGTTATAGGTCATGCATGTCAATATTCCCATGTCCGAAACACACACTTGCACAGTTTTCATATCACAGTCGGTTTAGTATGCAAATGGCCATCAAAACTCATGAAATTTGAGTATGTTGTAGTTAACACATAGATAAAGATGTTTCATGCAGAACATTTCTCCAAACGAAGCTTGTACAGAAAGTTATAGGTCATGCATATCAATATTCCCATGTCCGAAACACACACTTGCACAGTTTTCATATCACAGTCCGTTTAGTATGCAAATGGCCATCAAAACTCATGAAATTTGCGTATGTTGTAGTTAACACATAGATAAAGATGTTTTATGCAGAACATTTCTCCAAAAGAAGCTTGTACAGAAAGTTATAGGTCATGCATGTCAATATTCCCATGTCCGAAACACACACTTGCACAGTTTTCATATCACAGTCGGTTTAGTATGCAAATGGCCATGAAAACTCATGAAATTTGCGTATGTTGTAGTTAACACATAGATAAAGATGTTTTATGCAGAACATTTCTCCAAAAGAAGCTTGTACAGAAAGTTATAGGTCATGCATGTGAATATTCCCATGTCCGAAACACACACTTGCACAGTTTTCATATCACAGTCGGTTTAGTATGCAAATGGCCATCAAAACTCATGAAATTTGCGTATGTTGTAGTTAACACATAGATAAAGATGTTTTATGCAGAACATTTCTCCAAAAGAAGCCTGTACAGAAAGTTATAGGTCATGCATGTCAATATTCCCATGTCCGAAACACACACTTGCACAGTTTTCATATCACAGTCGGTTTATTATGCAAATGGCCATCAAAACTCATGAAATTTGAGTATGTTCTAGTTAACACATAGATAAAGATGTTTTATGAAGAACATTTCTCCAAAAGAAGCTTGTACAGAAAGTTATAGGTCATGCATGTCAATATTCCCATGTCCGAAACACACACTTGCACAGTTTTCATATCACAGTCGGTTTAGTATGCAAATGGCCATCAAAACTCATGAAATTTGAGTATGTTGTAGTTAACACATAGATAAAGATGTTTCATGAAGAACATTTCTCCAAACGAAGCTTGTACAGAAAGTTATAGGTCATGCATATCAATATTCCCATGTCCGAAACACACACTTGCACAGTTTTCATATCACAGTCGGTTTAGTATGCAAATGGCCATCAAAACTCATGAAATTTGCGTATGTTGTAGTTAACACATAGATAAAGATGTTTTATGAAGAACATTTCTCCAAAAGAAGCCTGTACAGAAAGTTATAGGTCATGCATGTCAATATTCCCATGTCCGAAACACACACTTGCACAGTTTTCATATCACAGTCGGTTTAGTATGCAAATGGCCATCAAAACTCATGAAATTTGAGTATGTTATAGTTAACACATAGATAAAGATGTTTTATGAAGAACATTTCTCCAAAAGAAGCTTGTACAGAAAGTTATAGGTCATGCATGTCAATATTCCCATGTCCGAAACACACACTTGCACAGTTTTCATATCACAGTCGGTTTAGTATGCAAATGGCCATCAAAACTCATGAAATTTGAGTATGTTGTAGTTAACACATAGATAAAGATGTTTCATGCAGAACATTTCTCCAAACGAAGCTTGTACAGAAAGTTATAGGTCATGCATATCAATATTCCCATGTCCGAAACACACACTTGCACAGTTTTCATATCACAGTCCGTTTAGTATGCAAATGGCCATCAAAACTCATGAAATTTGCGTATGTTGTAGTTAACACATAGATAAAGATGTTTTATGCAGAACATTTCTCCAAAAGAAGCTTGTACAGAAAGTTATAGGTCATGCATGTGAATATTCCCATGTCCGAAACACACACTTGCACAGTTTTCATATCACAGTCGGTTTAGTATGCAAATGGCCATCAAAACTCATGAAATTTGCGTATGTTGTAGTTAACACATAGATAAAGATGTTTTATGCAGAACATTTCTCCAAAAGAAGCCTGTACAGAAAGTTATAGGTCATGCATGTCAATATTCCCATGTCCGAAACACACACTTGCACAGTTTTCATATCACAGTCGGTTTATTATGCAAATGGCCATCAAAACTCATGAAATTTGAGTATGTTATAGTTAACACATAGATAAAGATGTTTTATGAAGAACATTTCTCCAAAAGAAGCTTGTACAGAAAGTTATAGGTCATGCATGTCAATATTCCCATGTCCGAAACACACACTTGCACAGTTTTCATATCACAGTCGGTTTAGTATGCAAATGGCCATCAAAACTCATGAAATTTGAGTATGTTGTAGTTAACACATAGATAAAGATGTTTCATGCAGAACATTTCTCCAAACGAAGCTTGTACAGAAAGTTATAGGTCATGCATATCAATATTCCCATGTCCGAAACACACACTTGCACAGTTTTCATATCACAGTACGTTTAGTATGCAAATGGCCATCAAAACTCATGAAATTTGAGTATGTTGTAGTTAACACATAGATAAAGATGTTTTATGAAGAACATTTCTCCAAAAGAAGCTTGTACAGAAAGTTATAGGTCATGCATGTCAATATTCCCATGTCCGAAACACACACTTGCACAGTTTTCATATCACAGTCGGTTTAGTATGCAAATGGCCATCAAAACTCATGAAATTTGCGTATGTTGTAGTTAACACATAGATAAAGATGTTTTATGAAGAACATTTCTCCAAAAGAAGCTTGTACAGAAAGTTATAGGTCATGCATGTCAATATTCCCATGTCCGAAACACACACTTGCACAGTTTTCATATCACAGTCGGTTTAGTATGCAAATGGCCATCAAAACTCATGAAATTTGCGTATGTTGTAGTTAACACATAGATAAAGATGTTTTATGAAGAACATTTCTCCAAAAGAAGCTTGTACAGAAAGTTATAGGTCATGCATGTCAATATTCCCATGTCCGAAACACACACTTGCACAGTTTTCATATCACAGTCGGTTTAGTATGCAAATGGCCATCAAAACTCATGAAATTTGTGTATGTTATAGTTAACACATAGATAAAGATGTTTTATGAAGAACATTTCTCCAAAAGAAGCTTGTACAGAAAGTTATAGGTCATGCATGTCAATATTCCCATGTCCGAAACACACACTTGCACAGTTTTCATATCACAGTCGGTTTAGTATGCAAATGGCCATCAAAACTCATGAAATTTGAGTATGTTATAGTTAACACATAGATAAAGATGTTTTATGCAGAACATTTCTCCAAAAGAAGCTTGTACAGAAAGTTATAGGTCATGCATGTCAATATTCCCATGTCCGAAACACACACTTGCACAGTTTTCATATCACAGTCGGTTTAGTATGCAAATGGCCATCAAAACTCATGAAATTTGAGTATGTTGTAGTTAACACATAGATAAAGATGTTTCATGAAGAACATTTCTCCAAACGAAGCTTGTACAGAAAGTTATAGGTCATGCATATCAATATTCCCATGTCCGAAACACACACTTGCACAGTTTTCATATCACAGTCCGTTTAGTATGCAAATGGCCATCAAAACTCATGAAATTTGCGTATGTTGTAGTTAACACATAGATAAAGATGTTTTATGAAGAACATTTCTCCAAAAGAAGCTTGTACAGAAAGTTATAGGTCATGCATGTCAATATTCCCATGTCCGAAACACACACTTGCACAGTTTTCATATCACAGTCGGTTTAGTATGCAAATGGCCATCAAAACTCATGAAATTTGCGTATGTTGTAGTTAACACATAGATAAAGATGTTTTATGGAGAACATTTCTCCAAAAGAAGCCTGTACAGAAAGTTATAGGTCATGCATGTCAATATTCCCATGTCCGAAACACACACTTGCACAGTTTTCATATCACAGTCGGTTTAGTATGCAAATGGCCATCAAAACTCATGAAATTTGAGTATGTTATAGTTAACACATAGATAAAGATGTTTTATGAAGAACATTTCTCCAAAAGAAGCTTGTACAGAAAGTTATAGGTCATGCATGTCAATATTCCCATGTCCGAAACACACACTTGCACAGTTTTCATATCACAGTCGGTTTAGTATGCAAATGGCCATCAAAACTCATGAAATTTGAGTATGTTGTAGTTAACACATAGATAAAGATGTTTCATGCAGAACATTTCTCCAAACGAAGCTTGTACAGAAAGTTATAGGTCATGCATATCAATATTCCCATGTCCGAAACACACACTTGCACAGTTTTCATATCACAGTCCGTTTAGTATGCAAATGGCCATCAAAACTCATGAAATTTGCGTATGTTGTAGTTAACACATAGATAAAGATGTTTTATGCAGAACATTTCTCCAAAAGAAGCTTGTACAGAAAGTTATAGGTCATGCATGTGAATATTCCCATGTCCGAAACACACACTTGCACAGTTTTCATATCACAGTCGGTTTAGTATGCAAATGGCCATCAAAACTCATGAAATTTGCGTATGTTGTAGTTAACACATAGATAAAGATGTTTTATGAAGAACATTTCTCCAAAAGAAGCCTGTACAGAAAGTTATAGGTCATGCATGTCAATATTCCCATGTCCGAAACACACACTTGCACAGTTTTCATATCACAGTCGGTTTAGTATGCAAATGGCCATCAAAACTCATGAAATTTGAGTATGTTATAGTTAACACATAGATAAAGATGTTTTATGAAGAACATTTCTCCAAAAGAAGCTTGTACAGAAAGTTATAGGTCATGCATGTCAATATTCCCATGTCCGAAACACACACTTGCACAGTTTTCATATCACAGTCGGTTTAGTATGCAAATGGCCATCAAAACTCATGAAATTTGAGTATGTTGTAGTTAACACATAGATAAAGATGTTTCATGCAGAACATTTCTCCAAACGAAGCTTGTACAGAAAGTTATAGGTCATGCATATCAATATTCCCATGTCCGAAACACACACTTGCACAGTTTTCATATCACAGTCCGTTTAGTATGCAAATGGCCATCATCAAAACTCATGAAATTTGCGTATGTTGTAGTTAACACATAGATAAAGATGTTTTATGAAGAACATTTCTCCAAAAGAAGCTTGTACAGAAAGTTATAGGTCATGCATGTCAATATTCCCATGTCCGAAACACACACTTGCACAGTTTTCATATCACAGTCGGTTTAGTATGCAAATGGCCATCAAAACTCATGAAATTTGCGTATGTTGTAGTTAACACATAGATAAAGATGTTTTATGGAGAACATTTCTCCAAAAGAAGCCTGTACAGAAAGTTATAGGTCATGCATGTCAATATTCCCATGTCCGAAACACACACTTGCACAGTTTTCATATCACAGTCGGTTTAGTATGCAAATGGCCATCAAAACTCATGAAATTTGAGTATGTTGTAGTTAACACATAGATAAAGATGTTTCATGCAGAACATTTCTCCAAACGAAGCTTGTACAGAAAGTTATAGGTCATGCATATCAATATTCCCATGTCCGAAACACACACTTGCACAGTTTTCATATCACAGTCCGTTTAGTATGCAAATGGCCATCAAAACTCATGAAATTTGCGTATGTTGTAGTTAACACATAGATAAAGATGTTTTATGAAGAACATTTCTCCAAAAGAAGCTTGTACAGAAAGTTATAGGTCATGCATGTCAATATTCCCATGTCCGAAACACACACTTGCACAGTTTTCATATCACAGTCGGTTTAGTATGCAAATGGCCATGAAAACTCATGAAATTTGCGTATGTTGTAGTTAACACATAGATAAAGATGTTTTATGAAGAACATTTCTCCAAAAGAAGCTTGTACAGAAAGTTATAGGTCATGCATGTCAATATTCCCATGTCCGAAACACACACTTGCACAGTTTTCATATCACAGTCGGTTTAGTATGCAAATGGCCATCAAAACTCATGAAATTTGAGTATGTTGTAGTTAACACATAGAGAAAGATGTTTCATGCAGAACATTTCTCCAAACGAAGCTTGTACAGAAAGTTATAGGTCATGCATATCAATATTCCCATGTCCGAAACACACACTTGCACAGTTTTCATATCACAGTCGGTTTAGTATGCAAATGGCCATCAAAACTCATGAAATTTGCGTATGTTGTAGTTAACACATAGATAAAGATGTTTTATGAAGAACATTTCTCCAAAAGAAGCTTGTACAGAAAGTTATAGGTCATGCATGTCAATATTCTCATGTCCGAAACACACACTTGCACAGTTTTCATATCACAGTCGGTTTAGTATGCAAATGGCCATCAAAACTCATGAAATTTGAGTATGTTATAGTTAACACATAGATAAAGATGTTTTATGAAGAACATTTCTCCAAAAGAAGCTTGTACAGAAAGTTATAGGTCATGCATGTCAATATTCCCATGTCCGAAACACACACTTGCACAGTTTTCATATCACAGTCGGTTTAGTATGCAAATTGCCATCAAAACTCATGAAATTTGAGTATGTTGTAGTTAACACATAGATAAAGATGTTTCATGAAGAACATTTCTCCAAACGAAGCTTGTACAGAAAGTTATAGGTCATGCATATCAATATTCCCATGTCCGAAACACACACTTGCACAGTTTTCATATCACAGTCCGTTTAGTATGCAAATGGCCATCAAAACTCATGAAATTTGCGTATGTTGTAGTTAACACATAGATAAATATGTTTTATGAAGAACATTTCTCCAAAAGAAGCTTGTACAGAAAGTTATAGGTCATGCATGTCAATATTCCCATGTCCGAAACACACACTTGCACAGTTTTCATACCACAGTCGGTTTAGTATGCAAATGGCCATCAAAACTCATGAAATTTGAGTATGTTGTAGTTAACACATAGATAAAGATGTTTTATGAAGAACATTTCTCCAAAAGAAGCTTGTACAGAAAGTTATAGGTCATGCATGTCAATATTCCCATGTCCGAAACACACACTTGCACAGTTTTCATATCACAGTCGGTTTAGTATGTAAATGGCCATCAAAACTCATGAAATTTGAGTATGTTGTAGTTAACACATAGATAAAGATGTTTCATGCAGAACATTTCTCCAAACGAAGCTTGTACAGAAAGTTATAGGTCATGCATATCAATATTCCCATGTCCGAAACACACACTTGCACAGTTTTCATATCACAGTCGGTTTAGTATGCAAATGGCCATGAAAACTCATGAAATTTGCGTATGTTGTAGTTAACACATAGATAAAGATGTTTTATGAAGAACATTTCTCCAAAAGAAGCTTGTACAGAAAGTTATAGGTCATGCATGTCAATATTCCCATGTCCGAAACACACACTTGCACAGTTTTCATATCACAGTCGGTTTAGTATGCAAATGGCCATCAAAACTCATGAAATATGAGTATGTTATAGTTAACACATAGATAAAGATGTTTTATGAAGAACATTTCTCCAAAAGAAACTTGTACAGAAAGTTATAGGTCATGCATGTCAATATTCCCATGTCCGAAACACACACTTGCACAGTTTTCATATCACAGTCGGTTTAGTATGCAAATGGCCATCAAAACTCATGAAATTTGAGTATGTTGTAGTTTAAGATTTTATCTACAACTTTTGTGAAGAAGTCGAAGCAAGAATCGAACTCAAAACACACATGCAAGCCTCTACAACGTACGGGGTTAGGAGGTATACTCGAAAAACAGAACACATCTTCAAAAGCAACCCCTTCTAGCTTCGGTTCCTTAGACCCTAAACACCCAAAATCCAACACCATTCCAAAACACACATGCAAGAGCAGCAAAAGGATCCCAACTTGCCTTAGATTCAAGCACAAAACAGCAGCAAACAAAGGCAAAACGGCGACGAACGGGCGGAGTTCTTCCTCGCGCAGCCTCCTCCTCCTCTCTCTCGGTTTTCCTCTCTCACTCGACAACTCTCTCTCTCTCTCTCTCTCTCTCTCTCACTCTCTCATAACCGGCCACTCCCTCTCTCTCTCTTTTTGGTTGCTTAGATACTTGCATGCATTCTCATTTTGCAAGGGGGACACTTGTCCCCAAGGAGGAGACAAGTGTCTCCATTGTTGAAGACACTTGGAGGAGGCCATGCGGCTCCTCCTCCCCCCCTCCATGCGTTGACAGCCCAAAGGGCTTCATGGGCCGGGCCTTTTGGCCCACTTTAGGTCCAATACCCTTGGGCCTAAAGTTCAACCCTAAAAAAAAAAAAAATAAAACCCCAACTTCACCTTTAATAAATCCCTTTTAATTCTTTCTTTTATAGATTTCGAATTTTCAATTTCATAAGGCCATAATCTTGTAACATTTTATCTATAGGGATTAAATCTATAAGGTGCATAGCCAAGAATAAATTCTTCTTATTAACTTATCCTATAATACTAATTTTAATAACTCACGAACACAAACAAATATATATATATATAACACTTGGTCTTAAAAGAAAACCAATGGCTAAAGCATGAACCATAGGAAATTTCATTACCTAATCATGAGCTTTAATACATCTAGAGGTTGTCTTGAATTTTGGGATGCCACAAAATCATATGCCATTATGGCATTATGAAAACGTATATACCATTGTCTCGATGACTGCTTTAGGCCATATATCGATCTCAAGAGTCGACATACTTTTCCTTCTTGGCATTCCATAATGAAACCAGTAGGTTGTTCCATATATATTTCTTCCTCTAATTCTCTATTGAGGAAAGCAGTCTTTACATCCATTTGATATAACTCAAGATCCATACTAGCCACTATTACAGGAATAATGCGAATCGAGGTAAATCTAACCACGGAGAAAATGTTTCTTCATAATCAATTCCTTCCGTTGATTATACCCCTTCGCCACAAGGTGAGCCTTATGCCTTTCTATCGAGCCATCAGCTTTACGCTTTATTTTGAGAACCCACTTGTTCCCAATAGCTTTGCGTCCTTTTGGAAGGTCAACCGTTTCCAAACTTGGTTTGACTTCATTGACTCAATCTCCACTTCCATTGCATGCATCCATTTTTCCTTACTAGGGCAATTTAGAGCCTCATTAAGATTTCTTGGCTCATCTTCATCTTGTGGAGCAACCATAAAAGTTTCCCCTTCAATGTCAAAACGTCGACGGGGAATACTTTTGTGACTTGTTCGCCGTATGGGAGATTGTGCACTTTGTACATCATTCCTCATCATGCTCCCACTCGGATTAGATAATGACGAAATCATCTCATCTTGTGGTTGTAATTGAGAGTGAGTTGAATCAAATTCATTACTTCTCATGTTACTCCCACTTGGACGAACTCCACTATGTTCATTATCTTGATCCAAGGTTTCAAATAGGGAGTGTTCTTCACCTATTTCGCCCTTCTTAGGAAATTCATTCTCTAAGAATGTGACGTCCCGTGATTCGAATTCAATTATACTTCCACTTTCCTGCTCACCTATAAACACATATCCCTTCGAGTGTTCAGAGTATCTTATGAAAATACTCTTCTTTCCTCTGGGACCCAATTTCCCAAACTTATGAGAGGACTCATGAGTATAGGCAGCATAACCCCATGGCTTAAGAAAACTTAAGTCTGGTTTTCTACCTGTCCATAACTCATATGGAGTGGAAGTAACTGATTTGGAAGGCACACGGTTAAGTATATAGGTAGCAGTTAATAACGCATCACTCCAAAAGGTGATAGGTAAATTAGCATGCGCCATCATGGACCTAACCATTTCTAGTAGGGTTCTGTTCCTTCTCTCCGCAACACCATTTTGTTGAGGAGTATATGGAATAGACAACTGTTTTTCTATTCCTTTTTCATCACATAATTTTCTGAACTCATCAGATAAATATTCTCGACCTCGATCGGATCTTAATACTTTTATTTTCTTGTCTAATTGATTTTCTGCCAAGTTCATAAACTTTTTGAAACAACTCAATGCTTCAGATTTATGAGAAATCAAATAGACATGTCCGAATCGAGTATAATCATCTATAAATGTAATGAAATAAACAGCCCCGTGCCTTCTTCTCACATTCATTGGACCACAAACATCAGTATGAATTAAATGCAAAGGAAATTCAACTCTTTTACCTTTTCCAAATGGTTTCCTTGTCGTTTTCCCTACTAGGCAATGCTCACATATAGGCAAATCGACTCTTTCAATGTTGCCCAACAAGCCTTCTTTGGCTAGTCTATTCATACGTTGTTGGCCAATATGACCAAGTCTAGCATGCCACACATTCACATCATTATCATATGAATTAGGAGACGTGAGAAGGGAATAACAAACATTTGTATTAACATAGACAATATCTAATACAATGAAACCATCCAGAAAATAACCACAATCATAGAAATTTGTATCCAAAAACAAATCCACACCTCTATTATGGAAGTTCATATTAAAGCCTAGCTTGACCAACAATAAAACAGACACTAAATTTCGACGAATCTCCGGAGCATACAATACATCATGTAGGAATAAAGTGCATCCACCACGCATGTTCAGTTGACAGGTGTCAATTCCTTTTACTTCAGCTCTAGAGTTGTTTCCCACATAGATCCACTTAGTTCCAGTTGGTACTCGTCGAAATTCCATGAAGGATTCTCTATCCTTCGCTACATGATCTGTCACTCCTGAATCTACAGTCCACAAAGGCTTAGACTCAGTCAAAAATACAGAACTTGACACATAGGCAAAGTTCTGAAAAGCACAAGAGGAGTATACCTTCTTTGGCTCACGACAATCGCGAGCATAGTGACATTTCTTGTCACAATTGTAACACTTCACCCTTGTCAGCTTCTTCATTCAAGGACGTTTTCCTCTATCATGTTGGTCAATCTTTGGCTTCTTCCCCGAAGGACCTGCTCCCTTGCCTTTCCTTTTATCGAACTAGTTAGGACGTTTGCGCTTGGAGCTCGAAGCTCCATGTGAGCTAGAACTAGTATGATAAATTTCAGCTTCCGGCTTAGCCGCCAAGAGGCGGTCCTCTTCCAGCTCAAGATGACGCATTTCATCCTCAAAGGTTTTGATATTCTTATTATGGGTCAGGTGCACCTTCATATGCTCCCAACTCTGAGGCAAGGAACGAATCACTGCTTGCACTTGCTGCTCATCAGTCAGAATATGGCCAGCATCTTTCAACTCATTTATCATGTTTGACATCTTTCTAAGGTGTTGCTTCATGGTCTGACCATGAGGCTTCTTATAAGAGTCAAACCTAATAGTGAGTTGTCTCAGTTTGGTCACCGAAGTATGACCAAACCTTGCTACCAACGCTTTCCACATTTCCTTGGCATTCTCAAAACGCCTGAACTCTCGCATGACGTCATTTTCCATGCTACTCAACAACGTAATGCGAGCAAGGGAGTTCTTTCTTTTCCATGCAGCAAAAGCATCCCGATCTCTCTTATGTTGCGCAGTGTTTCCTTCTTCAGGTTCTACTATGGTCAGGTTAAGAGCTTCTAGTGCCACTTGCTCTTCCAGCACATATTGGATTTTCATGTGCCAAATTTCATAGTTATCGCCATTGAGCTTTTCACCTTTGTTCAGCTCGGCAACTATGCTCTTTGTGGCTGAAGCCATTGATCCGAACACATCGACATATATGCACGAATAATTAATGCCTATCATTTATGCATCTACTTTGCATAGACCCATCATATTAATGAACAATTTCAAGTAAGGTTTCAGAATCAAAAGGTCACTATGTTTCCAATCATCCTCCAAAAAATCATAACTTAAAACTATCATTAATATAATTGTTCATGCAAAATAAATTCTATGAAGCTACAAAAAACTTCTATGAACTACCCACAGCAGTTAACAATAACAAAAAGCAAATAATATTTGACATCCAATAGAATAATAATGCTTTCACATAATACAACTTATATATTAGTTGCTACATCAACAACAACCAGGTAGAAAACATTACATAAGATGTCCACAAAGCACACTAAATAAAGACCAGCCAAAACAACTAACACCACTTCAAAATGTGAACAGGGAAATATCATTTTTTCTTCAATTTCTTGATCTTTTCTTTTGTAACAATCAGGTAATAATCATCTATAAAAGACATCACAATACTCCTATATGAAGCGGCTTTGTTGACATCCCATATGCGATTCAACACTCCTTTCCATTCTTGTGGAAGATGTTCATGAAAAATCGCACCATCTCAGACTGTGGCATGGGACGACCATTCCATATGACCTTTTGTATCTTCCCGTTGACTTCAAGAACATGATCAATTAAGTTACCACTCTTCCATCGATAATCAGTCAGCTCAGCTATCAACTTAGAAAGCCTTTCATTTTGTTTATCGGTGATTACGCGAATAGGCGTGCGTAACTGAATGGGAGGCATTGTTCCTGCAACAAATGCAGAACAAATTAGGGATTACATATAATCCACATAGACTTAATTGGATAAAAAAAAAAAAAGAAACAAATCCTTTTTTTTTTTTTTGGTCAACGGTCAAGTCAACGGTCGCGGTCAATGGTCAACGGTCGGTCAACGGTCAACGGTCAATCGGGTCGGACCGGTCGCCCAGTCGGGCCGGTCAAACGAACCGACCGGCACGTGCCACGCATGTGCCTGGCTGACGTCACGATGACGTCAGCTGGCACGTGCGTGGCACGCACCGGGCCGAAACGGCGCAACCGATGCGCCGTTTCGCGCGGCGCGCGTTGCACGCGCCTTGGCGAAACGGCGCGTTCGACGCGCGCTGCAGCAGGGGACCGAATCGGCGCGTGCGTTGCACGCGCCGATGACCCCCGTGCGTTCCGGCCGCGCGTGGCGGCGCGTCCGGCGGCCTCCGACGGCAATCCGCGACTCATTTTTCTCGTATCGACGAGAGCTTCATCCCTGCACTATCAAAAACGAATTTCGACTTGCAAAAAATCACGAAACAGGGCGCACAGTACGCGAGTGTCGGGTTTTTCCATCCCCGATCAACCAACAGTGATTTTTCTCGAATTTTTTGACCAAAAATTAATCAAAAGCAATAAAAAAGGGTCGGGAAACATGAACAAGGACTCTGATACCAATGTTGGGAATTACCGATTCCCTAAATCGGATTCGACACTAAATCAAACCCCTAAAAAGACGTAGCGGAAGCGAGCCCAAAAACAAACAAACATGAATCACCGATCAAAAGCACACCACGGGATCGAGCGTACCTTTTGTCCACGTACTAAACACCGATGTTGCAATTCGAGGAGGAAACCGGACACTTTGTTCTTCATAGGAGAATTCTTTTCTTCGGGAGAAAGCGGTAGGAGAAGACGTGATGAAAACCAAGAGAGCGTATTCTCTCGTTCTCAAGAATACGTAACTTTCTTTCGATTAACCGCCTCCAGATTTTCCATTTATCTTTTATAATTTCTTTCATGGGCCCTCAACTCACGGGCCAACTCAGGCCCATCAAAAGGAAAAAATCCATCAAGTATAGTAACTAGAAACTAGTAAAAGCGTCATGCGGGCTCCCAAGGTGTCTTTCAAGCTTCCAGATGGACTCAAGATATCGATACGGCTTCTCGGTTTCGTCGAGCTTGAATGAGAACCGATCTTCTTGGTCGAGAGAGCTGGTAATCAATGCGAGTTGCATCAATATGGATCTAATTTGGAAGAAAAAACAATCCTACGAAAGTCCACCGGAAAGACAAATTAGGATTATGAGTTTTGTAAATAATTAACATTCAAAGTCTTCTAGAAGAGGACAAAGTAGGATTAGTTAAGAAACAATCAACATTGACAATCCACCAAAAGAGAAGATAAAAGAGGATTAGTTAGGCAATGAGGAACTTTCGAAGTCCACCACAAGCAAGATGTGGATCGGGATGAGTATATTATGGTTCGAAGTAGGGTTGGCTATCGATTTGAAGATTGATTTTTGATTGGCATGATATTCAGGAATATCTGAAATCAACACTATGACAATGTTGAATTACATTATTGTATTAAAACAGCTCGTTCTCGCCATCACCCCAAAAGAGTCATATTTTTATCTAAACTCACTATTCCGAAAATAATTTCGCTTGTCCTTAATATGATTTAAAGCTCTGTAAAGATGATCAACGAAGTTGTTATGTACATCCATGCCTCGGAAACTCAAGAAGACATGATAAATCCTTTTGGCTTTCGATGAAAAAGCCATTGGATGATGGGGTTTAACAATCAATAGCGAATACTAGCTTAAGATTTGGTACTAGGCAGCTCGTTCAGCGCTTGATCTTCTTATTGATTTATTCTTATACTAGAGGATAGAGATGCATGACTTGCTTTTTAGTGCCTTGGAAAATGGTGGTGCTTAAGGATAGAGCTGCATCATAGAGCTGCATCTCAAGGTGTGAACACATGGACTTATTTTTATTGAACACCGTGTACCACCGCATTATTCGGATTGTCGAAGTGACACAAGCTTTTTTTGTGGCCGACAAAAGTAATAAATAGTATAATAAATCAGTGTTGGCCCTAGTGGACCCAATTATTGCACAAATCAACAAACAACTTTAAGGTGGTGGATTCTCGATATCTAGGCCGTGAGCTCGCTGATAAAAATAACTTTGTTGGCTTCCTCGGGATTTCATCCCCAATTTCTGAGAAGTGTTTTTCTTACCATATACTAATCTTACCATATACTAAATTTACCACATGACCAATCAAGAGGTATATAATTATATGCATAATTAAGTGTACCACGAGAAAAAAAGCGGATTGGGATAAGCAAAAAAAAAAAATTTAAAAAGGAAAAAAAGCACACCTTTTTACTCTTCCTTAAATTCAAATATAATGTTTTTCAGTGCATAGTTCAATGGGAAATTACTAGAATAACGTGCTCTCCAAACTAGGAAGTGATTTATACAATTATTGTATGAACTGATTTAATACAGTGTTGTTAATTAAGCACCAGCCATGATTGACCTCCTTCACCCCTTGCCTTCTCACCTCCTGTACTGATAAAAGCTGTGCTTGAGAAAATCCCTAATAAATTTTGAAGTTGATAAAACTATTCATGTTTAGTAAGTCTGATAAATATCTTGAAGTATCTTGATTCAGGAAAATATTCTTAGAAGAGAAGCCTTAACAATCTTGATCTTGTTTAGACTCAAGTCCAGATTGTGAAATCTACCTTTGACGTAATATGTTCAGACTTTATGCCAAAAATGAAGGTGTTCAGATTCAGAAAACTACTTATGTTTCCATCTCGATACAAGTTCAGAATATAAATAACGGCTAGTGATCTGGCTTAAATTTTACACTTAGAAATCTGAACATGCTCGTGAAGAAGAAGACGTCATGGATGGTGGACTAACAACGGAATGGAACGTGATGGTTGAGATGCAGCCCAACCCCCACCACCGCAACCATGGAGGTTGTTGGCCTCAACTGAAGCAAATCGACGGAGGTCACGACCTCCATGGCCGTGGATCTCTCTATCACTCCAAAAAAATCAAGCTAATCGGACCTAGCCAAGCCTCGACGCCATGGCCGTGCAGGTAGCCGGCCTCGCGCAACCACAGATCTGGGGTTGCGCGAGGTGAGCGACCTCCGTGGACACAAGTAGCGGCCCTAGATCAAGGGTTGCCTAAAGCCAACGAGTTCGATCCAAGCTTAGTGGTGTGGAATCAGATGCACTGGGCTTGAATCCGACCTTAACGGCGTTGAATTTGTTTGACACAAGCACCCTTGCCTCCGTCCCCCTCCATTAACTGACGACGACTCGATATTCTTCCTTGACTCGACTCAATCTTCTTCCTTGCCTTGACTGTTGGCTCTTCAACTCAGTCTTCTTCGAAGGAAGATGAACAGATCGGGCTCGCCGGATTGGCCGAACCTCCATTGAGGTCGAATGGTGTTGAATTTGACACCAGCTCGACTCCAATAAGGGCGATCCTCGCCCAGTGCTCCTTAGGCATTGCTGGTGGCCGGCAATCGCTTAAGACCGGCCACATGGGAAAAGGAAAGGAAAAGAAAACAGAAAAAAAAAAAAAAAAGAAAGAAAGAAAGAAAAAAAAAAAGGATGAAAATGCTCTTAATCAGTCAAAAAGATCAACTTCATATCTTTATTTGAAATCAAGTTTACTTTAAATAATGGCAACTTGAGTTTCTTATTTGAAATAAGATCCAATTTTAGATCATTATTTAAGAAAATAAGATCACTTTAGACCCTTATTAAAAAATTTCTCAATTAGTTATAAAAAAGTTAAGATGGACAAAAATAAAATACTCAAATTTCATTCTAGGTATAAGTTCTGTATTCTTTAAAGCTTTAATTGATTTCATTCATGTAATATGATTTAGTCCAATGGAAAAATTACATTGAATAAGTAAATTCACTTTGAGAAATGGAATAACTTTTGTTAACATATAACACGATCCATTTTTTTCCTTTTAATTATGCAGATTGTCAAACGGAATAAATTACACCTGTTACTTTGATGTTACAAAAATAGATATTTCTCCCAAACATGCAATAAAAGTTTGAAGAAAAAACAAAGTTTGCATTGCAATTCAGTTAGAAAAAACGATCATTTTATGTTTGTCTTATTTTTATTTTTTACTTTTTCAAAAATAGAATTCATTATTATACATTTCTTTTTATTTATATTTTATGTTCTCAGGAAACTCAACATTATGACGTTTATTTATACCACATTAATCTTAGACCTTCACAAAGTATGATATTTTTTTCACAAAATTATAAACAAGTTATACAAATCTCATCTTTTTCTCTTACATGACACCTCAGATCAATGGATTACTAATGATTCAACAATTTGCACAATGGAAATGTCCGCGCCTAATATCAAATAAAGCCACGGTTTGCCCGATTCCTCCTCGCTTTAGTTAGTCTTTCATTATAAATTTAGAAAAAATGTCAAAAATGGTCCCTATAATTTTACTTAATGTGCAATTTTGTCCCCGAACTTTCGATTTCTTCGATTTGGTCCTGAACTATTGATAAATGCCTACGATCTAGTCCCGAACTTTTGATCGGTGATTTCATTTGGCCCGAACTATTGATAAATGTCTAATCTAATCCTTCGTTACTATTTTTCCTTTTTTTTTTTTTTTCTTCTTCTCTATTCCCTCCGCCGGAGCCAGCGGAGGGAAGCCGGCGTCCGGCGAGGGCGACCCTCGCCGGCGTCCGGCGAGGGGCGTTAGGCGAGGACGCTCTCACCTAACGCCGGCAGAGGGAGAGAGAAGAAGCAAAAAGTATAGAGATCATTTCTGACATTTTCCCATAAATTTACTACATTAGTTGAAAAAGTCTTGAGAAAGACTTGCGAGAGACCGCAGGCACCCTAAGGGGTTAAAAAAGAAGGAAAAATCACCGGCCAGGCAGCGTCAAAATGCGAGCGCCGTCTTTTGAAAGGAAATATCAGCAAGTGTCATACAGCACGCACCAATTTTGGGCCCTAAACGAGCATGCAAAATATCAGAGGAAGCTCAGATACGTTGAAAGGAAATATCAGCAGATACGATAACAATTATCCGGATAACTTCCAGAGCATAGCCAAAGCTAAGTAGAACAAAGACCGGTTTCAATAACCTCGTCATCCAAGTTATACAGTGATGAAACAATGCTTCTTCCTCAACAGGTCAGACACCTTTTCCTTCAATTTTGGACTCAAATGCACAATGATCAAACTAGGGGGAAGTGCTGGCAACTCATGAAGCTTGTCGCAGCGAAGTACATCAAGAGTCTCCAGCTTCGAAAGATGCTTGATTTCAGGAGGTAGGCTGGAAATAGCAGAATTTCGCAACCTCAAGATTCTCAGATTTTCTAGCTTCCCAATATCTCTAGGAATGTCCCCTTCTATATTCCTACACAAGGAGGCATCTATTTCTTCAAGGCTATGTAAATGCCAAATAAAACTAGGAAATTTTCTTATGAAGCAATAGTGCATCTTTAACACTCTCAACCTCTGCAGATTACCGAAGGAACCCGGCAATTCAGAAATGCATGTTCCTGAAATATCCAGCTCCTCCAAAGGGCTTCCCAATTGGCTAATGGACTCTGGCAGTTTTCGTATCCAATGACAATTCCTCAATGACAAGCGTCGGAGTTTTGCGCCAACTCCACTGGGGAGTTCGGTAATATTTGAATTATTTGCTGAGAGTATTGAAAGTGATGTCAGGTGTTCAACTTCTTCTGACTCACTTCGCAAAGAAATATCACGCACAGAAGTCTCATCAATGAGGAGCTCTTTCAAAGCTTTCAAAGCACCCAGTTCGGCAGGCAACCTGTTGAGTTCAATGCAGGACTTCAAATTTAGGCAAAGCAATTTTTCAAGACCCCCAATCGAAGTATCTAAATGGACCAACCGAGAGCATCGCTCTAGAATCAGTATCTCCAAGTTTGGAAAGCTAGAAAATTCAGGACTTATCAATAAGTCAGTGCAACTAGTGAGATTTAAGACTTTCAACTGCTCCATCTGTAAAACAGGAGAGAAAAAATCATAAGGTCAATTGCTAGATAATTAACACAATAAATACATTAGAGCAGTAAACAGGAAACCACCTTGATTTTCCTCCAACCTCCCCAGTCTTTAGTGACTTTGCTCCATGAAAGATCAAGAATGACCAGTTCAGTCAAATTAAGTTCTGTTGCTTCGAAATCCCTTGGGCACCCTCGCCAACGAAGCCACCTTAACTTTGGAAATACATCTGCAAAATTTCCAGTCATACTTGCATGATCCAATTCCAAGAACCTTATGTTTGGCAAAGTTTCCATACATGTATCGGGGCAAAGGGATTCCACCACTTCTATTCCCTACATTTGCCAAGAGAAACAAAACAATCTTAAGTCATAAAGACGATGGGACAATTTTGCTAAGGACTAGGGTGCTATTTTTTCCATGCATGCAAAGACAACCCACCCATGGTAAAATAAGTAAAAAGCTGGATAACAAATTTAAACTTATACATCAAGGCTTCCATTTTATGGAAGAAAGCAAACCATTGAACCAAAAATCCTTACCTCTTCTTTGTTGATTACTTTGGGGTCTGGATCATTGATGTATAGTCTTCTGCGCTTTACATGATATGTAGGTTCTCCTTGATCTACAGCTCTGCAGAGGTGCTTCAACAGTTTATGCATCCACAGCTTGTTGTCTTCTCCAATTTTTGCTAGGGGCATCAGAACTTGGTAAGAAGGCAAAAGATCTAAATCAGACCACATATATGATGCAATTTGGCTATCCATGCCATTGGCAAACCATGCTATGTCCTGAAATATTTGTTTCTGCTTTTCATCTAATGCTTCATAACAGATTTTCAAAATCTCCCTACAATCCTTCAAAATCTCTTGAGAGTGTGGTTTTATCATGTCCTCCATCTTCCTCCAATCTTCTATTGTTTTTCCATGTAGAAGTGAACCGATAACTTCAATTACAAATGGCACCTGCCCCGTGGCTTTGACAATGTGCTTCCCAATTGCAGGATACCAAGGTATTGAAGCATGCTTGTAAAAAAGTTCAAGAGCTCGACCATTATCCATCTTATTCACCTCATAGATATTAGCCCTTTCTGGCAAAAATGTTTCGAGAATTCCAAGATTTTCTGATGTAACAATTATCCGACTTCCACGACCAAACCACTCAAGTTGGGTACCAACTAGATCATAAAGATGAGACAGTTCTTCCACATCATCTAGGACAATAAGAGCTTTTATGTTGCTGAATACATCCAAGAAAAACTTGATTCCTCCTTCAAAAGAACCAACATTGCATTCTCGATCAAGAATATCACATATCAACTTAGTTTGCACAAACTGGATACCGCCATTATTTCGCACTTTTTCACCAATCTCTGCGAGAAAGCTGCAACTATCGAAACATGAGGAAAGACGGTTGTATACAGCCTTCGCAACGGTTGTCTTGCCAATTCCGTTAGTTCCATGGATTCCAACCATGCGTGGTTTACCCCCATCATCTTCTATTGCCAATAATTTGATTACCTCCTTCACTCGATCACCAATACCAGTTACCTGTTCAATTGTGGCAAATGAGGTCTGCAACGACTCCAAAGGGAAACTAGGAGGTTTCAACTCCTTGGGACGTAGAAGTGGTGGAATCCAATCCAAATTAGGACACCTCTGTATCATTAGATTAGGAAGCGATAAAAGAGTATCAATATCACTTTCTGTGTACTCCACCGTAGGTAGCTCACCAATCTCCAAATGCTTGAGGCTAGTGAGCTCACCAAGTAATGGGAGACTTTTGCATGCTGTACAATCAAACAAACGTAGCCGAACTAATTTGGGCATGCAAGACATCCAGCTTGGAAACCTTGTGCCCCCATAGCCTCTTATTTCTAAGCTTCGAAGATTTAAGCTTGGCTGCATCTCCTTAAGTAAAACTTCATCACTTTCTTTTCTGGCAAACACTAACACTAGTGAAACTAAGGAATCCTTCTCCTTCAAGTTTGCAGCATTTGATTCTGCTACCACATCTTCTATTCCCCCCTTCACTTCAATTCTGAGGCTTCCCCTCAAATTGCTTAACTTGTTTAACTCCCCAAGCCCACTGTGATTCTGTGGGCAAGAATCATTCCTGGGCAGAAGGAAATCTGTTAGAGTGCGCAAAAGAGTCAACTGGCCCAACCCTTGTGGCATATGAGATAGGGCACTACAATCGCTTATCTCAAGTTGCCTTAGGTTGACCAATTTTCTAAAATCTTCAGGCAATTCTATTAGCTTGTAACACATATTGAGTTTAAGTACTTGCAAGGTTTCCAATCTTGCCACAGAATCAGGAAGCCTTACGATTCCTTCATTTTCAGAGAGATCTAGAAATGTCAGGTGCTTCAACTCACAAATAGAACTCGGCAGCTTCTCAATACCGCTGTCATGCAAATCCAAGGCACGTAAGAACTTGAAACTAGAAATTAATTTGTGAAGAGTTTTTTCACCCATTTGTGTTTCACGCCTCAAGCTTTTTCTTTGACTAGTTTTGATGAATGTCCTCAGACGATATGCTCCGTGCAAATGTGTATCTCCCTGTGAGAAATCTAAAGTTGAATCCCACGATATATGATGAGCTCTTTCTTCAAGGTATGGCCATGAATGATAAATTCTTCCATACTCAGTTCCAGCAACATGGCGTGCTAGGTCATGTACTAAATGATGCATCCTACAAGACGTCACATTTCCGAGTTCATCTTTAACGCAGTCTTGAAAGAAATTCCTCCTGAGTAGATCCATGAAATAGTCATGAGCAATATCTTCCATGTCCCAATCTCCATTGTCTATGGGCTGGATAAATCCTTCTGCTATCCAGAGACTCATCAACAATTGTTTATCAATCACCCAGTCTCTGGGAAACAATGAACAGAAAGCAAAGCACTGTTTTAGATGGCATGGGAGATGAATATAACTAAGCTGAGGTAAATTTTTAGAAAATTCTGAGGTCTCGCGCAACAAATGTAACCACTCCTCTTCAGTTTTCTTGCAGAATAATAAACTTCCAATCATTCGTATTGCCAAAGGGATTCCATGACACTTTTGGACTATCTTCCTCCCGATATCTACCTTAATTGAATTTCCAGTCTCTTTTTCTTCCAGGCAAGCCATTCTCATCAATAAATCAAAAGACGACTTTATTGGAAGGACCGCGAGACGATAAGATGGGGATGTACTCGTAGAGTCCGCAACGTTCCAATAGTGTGTAGTTATCAGAATCTTGCTTCCTCGGGCACCTCCCATCAATAAACTTTTCAAGCTCCCCCGTTGTTCAGGATCCTCATCCCGCAGATCGTCAATAACTAGGAGTAATTTTTGCAATTGCAACATGTCATCTTCTCTCTCTGTTGTCTCTCTTCCTCTGATCTTTCGCAATTCCCCTTCAAGATTACAGAAGTCGTTAACCCAAATCCTTAAATCAAAATGCTTCTTGACCATTTCATCTTCGTATAGACATCGAGCAAGAGCAGTCTTTCCAATCCCACTGTCACCCCATATTGAAAGGAAAGAAATTCGTTCATCAGTGTCGGAGTCTAACAAGAAGTTCATAATTGCGCTTTTAGCATCCTCTCTCCCTATAATATCCTCATCGTACACAAAGGAGTCCGACCGCTCCCCGTTCCTCGATCCTCTCTCTACCCGCACATCCTCCGCGCACTCTCGCAAGCCCAAATCCGTCCCTTCGGCAGCGATGGCTTCTATTCTCTTCCTGATTTTCTTCGCACGGGCGCTCATCTCCAGCATTAAATCAGGTTTTTCAGAAGGCGAAGAGGAGGAGGGAATTACCTGCTTCAACTTCTCGTCTTTGCTCGGCGATTCTCGTAATGGCATGACGTCAATGCTCCATTCTTCGAGTAAGTCCTCCGCCTCATAGAAAGCATCTTTGAGATCCTCCAGCCATTGTTCGATGTCCTTGTCGCTCTCGTCGCTGAGGACCCGTTTTTCCGTATCGGGCACTATACTTTGGAGATAGGAAAAGGTATCCTCCAGATCGGTGTCGCCAGCGCCCCATAATTCTGCAGCCTCTGGGAAATTATCCACAAGTTTACCTACTCTGAAGACGAGTGGTTCCGCCATAGCTCCTCTGGGGTGAAGGGGATCCTGCGCCTCCTCTTTTTCCTTTAGGGAGGATGCTCAGCCGATGCCGATGCACGGCCAATCAGTATCGAAAATACGAAAATACCCTCAATTGCCAGTACAGGGATTGATAAAATCGAGCTTAATGTGCCCCCATTCCCCATCTTCTCTCTCTCTCTCTCTTTCTCTCTATGACTTTATTAAAGATTTTTCAAGAATCGTCATCATTATGAACGGAAGTAATTATGCGGAGTGCAATATAGTAAATAATTTTAGGAGATATCTAATGTGGGACTTTTGTTTGAGTAGGGATCTAATATGGAAAGAAAATTGCTACAAAAAGTCCACCGGAAAGACAAATGAGGATTAAGAGTTTAGGAAATAGTCAATGTTCATAGTCTTCCAAAAGAGGAAACATCGAGATTTGCTAAGCCATAATCAACATTGAAAATCTACTAGACGAGCAGATAAATAAGGATTAGTAAGGCAAGGAGGAAAATTCAGATTCCACCAAAATAAAAATGTCGATCAGGATAAGCAAGAAAATTATAAAAGAGAGAGAGAAAAAAAAAAAGAAAGCACAAATTTATACTCTTTCCTAAATTCTAATACAATGTTTTGCAACATTGAAGCTCAGTAAAACTATTTCCTATTCTGAACAAACTCGTGGTATTGAATGGGGCAAGTACAAATCTTAATTGGAAGCAAAATGAATAGATAGTGCAATAAAGGTATTGCTTACTAGCATAATGATCAGCCTCCTGCAATTTAGGGCGTGTTTGTTTTGTGTTTATTTCGTTTTATGAGCAGTTTTTTTTTTTGTTAGAGAACGAAAAAAAAAGAAACAAGAAAAAAAAGTTGTTTTTATTTTAACAAAACAAAAGAACAATTTTTCTCTCTCTTCTCTTTTCTTTTTTTCTTCTTTTCTTCTTCTTCTAGCTTTGGCCGGTCGCCGGCCTCGGCCATGGCGGCCAGGCCGACGAGGGGCGGCGGCCTCGCCCGGCCACGGCGAGGCTCGCGAGCTCGGGCTCGCCCATTCGGCGAGGCCGAGCTCGCCGGGGTCGGCGAGCCTCGCCGTGGGTGGGTGAGGCCGCGGCCCTCGTCGGCCATGGCCGAGGCCGCCGACCGGCCAAAGCAAGAAAAAAAAGAAAAAGAAAAGAAAGAAAAAAATTAAAAATTAAAAAAATTAAAAAATTAAAAGAAACAAAAAAAGAACATAAATTTACCAAACATGTTTACATTCTTTTTTATTTCGGAGAACAAGTTTACCAAACGCGCTTTTTGTTCAAAAACTATTCCCGAAAGAAATAGTTTTTTCTTATTTTGTTCATTGGAAAAAAAAAAATTAAAAACATGTTTGGTAAATTTATGTTCTTTAATTTAAAAAGATAACTTACGATTCTATCTTCAAAACAATAACTTCATAATCCTATATGGGGTCACAAGAAATTACATTATCAACAGTTTCCTATTATCTAGTAACACTTATCTAAAAGAGCTTATGTATCTGAAAATATCACTACTAGGCAGATGTCGAGGACTTCATCCCACATAACTGATGTTTGCCATCTTGGCTGGTGGCGGGTGGCCGACAATTGGCAGCGGGCATCCCATAAGCGGCAAGTGGGCAACGGGTGATAACGAGAGTGAACGATGAGAAAAAAATTTTCATTTCTCATTTCTGTTCTAGAAATAGAAAAGCTAAAAATTTTAAATTATGATTTCTGCTCTAAATCTATTTCTGGAATAGAAATCTGTTCTAGAAATAGAAAAATGAAATTGCGTTACTAAACGGATTTATGTTCCAAATTTGTTGGGGAACAGAAAAATAGAAAAATAGAGAAACATAAATTTTATTATGCGCGCCTTTAGTGACCTTGGAGACGATTGCCTCCGCCACCATACATCTTCAAGGGATCGATCCCTGCAACCTCCTCTCTTTCTCTTTCGCTTTCGGTTTCATCGTCCCCTACTTCCATACACAGCAGATCAGTGTCAAAAAGATGCAAATACCCTCACTCGACGATAGCTCGATTCATTAGATGTATGTATAGCGGCAAGCAAACCAATAAAAAATAAAAAATAAAAATCTCGGCCACTCTCGTTTGGAAAATCTATTGGAGTTGGGGGATGGTCAAGGGAGTTTGTTTTGGAGTAGGGATCTTGTCCGTAAAATTCTAAACGCAAGTGAACGTGTCGAAGAAGTAATATAATGATGAGAAAGAATATCGTCCCACGGAGATCGATGATTAATAAACTAATTAACTACTAAAATAGATTAATTCTAAAATTTATCTAACAGATCAAAATATAATTGAGAATAAATTAAAAACAAAATTTGTAGACTAAATGTAGTAAATCGATCAGATGAATATGTTAGAGCATCCGATTTCACCATAACCACTAGATATGAATTTCAGATTGTTGTGAATACAAGAATGATATCAAACATGTGATAGCGGAATTTCCTAACCTATTTACTATCCTATCTCTAGGTATAGCAAACCTACTCAGTTTATTAATTTACTATATCTCTATGTGAATTAAAATAAACATGAGTGCATTAAAAACTATGAATATTCCCGGCTTACAATGAGTCTTTTGGATCACCTTATCACCGAAAGCTACACAAATAACGCAAAGTATATTTCTATCCACGTCTAATTCATGGTTATATATTATAATGAGCAATTGCATATTATCACTTCTCAGTCTCAAATATGCACATCAGATTATTCAAGTGGTGGCCAGTCACTCAAAAGCATTAAACACAATAATATATAACTCACATGAATGAAATCAATTATAAAACATAAAAATCATGAAATTCACATCATCATGGTTAGGCTACATCGTAGCCCTAACAAAAGAAAATTAGAACATAGTAGATGAATAAATAAAAATATAAATTAAACTCAGCATCTTGAATCAAAGAACAAGAATTCTGTCACCACTTTTGTCTTCTCTTCAAAATACTTGAACAACTCTCGAACAATGAAAACGATCTAAGGAAAAACTCTCCAAAACCTAGTTGCTCTTCCTCTCTCTTTATTCTCCTCTTCATAGGATATATCCAAAATCCTTATCTCCAAGCAATTGCGCACAAAATCAGGGAGTAAATCAGAGGATTTTGATTTGATATCTATCTCCCTTCTTTGCTTGATTTAAATTCCTCGGTTTTGCCATCTTTTTCCTTATCTTCTCCATATATCATTATTCTACATAAATAAGGAAAATTCAAATAATCAGAAGGAAATCCAAATATTTTCTCATAGATATTGCATTAATTGTTGCCTAAAATAGGTAAAATAACTCTATTTTTATAGAGTTATCAAACCCCAAACTTAACCTTTTGCTAGTCCTCGAGCAAAATCAAGACATAACACATACTCAAGCTAACAACCTCCTCCATGACATCTTTCCATAATTGCTCAAATTCACAATTCAAATAAAAACACAAATTTCATCCAAACATTGAAATTGATTTATAAGTTAAGACCAATTCTAACTATGTGATCCAAGTGTGTGTGTGAGAGTCCTCATCTTTTCGAATTATATGCAATCCAGATAAATTCACATTGATATGCAACCTCTCAAAAATTCTCAATAATTATGACCAAATCTCATAGGTTTGCTTTTCATTCCTCTCTCCACTAATGTAAGCTAATTATCCAACCAAAAATCAATAGGACTTTTCTCGGGTTGTAATGTAAGGCTGGGCTAAAGGTAAGATAACGGGAATTTTAAGCTCAAATCACCCATCAACACGTTGATTTCTAGGATCTAATTAGAGCCAATGTCACTGTCCAATTTCACTCCTTCAAAATAATTTTTCTGCCACCATATATCATCATTCTTTTTTTTTTCTTCTCCTTTTTCTTTTCTCTTTTTTTTTCTTTTGAATTGCTTTATGGTGGAGTTTCTCCCAAAGTCCCTCCTAATATAACATGAAAATTTCCAACCCATTGAATATCCAAAAAGCTCACTCAATTGAAAGTTGGATAGGGAACCATAAAAGCAATTTTTTTTTTCACAATACACCCCAAACAACTATAGCAATCACTTTTTTTTTTTCTTTTTTTCCATACTCCATCCTTCCTCCCAAATTTCTATCAAGCTCAAATAATTTTTTTTTTCCAAAAGAAAATCAACGTGTTCATAGGGCATGGGACAATGATATAATTTGATAAATGTTAGGCTAAATATATATGGGTGCCAATGAAAAATTGGATAATAATTAAGGCTCAACGGGGTGACTAGGGATAAATAAACAGGGTTAGCTTGAAAGGCTCAATCGATCCAAAAATTGCCTAAATCATTTTCTCAATTAGATTTAGCTTAGGATTTCGCCTCAAGAGAAAATCAAACAAATTCTAAGATTTGGGTGAAATTTAAGAAAATCACATACTTCACATGAATGTTCTCTAAATTTACACACAATTCAAAAATTAAGGACTTTTAGTGCTCGGTAAGTGGATCAACATAATCAGAATTAAGATTAACTCACACATCAATTGCAAATTTAAATAAAATTTAAATTTTCCTAAGAATCGCAAAAATTCACAACCAGGAATGTAATCATGATAAAAAAATTTAGCCAAAAATTTTGTCTCCCCCAAACTTGAATGAAGCGGTGTCCTCAATGCGAATAATAGAAATAGGAAGAAGAAAACTCCCCTGGTTGTAGGATAAGTTCATCGATGACCTTGATGATTAAACTCTTGAAAGGTGCTCCCTAAAAATTAACTTGGATAAAACAGAGAAAAGTTAATCTTTTTTTTTTTTTTTTTTTTTGCAAAACATAATAAACTTAAAAAAAAAACATAATAAAAATGCTTGGGTTGCCTCCCAAGAAGCGCTTGCTTTATAGTTTTCAGCCAAACTATCTCAGATGTCGCTATGTTGGAGGATGAAGTTCAATTGTGGTCTTCTGCTTGTTGTAACCACCTTCAAAGTAGGGCTTCAAACGTTGACCGTTCACTTTGAATGTGCCCTCAGTGTCATGCGCAACTTCAACTGTTCCATATGGGAATACCTATGTAGCGTAAAAGGACCAGACCATCGAGACCGCAACTTTCCTGGAAAAAGTTTAAGACGGGAGTTATAAAGTAAAACTTTTTGACCAATTTTAAACTCTCTTCTGAATATGTGCTTGTCATGCCATCTTTTTGTACGCTCCTTGTACAACTTAGAATTTTCATAGGCCTCATTGCGAAATTCCTCCAATTCATTCAGTTGCAATAATCTTTCTTCACCTACACCGCATATCAAAATTCAGAAATTTCAATGCCCAATATGCTTTATGCTCTAATTCCAACGGTAAGTGACAAGCCTTTCAAACACTAGCCTAAAAGGAGACATCCCAATTGGAGTTTTGAACGCTGTCCTATAGGCCCGAAGTGCATCATCAAGTTTTATTGACCAATCTTTTCTAGAGGCATTCACTATTTTTTCTAAAATTCTCTTGATTTCCCTATTTGAAATTTCTACTTGACCACTAGTCTGAGGATGATAAGGGGTTGCAACCTTATGTGTGACTCCATACTTACTCAAAAGTGCTTCAAATTGTTTGTTATAAAAATGTGTCCCCCTATCACTTATGATTGCTTTAGGAGTGCCGAATCGAGTAAAAATATTTTTCTTTAAGAATTTGACCACAACCTTAGCATTATTTGTTGGCAATGCTACAGCTTTTACCCACTTAGACACATACTCCACAGCCACTAAAATGTATAAATTTCCATAAGAAGGTGTAAAGGGTCCCATGAAATCAATACCCCAAACATCAAATAATTCATACACAATAATGTTGTTTAAAGGCATCTCATTTTTTTCTTGAAATATTTCCAGTTCTCGACACCTATCACATGAAACTACATAGGAGTATGCATCTTTAAAAAGTGTAGGCCAATAAAAACCAGATTGTAAAATCTTAGCTGCAGTTTTGGTGGCACCAAAATGGCCACCTGCCTCTCCATCATGACAATGATGTAGAATGTTTGCCTTTTCTTCGTCTGAAACACATCTCCTTATGACCCTGTCTGCACATACTTTAAACAAGAAAGGTTCTTCCCAAAAATAATTTTTAACATCAGAAAAGAATTTTTTCTTCTGTTGATATGATAATTCAGGAGGAAGAACATTACTTACCAAATAATTTACAAAGTCTGCGTACCAGGGAATTTTTGTGGACTTAATGGAAAAAATTTTCTCATCAGGGAACTCTTCCAAAATTGGTCTTACCTCTTCCTTTGAATTTGGAATTCTTGATAAGTGATCTGCAATTAGATTTTCAGTCCCCTTCTTATCCTTGATTTCCAAATCAAATTCTTGCAGCAATAGAATCCACCTTATCAACCTAGGTTTTGATTCTTTCTTTTCAAGCAGATACTTAAGAGCAGAGTGGTCAGAATAAACTATAACTTTTGAGCCAATTAAATAAGAATGAAATTTATCAAAAGCAAATACTACCGCCAAAAGTTCATTTTTGTTGTTGAATAATTCAATTGTGCACGATAAGGTTCGACGGCATAGTATATGGTTCGAAAAATTTTATTCTTCCTTTGTCCCAAAACAACTCCTACTGCAAAATCGCTAGCATCACACATCAGTTCAAAAGGTAAATCCCAATTTGGTGCTGCCATAATTGGTGCTGACGTTAACTTCTCCTTTAAAGTGTTAAAAGCCTCCACTTTGGCTCGATCGACTTCTATTCCATTTTGAGAAATTTTATGCCCGAGCACTATTCCTTCCTGCACCATAAAGTGGCACTTCTCCCAATTCAAAACAAGGTTAGTCTCCTCACATCTTTGTAAGACCAAAGCCAAATTATTTAAACAAGAATCAAATGATAAGCCAAAAACAGAAAAATCATCCATGAAAATCTCAATATATTTTTCAACCATATCGAGAAAATAGCCATCATGCATCTCGAAAAGTAGCTGGTGCATTACAAAGACCAAAGGGCATTCTTCTAAAAGCAAAAGTACCATAGGGACAAGTGAAAGTAGTTTTCTCTTGACCTTCCAGTGCAATAGAATCGATTGTACCCGAATATCCATCCGAGAAAGCAATAAAACTCATGCCCTACAAGTCTTTCTAACATCGATCAATAAATGGTAAAGGAAAGTGATCTTTTCTAGTGGCATCATTCAATTTTTCTGTAATCTATACACACACGCCACCCAAGAATCTTGTTCTAGTTGGAATCAATTCATTATTGTCGTTTTTATGACAGTCATACCACCTTTCTTTGGTACAACTTGTACAGGGACTTACCCAAGAACTATCGAGATAGGATAGACGATACCTGCATCAAGTAGCTTAATTACCTCGGCTTTCACTACTTCTTGCATCTTCGGGTTCAAACGCCTCGAGGTTGGATAGTGGGTTTATATTGCTCCTCCATCAAAATTTTGTGCATGCAAATTGGAGGACTAATTCCCTTGATATAAGATATTTTCCATCCAATTCCACCCTTATGCTCTCTTAATACTACGAGCAATTTCTCCTCCATCAAATCTGTTAAAGAAGAAGAAATAATTACTGGTAAAGAAGAAACTTCATCTAAATAAGCATATTTCAAATGAGAAGGTAAGGGTTTGAGTTCAAGAATTGGAGGCTCTTCAATTGATGGTTTAGGCTTTGTAATGTGTTGTCCCAACTCCTCAAATTTAATTGCCTTTTGCCTTGAATATGGTGGAATTGCCTCCATAAAATTTGCGTACTCCTTTATCTCCTCATTCGGAATATCTTTGTCCCTTGGTTGAATCAGACATGCTTCAAGTGGATCTTTAAAAATATTTTCCTGAAAAACCTTATTCACCAACTTGTCAACTATCTCAATTCTAAAACAAGAATTATCATCAGATGGATATTTCATCGCTTTAAAAACATTAAATGAAACAAGATCATCTTGAACTCGAGGATCAACTTCCCTTGTTGCACATCAATAAGAGCTCTTCCGTTGCTAGAAAAGGTCGACCTAAGATAAGTGGTACCTCAAAATCTTCCTCCATGTCAAGAACTATGAAATCTGCAGGGAAGATAAATTTGTCAACTTTTACCAAAACATCTTCCACAATACCTCTTGGATATTTAATTGATCGATCAGCCAGTTGAAGTGACACTATGGTTGCTTTTACCTCGCCCAATCCTAATTTCTTGAAAACTGAATAAGGCATCAAATTAATACTTGCACCTAAATCACATAATGCTTTTTCAAAGTAAGAATCCCCAATAGTGCAAGGAATAGTAAAACTCCCTGGATCTTTTAATTTCGGAGGTAATTTGTTACGTAGGATGGCCGAACACTCCTCATTTAACTTCACAGTCTCATAATCCTCCAATTTCCTTTTGTTTGCCAAAATCTCCTTCAAAAATTTTGCATAACTAGGCATTTGCGCTAAAGCATCTGCAAAAGGAATGTTAATATGCAATTTTTTAAATACATCAAGAAATTTAGAAAATTGCTTATCTATTTTGTCTTCTTGGAGTCGAGGGAATGGAATTGGCGGCACATATGGCTTGGGATTATCTGGAAAAAGTTTACTCTTGCTTGTCTCCTTTGATTGTTTATTGGTCACCTCTTCCTTGTCTTTGACAATCTCTTCTTCTCCCACTTGTTTACCACTTCTCGGGGTAATAGCCTTTATGTTTTCAATTGGATTTTTCTCTGTGTTACTCGGCAAAGAACCTTGTTGTCTTCCCGACATCATGCTTGCTAACCGACCCACTTGCATCTCCAAATTTCTGATTGAAGCCTCTTGGTTTTGAAATCTCACATCCGTGCTTTTGATGAAGTCATGAGTCGTATTAGCAAGTTTGGTGACTATATCTTCCAAATTTGACTTTGTCTCTTCGATTGTTTGAATTCCGGTGGTCTCGTCACATTCTGATTATTCCATGAAAAATTTGGATGATTGCGCCATCCCGGATTGTACGTGTTGGAGTAGGGATTATTCGTGACCTGTTAAAATTCCCAACAAAGTTAGAATTTTCACTAGATTGTTTAAAAGTATTACCTACCTAACACGCTATGCTAACATGTCCTCCACCACAAAAATCACATGTCAAATTCTGAATTTTCATGGCTGAAACACTCATATTATCAAGCTTTTTGTTGAGTGTTTCAAATTGCGTAGCAATTGCAGCAAAAGCATCCACTTCGTGAACTCCGCTAACTTTTCGCATTGGTAGTCTCTCGGTAGGCCATTGATAACTATTGGACGCCATCGCCTCTAATAAATTGTAGGCTTCTTCTGGTGTTTTATTATTTAGAGTTCCTCCCAGCTGCATCAATCATAGAACGAAGATTTGCACTAGAGCCATTATAAAAAGTTTGTACCTGCATCCATATGGGTAGTCCATGATGTGGGCATCTCCTAAGAAATTCTTTGAATCTTTCCCATGCTTCATATAATGATTCATTATCCATCTGCATAAAATTAGTAATATCGTTACGCATCTTCGCAGACTTTGCAAGTGGAAAGAACTTACCAAGAAATTTCTGAGCCATATCATTCCATGTAGTGATTGATCCATCTGCCATCTTAGCGTGATTTCTTTGTTCTCTCAGTCGCCTTTTGAATGTACGCTCGATTTATGGATCAAGCTCAACAAGTTTCACTTGTTGGCTACGTGTCATAAACCGATGTACACCCTGAAAAATAAAACAAAATGAAAGCTAGATTAAACTTAGAATTATCTGGTATCAATATTAATTAGTATTAAACAAACGATCCTCGGCAATGGTGCCAAAAACTTGTTCGTAAAATTCTAAACGCAAGTGTACGTGTCGAAGAAGTAATATAATGATGAGAAAGAATATCGTCCCACGGAGATCGATGATTAATAAACTAATTAACTACTAAAATAGATTAATTCTAAAATTTATCTAACAGATCAAAATATAATTGAGAATAAATTAAAAACAAAATTTGTAGACTAAATGTAGTAAATCGATCGATAAATATGTTAGAGCATCCGATTTCACCATAACCACTAGATATGAATTTTAGATTGTTGTGAATACAAGAATGATATCAAACATGTGATAGCGGAATTTCCTAACCTATTTACTATCCTATCTCTAGGTATAGCAAACCTACTCAGTTTATTAATCTACTATATCTCTATGTGAATTAAAATAAACATGAGTGCATTAAAAACTATGAATATTCCCGGCTTACAATGAGTCTTTTGGATCACCTTATCACCGAAAGCTACACAAATAACGCAGTATATTTCTATCCACGTTTAATTCATGGTTATTTATTATAATGAGCAATTTGCATATTATCACTTCTCAGTCTCAAATATGCACATCAGATCATTCAAGTGGTGGTCAGTCACTCAAAAGCATTAAACACAATAATATATAACTCACATGAATAAAATCAATTATAAAACATAAAAATCATGAAATTCACATCATCATTGTTAGGCTACATCGTAGCCCTAACAAAAGAAAATTAGAACATAGTAGATGAATAAATAAAAATATAAATTAAACTCAGCATCTTGAATCAAAGAACAAGAATTCTGTCACCACTTTTGTCTTCTCTTCAAAATACTTGAAAAACTCTCTGAACAATGAAAAACGATCTAACAGAAAAACCCTCCAAAACCTAGCTGCTCTTCCTCTCTCTTTATTCTCCTCTTCATAGGATATATCCAAGATCCTTATCTCCAAGCAATTGCGCACAAAATCAGGGAGTAAATCAGAGGATTTTGATTTGATATCTATCTCCTGCTGCTGCTTGATTTAAATTCCTCAGTTTTGCCATCTTTTTCCTTATCTTCTCCATATATCATTATTCTGCATAAATAAGGAAAATTCAAATAATCAGAAGGAAATCCAAATATTTTTTCATAGATATTGCATTAATTGTTGCCTAAAATAGGTAAAATAACTCTATTTTTATAGAGTTATCAGATCTAATTTGAAAAGAAAAATGCTACTAAAAGTCCACCAAAAGGACAAATGAGGATAAAGAATTTAGGAAATAATTGACATTTAAAGTTGTCTTTCGAAAGAGGTCACATTAGGATTTGCTAAGACATAATGAACATTGAAAATCTACCAACAAAGAAGATAAATGAGGATTCGTTAGGCAGTGAGACGTTCAATATGATAATCTCAACACATAGTTTGATAGCGAATTAGAATTAACGTGACGCGATGGCATTGTCGTCACTAGTTTTATACTCTTCCAACTTGAAAGTGGTCTACACAAACTTGGTGGACTACTTATATGATCTTGTTTACTATAATGTTGTTAATTAAGCGCCACCATGAGGAAACTCCTTCATCCCTTGGCATTCTCACCTCTCGTACCGACATTGCTCTTGTAACTTCTATTGTAATATTATGTTACTAAAGTTAGCCTCCTATAAATAGGCTCCTGTATAATTTATCATGTATAGAAAATAGTTCTACAACTTTATCTTCTGCTTTATTCATATCATGATATCAAAGCCATTATAGATTGAGGAAGCATCATTGAGTCTATTACAAGGTGGTGGTCACAGCGACATTACCTTAGCTGCGCCGGTATCCGTAGTTTGCCAAAACCGTCGCTTGTTTGAAGAGCATATGGTGGAGGAAATCATGTTTATTCCACTAAGTAGAAATGCTAAGGAAGATAGACTGATTTGGACAGCAAACAAAGCTGGACGCTTTAAGCGTGGATAAATACTCTACATTTCAAAAGCAAAGTAAAAATCAAGCATCATCTAACTACCTACCACCTAGAACCCTATAGACGAAATATAGAAACTTAAATCCTATAAGATTCGTCTATTCTTATGGATTGTGTACCAGAACGCAATTCCTACTGAAAATGATCTTTACAAGAGAAAAGCTTTACCACATCCTCTTTGTTCCCTGTGCTGCCAGATGCCGAAAACAGCAGAGCATTTGCTCCTCCTTTGCCCTTGGACAAAAGAAGTTTGGATTGACCCAAAACTACGGCTTTGTTTGTCTCGTAGAAAATATAATATTTTTGATAAATATCTTTCAAGAAGTCATTTTTAAGGGAAATGATAATATTTTCTAGTGTTTAACTGAAACTTTTGAAAATGAACCTCAATATATTTTCCATCGTTTGATAAGGAAAATCACATTTGATTTCCCTAAATAGGTATATACTATTCAAACGCTAGTAACTTACGGATAGGTAGCCAATAAACCCAACATGGGTTGGCATGGGGACCGAGACCTCAAGCCTAGAACCTTGACTCTCAAGCATGAGCACAGTCACCGGTCTTGGGTTCCACCAAAACCAAGCTCGAAAACTTGATGCCTGTGCTTGGCTACCTAGCACCCCAACTCAAGTCTATAGAGGTTGGGTCCAAGCCCCCAACGCTCGAACCTAAGTCCACCAAGGTAAACCCTGGACCCCAGAGCCCGGGACCAGGACTCCGACACTCAAGCCTAGGTCAATCAAGGCTAGGCCCGAGCCAAGCGCAGGACTCTAATACCAAAGCCTGCACCCCAGTCCATTGAGGATGAGACCTGGTATCGAGTCCATCAAGATAGGGCCCGGGTTATTGGTGCCCACACCTAATTCCATCGAGGTTAGGCCTCAATCCCCTACACCTAGGCTTGGGCCCCACATTAATAGACTGGGGTGCGGGCATAGGGTACCTCGGACATGGGCACGAGCATGAGAGTGCTAAGCCCAGCCTCGCTGGATCTGAGAATGAGCGTGGAGAACCCGAGCCCAGCCTCGAATCCTATGGTCAATTTGGAAAGCCCGAAACGCCTACATCTCCCAATCTTGTCAGCCAAAAGCTCTCTCGGTGGTAGGGGAGGCCTTTTCACTGCAGAAGAGCCACGTGAGATGGAATCGACAGCCGACGAAAGCAAAATTTGTTAAATTATGTGCCGAGTTTGAATTTGAATAAATCGAAATTTGTCGATAAAGATTTCCCAAGCCAAGAAGAAATTTCGTCGGTCTCCGAAGGATTATAAAATAAATGGAAGATACGAAATTTTCTTTACCTGCGGAAGTTGGTCGAAATTTGTTACGCGGGTGGGGCCCAAAAGTCAACAAACCACGTCCGAAGAAAGAAGACTCTGCAGCACCATTCTGTGAAGCCAAAATAGGAAATAGTTGGTGGGCCAGGCCTTCTTCCCTCCTCGTCAGAAGCCACCGAAATTCTGCGTGAAGATTTGTAATTGGTGGGCCCAAGGTCAAACTTTTGACCTTGGGCACCCACGCATATGACAAAAGAAAACGCAGAGGGTTTTCTTTCTTTTCTTTTCGACGAGGGACTGCCGAAACCCTACGAGAATTTAAAAGAGGAGCTGCACGTCCGAGAAGTCTTCGCACGTTCACGTCGCTTGAGAAGAGTCGCAAGATCTTGAAGCCGCGCGAATCTTGGAGTGACGTGGTAATTTTGTCCGTGAGTTTATACCGATTGAGTTGTTATTTATAAACACTTAGGGTTTGGGGTTAAATCCCAGGTGTGGGAAAACTGAGCGATTGAGCGATTGTAAACTCGATTCTCCGATTTTAGTGGATTATTTCTGCTGGCTCTCCCGTGGACGTAGGTACCGATCTCGGACCGAACCACGTAAATTTCAGTGTTCTTATTTTTCTCGTTTAATTTCTCAAGGGTGATTTCGCGTTGACGTAAATTGCAAGATCTTGGTAATTCCGCATATTATATCCCAACAAAATTCAACCTGGGAAGTGGATCCCGTCGACAACTGGGGTCTTGAAATTTGACGCAAGCTACTCTCCGGTGGAAGGAACGAAAGACCAGCGCTGTTGTTGGCGTGTTGAGACTTCTACTTGTTCACATCTAAATTTTGACAACCCGTTTAATCTTTCATTAATTATATAGAAAATTAAGGATTAATTTTTAATCTCCAAATAAAAATAATTTTTGTTAAATTGCATTGCATATAAATATTATGAACATTTACATATCTATCGAGCAGTGGCAAGATAGACTTAGGTGAATGGCTTTGAGCCTGAATGAATTAACCGGACTCAGTCCCATAGAAAATTTAAGCTATTTGATCCATTAGAAAATTTATGGGCAATAAAATCAAATTTGTTCCTGATCTATATGGTGCTGAGGTTTTCATGCATTGACTTGCACTTATATAGCGTCATAATTTCATTATTTGTTGGTTTACCTTTGAAACATAAAGCAAAGTGGTGACGAAGAGGAACGGGTGCCAGAGCAAGAGCCAGAACTGAAGTATACACCTGCTGGACGCGCTCTAAAGGAAAAATAGTAAGTGCCACAATTCTTTATGTTTTTCTTTCTCAGTGTAAGTTCTTTGCTGCTAATTCAATTGATGAAAGGGATGCCAATGCTAATTCAGTTGATGAAAGAGAAAGCGTGCTTGCTCCTCCGCCCCACCGAGATCCTCCCGAGCTGCCGCCCACTGTATCCGCAATAGCTCAATCGGTGAGACTATTATATGGGGAAGATAAGCCTACCATTCCTCCTTTTGTGATACCAGGCCCTCCTCCTTCTCGACCTAAGGATGCAAGACTCATTCTTAAAAAGAGAAAGAAGTCGAGAAAATGCGGCCCATCCAGGCGAGAAGTCCGGGAGAGCAGGCAACTCCCTCCATGGAATTTCTTAGGTGATGATCTTTGCTTCAAGTTCTATCCCTCTGGTCCCTGAGCTTAATGCATTTCCACCATCAGTGGCCACAATGCCAGGTCCTGCTTAGAAGGAGGCTCCACTTAACACATCAACTCCAGCGATGCGTCAACCTTCTTGGGAGAAAATGAATGCAGAACTGTCCCCATCATCTAAAGTACTTCAGTTGGTTGCGTTGAGCATTGGTCCGGGTCAACAGCTTGCCCTTTTTCTGCTCGCGAAAAGCTTAGATCTCCCTGGAAGTGATGTATCCTCAATGAAACACAGTCTTGACCCTGCAGGCAATTCTGAACCAAATCATGCTAGAGGCAAGGAGCAATCACATCCCGTCGATGGGCTTGCAGATCCCCAGAAGTTAGACCAGCCTGAAAGTAGGAATTCTTCCAGTAAGACTCCGTCGGTTCTTTTTCGGACTGATCATCTTGATGTAGAGGAAGTCTCGTCTAAGGAGACTGTTTTGGGTCATCCCGAGAGTGACACCAATCCGTAAATTCAAGGCAGGGGAGTGACAATCTATGGAAATCACAATTCTTTCATGGGACTGGAAGCGTTAGGGTGCTTTGCAGATGGTGGCATAAATTCTTTTCTTGTAGACTTTAAGCAGTGACAGTGAGCAATGAAATCACAAAGATAGGGACGATTAGACAAATTAGGACACCTCTGTGTAAAGCTTTTGTTATAGAAAATGAGATTATAGTGTTAGTCAATGTACATTCGTTTTACTCAAAAGTTGCAGGTGCTAGATTAGCATAAAAATGAGTGAGTGGCTCTGTCCAATACATCACCCTTAGATCAAGTCAACTGGTGCATTTACCTTGTTGACACATAAATTTTTGTCCAAAAATCATTTAAAAAAAAATGGGAACTTGTTTTTCCACAAAAATATTTCATGTCAAATTCTTACATATAGATTATCTAGGTGTTTAGTATAGTTTTTTTAAATGGAATATGTTTTTCCTTCAAAAAAAATTTTAAAAAAATTAAATTAAATATATAAAAAGATTAAAAAAAAAGATAAAAAAGTTGGGGCCAATTATCTAAATGTGACTAGCCAAGCCCGGGAGGTCAGATTGGAATTAAAATGGCAAAGTTGGGGCCAAAATGCAATTTCCAAAAGTTGAGGGACCAATTCGCAAATTTTGCAAAATTTTGCCCGAACCCTTAAATCATCATCTTGGTCACCAATTAAGTTGAAATTGAACTTGGGCCAACTCGAATCAATCAAATCGGGCCAAAAAGACAAAGTTTGTATTGAAATGGGTATTTTGGATAAGAAAATGGCCAATTTTGAGGGACTTTCTTGCAAAATTGAGTGGGAACAATTGTGAAAAATGGCCAAGTTCTTAAAATACTATACATGAGCTTGCTAATTGATCAAAAAACACAGCCAAATTGATGGATTAAAGCACTCAAACGAGCTACCAAAACCCAGCCCACGGTTTAGCCTGATTTCGGAGTTACTGAGTAAGCAACTTGGTGGCCCCACCATATCCTCCTCAGCTGCCCAACCAGCCCGATCTCTGCACGTGATGGAAGACCATAATGGTAGTGCTAGTGGACAAACATTGGTCAGAGATAAGCTGCTGAATGCACGGGAAAATCGCACCAAACCCGGACACTCAACATCTGCAGAAATTGAAAATCTGGCTAAGTCAGAAAGTTGTTGAAGTAACCATGTTGACAGGCTTGGTAGGTGGACAAAAGACCGACCAAAACTCCTCTAATTCAGTGGATAAGATCATGGAAGCAAGCTCTTTCAGGACAGGAGAGAGAGGAGACGAGAAGGAGAGGAGAGAGCACACGGTCGTCCCCCAAAGAAGGCCATCAGAAGCAACTCCAGAAAAGAAAACCCAGAAATTTCAGACCGACCTCGGGGAGAAAAGTGAGATTTTCACAAACTTGCAGGCAACAATTAGCCAAAACCTTCAACTAGAGAGTTAAACTTCACTCAAATATCTTTCCAACCATAGGTCGTACGTCCCAAATGGAGATCGGGAAGGCTTCCTAAAGCCCCCGAAAAACTCCCCTCCTGGCGGGCCAAAAAAAGTCTGAATTTTTCTAAGTGTTGAGCCCGGTTGGTCACGAGTGAAAGAAAGCGGGTGTTTTTGAGAAAATTGAGAGATAAATGAGAAAAATGACTTTTACCCCAAACTATGAATACAGTTTGCCCCAAACTAGAATATATATAGTTTGGTTTGTTTTAATTTAGCCAACAAAAGAGGCTCTGAAGTCTGATTTTGGAGGTTAATGAAAACCTTCGTTATCAGTTCTTTCTTTGCAGATCTTGTTTTCCAGTTGAAGCCAATTTCCACGGTGCCCCAGAGGACAATTTCTTGGTTTCTTGAGCGAAGAACCACTTGAAAGGGAAACTAGGAAGCAAGGTAAGCATCCTAGATGTTTTTTCTTTCGAGTTTGAGTACATGTTTTGATCATGAAAATCAAGAGGAAAAGCAGCCCGGAAAACTTATTTCTGAGGCTGAAATTTTTCTAAGTGTTTGAAATCTCTTCAAGAGTTTTGCAAGTGTGCTTCTTGGAGAGTTCGTTTTGATGTCTTTTGGTGGTCATTCTCTGTGATTTTGTTGCATTTGAAAGCTCATGTTACCTACTTTCACTCGGATTAAGTAGTGTTTCCCTTAGATCTTGCATGTGATAAGTGTCGGGGTTTGAACATGGGCATATAACCTGTTTGCTTGACTTGGGTTCAAACCCAGATTTGCAAAATCAGCTCAAACCCGTGTATTTGAGGACGATTTTAGCTTGGTTCTTGTGTGTTGTAGGCTATGATTTCTATCTAATATTGCTCCTTGCATGTGGTAATATAATCGTGATACTTTAGTTTCACATAATATTGCTCATGGGTGAAGATTGAAGGCCACAAACATGGCCCGAAGAAGCTGTTTTGGGTGATTTGATGCAAGCCAAGTGTTCGATGAAATGTTTAAACCAAGTTTCGATCTTAAAACGGTCGATTTGAGCTTAATTATTGTGATATTCATGTGCTGTGTTACTTAATGTTAGCATATATCGATTTAGGAATTATTATTTTTATTTTTAAAAAATAAAATAATAAAAAAATCCAAAAATCCAAAAATTTCAAAAATATAAAAAATGTTAGATGTTATCAAATTAAGCCAAAAATGACATCTATGGAATTTTCTTAATTTTAAAAGGTCATTTTCCTAATTTAATGCTATTTTGGTATTTTATGATCATTTTTGTAAATAATCCATTTTGCGTAGATTAAAATTAATTAGAGTAATTGCATGCATCTAGAGTAATTCCATGCATATTTAAATTCCCATTTTGCTCACGGGGGTCCTGTCCCGGGGCGTGATAACAAGGCCATGTAATATTATTTGCTCGACTTGTATCGGGTCTTTCTTTTCCGCATTACTTTCAAGTCCTTTCAATTTCTTGGATGTTTACTTATGCACCGCTTTTCATTAATTTGAATGTAAATTTCTTTTCTAGATTATGTTAGGATTAGTCTAGATATTAAAAAAAAAAAAAACCTACAAAAATATTTGCATGGACGCTTAGCGATTTTGTAAGAATTATAATTGGTAATCAAGATTGTGTGGCCATTTAGATGAACAACCTTTTAAGTTAGTGGTAACGCAAGGGCGCTAATAGAAACATTAGCGTAAACAAGTCCCCGTTCCTAGAAATCTCTAGTTGCGTAGGAATCGAGACAATACTCCCGTGCCTCGATTGGTTTCTAGCCGACCCCAATAGGCTAGTGGCGACTCCTAGAAATATTTAGGTTGTTAAGAACAAAAAAAAAAAACAAAATCCAACGTCGCGCGAGGTATGGGCTTGGGAGAGCCCACGCCTAATTTAGGGCCATTGGTCCGCCTCTTTAGGCAAATACCCCTAAACCATTCTTTCTTTTACCCCCCGAACGAAAAAAAGAGGTCGTGACAGCTTGGCGACTCCGCTGGGGACTTGGTTGCAAACCTTAGAGGACTTAGGCCGTAATAACTTGGTTGGTTGTTCACTAACATGGTCTTCATTTGATAGCGCGTGTCAAAGCGGGTGGAAAATAAGGTTAGTCCACTAACAATGTGTTAAATGTTTTTGTAGGTTTGGAGTAATAAGGGGTAGAGTGTTTGTTGACCCATTTTTTTGCAGGGAGGTGTAGGAATGTATGTCTATATGGATGAAATTGAAGTGTTGTTTGGATATCAATTGATGTGCATGCCTTCATATCTTAGCACTACACATTTACACACACAACCCGCGATCTAAAACCCCGATCGCACTAGGAAGCCCATAGGAGGTGCCAAAAGATGGAACCCGTGCGGGGAATGACCCATGGTTATCCACTTTTGGTCCCGCTCATTATGATTAATGATAAAGAGAACTATCCGACGTAAGTGCGGAGTGGGGAAAACTCTTTTGATCTAATCAAAATGGGGACTTTAAGCCTTTAGAATTCCACCTTTATGCGTCAAACCTCACAAGTTTACATCCGCATGTCTATGTGATTGAAAAAAAAAAAAGTCTCTTCACCCACTTTGTAAGTACGATTTCTCCATCTACTTGCTCACTTCGGATTAAAATTTTCATTTTTTGAGATTCACGGAAATCAATGGAATGCCCTTAAAAAAGATAGGCTTGGCACTCACTCTTGATAAACAAACATTTCAAATGCATCTGATCTGGCCTAGATTAGAACATATGTTTTTGTTTAAATTTTCAATTACAAACTCAAAGTCACATTTTGTATAGAAATTCTTCCAAGTCAAGATTACATTTTGGGGCATAGAGTTAAAATCAAATTTTCAAGAAAATTCTTGGTCGCATTTTGAAATTCAAATCACATTTTGTGTATTGATTCCTCAAAATAATAATCACCTCACCTTTGCATGAGTGAAATTACAAATTAATCTTTCAAAATCAATGCCCCATTTGTGTATGAAACTTTTTGAACAAAGTGAGCATTCAATTGATAGCCGCGGATCGATCTTTTAATGAAATCTCCTCTTACTAATAAAATCTTAATGAAATACCAAGTTCTTCTAAGTGGATAGTACGAAGAAGGTATCGTCGCCTTGATTTCATTGTAAGAGGCAGCTTTATTGAAAGATCAATTTTTCATTCATGTACTGACATTATCTTCCTTTCGCAGGTCATGCGTGACAACTATTCCTTGAATTCTTTTTGCTTGACCATGCCAAAAGTGGACTTTAAAGCTAGGATGAGAATTGTGTTTATTATGCTCCTTTATGAAAGAGCTTCTTGTACTTTATCCTTGTCATTATTCCTATTAGGAATTGCATTTTGCGTTTTGGGTTTTGATTGTGGACTCAATCGAATGCTTTTGTAAATCATACAACTCACATTTTTTAATAATGAAGTTAGAGTTCATAAAAATCATATTCTTTAAAACACTTGAAGTGTTTCAAATGGATCCTCTAGGCTGAGTTTTATGCCTTAGCTTCAAAATGTTTGAAAATAAGTTTCAAGAATAACTTGCGTAATATTTTATCTCTTTACTTAATCGCTTTTGCAGGTTGATCCGCAGAACGATGCTTTAAGGGTAAGGTTGTAATCATTCCAATAGGGATTTCTTGGGCAACAATTGACTCCATTCTTCATCCATTTTTGTCAAACGGGCAAAATGACGGTTTTGTTTAAGATTAACATTTACTTGAAAAGAACCCTCGGAAAGACAAAAACAAGAAGCAACCGAAGTTCCAATCCCTACACTTCCAATGGTTTCTTGGCATCCAATCAACGCAATTCCGTATGGAGATTATTATTGGAGGGTATTGGTGGTGCAAGACAACACTTCAAGATGTAGATATACACAAACAAGAATCAGTCATCAAATGTTGCCTTCAAATAAAAGGTGGTAATCGTTTCAAGTTAACTTGGATTTATTTTAGGAATGACTTGTCCCTGCACTTTGTGCAGATTTTAGTGAGGCAAATTACTGGCAAGCAATAAGACTATAGGGGGAGAACAACCTGGTCTCTAAAAGAAAAGGGTGTGTTCGTTCCAAAATCACACGATCTCTAAAAGAAAAGGATTGTGAAGTGGGAAATGCATTGACGCAGCAAAAATGGCGAAAAATCATTTAGCCTAAAAAGGGAAATTTTAATTCAGGCAGATGGCCACAACATGGATCGGGGAAACACAATGCCTGAGTCATCCGACATCTAAAAAGGGAAAGATTCAAATGGAATAAACATTTGCCAAATGAATTGCTGTCAATCATGAGAGCAAATCCCTCTCCATAGCCAAGGAAACGGGATGGAACAATGTCATTAGATATGCCGTAAAAGGGAGTATACCATTCCTAAAATGAATTATGTTGAGTATGAAAATAACATATTCATCTCTTTTTCCTTGCGGTTGATGAATGGAGCAAATCACTTAAAGTAGAGTAACTCTCACCCATGAAGCAAGATGAAACAAAGTCAATTGATTCGGTACAAAAAAGGGAGTATCGTCCCTAAATTAGTCCAATTCAATTGTGGAATTTAAGTAACATGTCCCATTTCTTGTAGGAAAAGGTGCACATTGACCGCTGAAGCAACACCTTATACCAAGAAGGCATGCTAAGGCCCAACCATCCATTTTGATGAAATAAATGGAGTAAAACATCTAAGGAGCAATGCCCTCACGTGTCGAAACAAGGAGTACCCCTCTCCTTTCATCTTTGACGCCCACTCAGAATGAGTGAATTCGATAACGTCTAAATGGCCCATTTGAAAGCAAGATCTTCAAGGAAATGTTAACACCTGAGGAGCAAAAGCACATGAAGAGGAAACACAAGACATTTAAAGTCAGATGTAGGAAAAGGGTAATTCAGTATCGTTTCCAAAATGCCTCTCTAAACTTCATTTTTGATGTAGTTCCATTGTTTGACAGGAAGCGTCGGTATTCGAGGAACAAACTCGAAAAAATTGATTTAAGCATAATCGATATCGACCAAGCAAGCATGTGGAGGTAACACATGGCAAATTCACTTAACTTGGTTTAAAAGATGTGGAGTTCTAGAGCCGGTTCAATTAAATAAAAAAGAAGCGCCCCATGGACACTACTAGCGCTTCGGCTGGTGGTATGGGGAATGAATGAACGGGTCCGAGAGGCCGGGGTTCGATCTCTCGGAAACGGCAACAAGGTTGCCATATAAAAAAAAAATAAAAAAAAAAAAAACTTTTTGCATCTCTTACTTTTGCAAAATGAGGAAAATGCTTGAACTAATGAGACCAAAGACTCGAGAATCTCTTCAAGTCTTAAAACAATAGGTTCATGTTCTTGTTTGCCGCCAAATGGTGAAACCCGACCAAGGGTAATGTTGTATCGTCTCCAATTTTATGATCCCCGAGGATTCATGTACTAACACATTCCCTTTTGTTCTTCGTAGGGTCGCCTGACTACTAAGGCAAAGGTAAGTACCCTTCTTCTCAAAATCAAATGGAAAATAAATGGAGAATTTCCATTGCAAAAAAAAAAAAAGAACATTTAGTGTTTTCTAGAAACAAGCAAAAAAATGGAAATTGAAGAAACAAGTTTTCCATAAAGTTTGCAAAAAAATTTTACCTTTAAATTGTCCATCCACTCGGTGGATCACTCATTTCGAATCAAAGTTCTCTATGGAGATTAATCCACCCGGATGATCTCAACACAAATGAAAGGCGATGTTACTTATGCCAAGCGAGAAACACTTAGGATGAGGAAAGGCAACCCATTTCCAAACATGTCCTTTAAGCACTTTGGGATTCGAGTGAAAAAGAAAACCCGTGTCGTTTGAGGTCAATGAATTCATTCGCAAGTGGTACATAGATCAAGATGATAAGAGGCATTTCTTTCTTTTATCATACACACTACAGGTGACAATAGTTAGCCCATTTGAGCCTTTTAATGTGAAGAATTTTCTACAAAATACCCTTGTCAAGAACCACCCCACAATGGGGCAATTATGGAGGTTTGGGTTGACATTATTTGGAGAGGAAAGATGAGAAAGGTTTCTTTGCTCTCACTTGCATAAATCTTTTTGTGGTAACTTCAGGTGAATTCTTATGGAAGCTGAACATCCCAAGGTGAAGAAGAGCATTCTTCTCTCTACCCAAACACCGATACCCTTTGCTTAAACCAAGTTGAGCCTAATCATTCGTTTCTAAAACCCGAGTGGTGATTATCTCCCCACATTGGGGGCAGGGCACATGATTTACCAATGCAATTGGTGTTTACATGAGAATATGGAAAGCATCTTGAAAGTCCCAAGAGCTCAAAAAGTTCAAAAGAACAAAAGTCAAGTGAAAATTAAGGGGCATGAAAAAGCAGTGTGCCTGGTAAAAGCAAGGCCAATGCCAAAAAAAAAAAAAAAAAAAAGGGGAGAGAGAGTGGAAGAAAAACAATTGCATCAAGAGGAATATCTCTATCAAAGCAAAAATGGCAAAAAAAAAAAAAAAATGCCTGCATTGAAAAGAAAATCATTGCAAATGCAAAAGCCATTATGTTAAGATGATTAGTCAAAGGACTGTCGAAACAATTTCAATTTTAAAAGTCGAGTGCTTTAAAAAAAAAATGGATGATATGGTAATGATGCCATGATAATCACCAACTCCCAAATCCCCCTTTGACAAAAAGTTTTAAGCCTTTTGAGCTAAGCCTTTTGAACCTTTCCCCAAATCAACATTACAACCCATTTCCAAAGTCTCTTGATTGGGATGATTCAAAGTGGAAATAAGGACTTCCCAAAGAAGATGCCGCTCGAAGAAGTGAGAGTAAGGTTGTTTTATCTCATCTTAAGGTTTCTTGACTTGTAAACCTGGCGAAGATGTTGATCGGTGATTAATTCATTTCATAGCCAATGATGCTTATCCATTGCTAAAACCATGACCAAACCTGCACTATGGTCCTTCTAAAAGACCTCTTAGATTGGTCAATGTGTACTTATTGCGAATGAATCAAAGCCTTGCACACTGAGTGATTAGTTTATTTTCCCACATGAATAGATGGGATCAAATAGCCATTTTCTTGAGAATATGCGAGAAGCCCTTTCTGACTAGGTGTCCTTGCTTGGCATACTTAACAACCTTTCTCATGAGTTAAGGTCATTTCGACAAGGACTTTTCTCCCAAGAGAATTTGACGATTAATGATATCATCCGAGCGTGATGACAGTTTTGCGAGTTTGTCAAGTGGTCGGAATTAATTTGATTTGTTTATGCAATCATTGATTCTCATTACCGATACACTTTTGATATTTGTTTCTGATGACATGTGCTGAAATCGATCACATCTAGTATGCTTTCGCTACTAGAATACTTGTTATAATGAATTCTATTTGATGTGCAGTCTCATTTTCAAAATATTCTCAAATGACAGGTTTCAAGAAAAACCACACAATTTTCAAAAGGTTCTTGGTTATCCTTAAACCTTGCAATTTCAAAGGGTTCATGGGTTAGCCTTAAACCATGCATTTCCAAAGGGTTCATGGGTTAGCCTTAAACCATGCATTTTCAAAAGGTTCTTGGTTATCCTTAAACCTTGCAATTTCAAAGGGTTCATGGGTTAGCCTTAAACCATGCATTTCCAAAAGGTTCTTGGTTATCTTTAAACCTTGCAATTTCAAAGGGTTCATGGATTAGCCTTAAACCATGCATTTTCAAAAGGTTCTTGGTTATCCTTAAACCTTGCAATTTCAAAGTGTTCATGGATTAGCCTTAAACCATGCATTTTCAAAAGGTTCTTGGTTATCCTTAAACCTTGCAATTTCAAAGGGTTTATGGATTAGCCTTAAACCATGCATTTTCAAAAAGTTCTTGGTTACCATTAAACCTTGCAATTCTAAAGGGTTCATGGGTTAGCCTTAAACCATGCATTTTCAAAAGGTTCTTGGTTATCCTTAAACCTTGCAATTTCAAAGGGTTCATGGATTAGCCTTAAACCATGCATTTTCAAAAGGTTCTTGGTTATCCTTAAACCTTGCAATTTCAAAGGGTTCATGGGTTAGCCTTAAACCATGCATTTTCAAAAGGTTCTTGGTTATCCTTAAACCTTGCAATTTCAAAGGGTTCATGGATTAGCCTTAAACCATGCATTTTCAAAAGGTTCTTGGTTATCCTTAAACCTTGCAATTCCAAAGGGTTCATGGGTTAGCCTTAAACCATGCATTTTCAAAAGGTTCTTGGTTATCCTTAAACCTTGCAATTCCAAAGGGTTCATGGGTTAGCCTTAAACCATGCATTTTCAAAAGGTTCTTGGTTATCCTTAAACCTTGCAATTTCAAAGGGTTCATGGGTTAGCCTTAAACCATGCATTTCCAAAAGGTTCTTGGTTATCCTTAAACCTTGCAATTTCAAAGGGTTCATGGGTTAGCCTTAAACCATGCATTTTCAAAAGGTTCTTGGTTATCCTTAAACCTTGCAATTTCAAAGGGTTCATGAGTTAGCCTTAAACCATGCATTTTCAAAAGGTTCTTGGTTATCTTTAAACCTTGCAATTTCAAAAGGTTCATGGGTTGACCTTAAACCACGCATTTTCAAAAGGTTCTTGGTTATCCTTAAACCTTGCAATTTCAAAGGGTTCATGGGTTAGCCTTAAACCGTGCATTTTCAAAAGGTTCTTGGTTTTCCTTAAACCTTGCAATTTCAAAGGGTTCATGGGTTAGCCTTAAACCATGCATTTTGAAGAGATTCTTGGTTATCCTTAAACCTTGCAATTCACAAGGTTAGTGGGTTAACCTTAAATCATGCATTTTCAAGAGGTTCTTGGTCATCCTTAAACCACGCAATAACAAAGAGTTCATGGGCTAGCCTCAAACCATGCATTTTCAAGACACAATTTCAAAGGGTTCATGGGTTAGCCTTAAACCATGCATTTTCAAGAGGTTCTTGGTCATCCTAAAACCATACAATTTACAAGGTTAGTGGGACTGCCTTAAACCAGTGGTTAGTGGGACTGCCTTAAACCACAAGGTTAGTGGGATTGCCTTAAACCACCCTTAAACCACACGGTTCGTGGGACCGCCTTAAACCACAAGGTTCACTTAAACCACAAGGTTCGTGGGACCGCCTTAAACCACACGGTTACGGTTCAAGGTTCGTGGGGCCTTAGTATCCTTAAATCACAAGGTTCGTAACCACAAGGTTCGTGGGTATATCCTTAAACCACACTTTTCAAAGTATTCATAGATACATCCCTAAACTACGCTCTTTACATTAAGCTCACTTGCATTTTCATTTTGCTATTGTAAAAAAAAAAAAAAAAAAAAAAAAAAGGTGTCATCTTATCTTTGAAAGAAAATCGCTTTGAAACTTCTTTTTCCAAAAGAAGGCATTTGATGACACCTAAATTTTTCTTCAAAAATCATTTCAAAAAAATGGGAACTTATTTTTCCACAAAAATATTTCATGTCAAATTCTTACATATAGATTATCTAGGTGTTTAGTATAGTTTTTTTAAATGGAATATGTTTTCCTTCAAAAAAAATTTTAAAAAAAATTAAATTAAATATATAAAAAAAAAGAAAAAAAAAAAAAAAAAAGTTGGGGCCAATGATCTAAATGTGACTAGCCAAGCCCGGGAGGTCAGATTGGAATTAAAATGGCAAATTGGGGCCAAAATGCAATTTCCAAAAGTTGAGGGACCAATTCGCAAATTTTGCAAAATTTTGCCCGAACCCTTAAATCATCATCTTGGTCACCAATTAAGTTGAAATTGAACTTGGGCCAACTCGAATCAATCAAATCGGGCCAAAAAGACAAAGTTTGTATTGAAATGGGTATTTTGGATAAGAAAATGGCCAATTTTGAGGGACTTTCTTGCAAAATTGGGTGGGTACAATTGTGAAAAATGGCCAAGTTCTTAAAATACTATACATAAGCTTGCTAATTGATCAAAAAACGCAGCCAAATTGATGGATTAAAGCACTCAAACGAGCTACCAAAACCCAGCCCACGGTTTGCCTCGATTTCGGAGTTACTGAGTAAGCAACTTGGTGGCCCCATATATCCTCCTCAGCTGCCCAACCAGCCCGATCTTTGCACGTGATTGAAGACCATAATGAGTAGTGCTAGTGGACGGAAATCGACTAGGGATAAGCTGCTGAATGCACGGGAAAATCGCACCAAATCCGGACATTCAACATCTGCAGAAATTGAAAAATCTGGCTAAGTCAGAAAGTTGTTGAAGTGGCCCTGTTAACAGGCTTGGTAGGCGGACAAAAGACCGACCAAAAATCCTCTAATTCAGTGGATAAGATCACGGAAGCAAGCTCTTTCAGGTCACGAGAGAGAGGAGACGAGAAGGAGAGGAGAGAGCACACGGTCGTCCCCCAAAGAAGCCCTCAAAAGCAACTCCAGAAAAGAAAACCCAGAAATTTCAGACCGACCTAGGGAGAAAAGTGCAATTTTCACACACCTACAGCAACAAGTAGCCAAAACCTTCAACTAGAGAGTTAAACTTCACTCAAAGATCTTTCCAACCATAGGTCGTACGTCCCAAATGGAGATCGGGAAGGCCTCCTAAAGCCCCCCGAAAACTCCCCTCCTTGCGGGCCAAAAAAAGTCTGAATTGTTTCTAAGTGTTGAGCCCGGTTGGTCAGGTAAGTAAGAGAAAGCGGGTGTTTTTGAGAAAATTGAGAGATAAATGAGGAAATCCATGACCTACCCCAAACCAGAATACATATAGTTTGGGTTTGTTTTTAATTTTCCAACAAAAGAGGTCTTGAAGCTTGATTTTGGAGGTTCGACAAAAACCTTCGTTATCACTTTTTCTTTGCAGATCTTGTTTTCAGTTTGAAGGAACCAATTTCCACGGTGCCCCCAGAGGACAATTTCTTGGTT